>OX333078.1:19524380-19986921 GCA_946863875.1 Alloplasta piceator
TTGGGGTTTAGGATCAGAAGATATTTGCTGGAAAAAAGGGTGTAGGGCTTGTATAATTTATCTAGAGTCCAAAAAGCTTTTCCTGGTGAGCGTAACTTCTTATTTCAATTCGCGCTTAAATATAATGATTTTTTCTCGTTTTAGGTGTCGTGGCGGATTCAGAGACCACTACATTTTATTTGTGGTGTCACGTTACAATATACAGGGCATTCCATACTACACCGACCAATTTGTGACCCCGACCATTTTTAATTCCGTTGAAATTTTCATATTCTTTTTACGTACTGAAAGCTGTATTTTACATTTTTTTTAGATTTTTGTCTCAACTCTTCTTACCATAATAAATTTTTTAATATTTCATACAATTATTTCCAAAATGTTCGTAACTCTTAAAAAAACTGTGATATCAAAATAATATTGAAGATCATTTTTTTTCTCCTCGAGTTGTAGTTTCATGAAAAAAAAACAAAAAAAAAATCGAAATTAGACATCAGGTTTTTTTCCAGTTTTGAAGCCAAAATATTCTTTCTCTTAACTTGGAACATTTTTATTTTTATTTTTAATTTACCGATTTCTTCGAGACATTTTCACAGATACTAGAATTTGCAGCTTGTTCTATTTATGACTTATATTTTGTATCTATTTTTAAGTTGAGTCGAGTAAAACAAATGACTGCTGTGACGCTAATTCACCCTTGATCCATCTGTCACGTCATTGAACTTACTGTTAGCATTAGTTGGTTAAGATAGGGAGACTATTGTGTTATTATTTTTTTGCGATCATATTCACGAAATCATCAAATAATGTATTCATACTTCAGCGTTCATAACGAATAATCATAGACGGTTCTTTTATGAAATGATACTGAAACCATGTCGTTTTGAAAAAGCTCATAATCAGAAACGACTAGAAATAAAATATTGGATTGTTAACCTCTCGTATTCATGTACTATTATTCTCTTGACAAATATTCCATAATTCATTCAATTGTCAGTCTCAGAATTGTCACGTATGACTTTAATTTTGGTTTATTTTTATGTGCAATTCATTCAGACCCTCCACCACCGCGGCAATATAGTTGATTTGAATGAAAATTAGTTCACGATGACCCTTCCCGTTGAATAGTATAAATTCGACAATGATAATAATTATAGTCTCTTCCTGGTCATACACACAGGGTGCTTAACTCGAAAATATCTCACAGAACCACGTGCATACTAGAAACCCCAATCTGCTCAAATATCTTGGCATAAGGAAAACTCAGAAAATCATAAAACCAACACATGTACAAGTGTCACCATAAATAGAGCATCTCTTCTGCCCTACTCGCAAGTATATCGGCGAGCATAGACACAGCGTCTCGCTGCAACAATTGCATCCACTCCACGTACACATATACTCTCGCGGTCGCCGCTGTGTACTGGCTTTTCCGAAAAGGCTGCGTTAGAAAAGAAGATAGCGATTGAGATTTTTCATCCTGTGGGTCGTGAATATAGACCAACGCTGTAAACAACCGTATTTATCAATAGAAACCTAGAAAAATCCATATGCCCAAATTTGTAAACGTCATCTCCCACCGCGCGATTCTTGCCTCAATTTTCAAATAATTCAAGTTTAGTCTACGTTTAGTCTTCGATGGCGTTAAGTCGTCGCGCTCTGAACCTTTGCAAGAGGGCGAGGAGTAGGATTATCCTAGTGTGTCTGCAATCGCCTATCTAGCCTCGGAATTGATATCGTTTTGAGCGAACCTTCTATTATCATTATTTAATATTAAAAGTTCGTGTTTGGAATCGTCCGCGAAGTGTGTTACCGTGTCGACTTATTATTCAAAATTGTACTCTCAAAATTGTGAATTGTGTGCGATTTAAAGAAATATTTGATGTCTCGAAATTGTGAATTGTGTGAGATTTTAGGAAATATTTGATCTCTCGAAATTGTGAATTGTGTAAGATTTAAAGAAATACCCGACGTTAAAATAATAATCGAGTGTCAACTTCAATCAAGTGTCAACCATATATCAACGATTGACCTCTTCCAAGAGAATAGTACCAACTTGAATCAAGCGTCAAAGTTCAATCGACGATCAGCCCCGCTCGATAAAGGAACCTAACTCAAAAGGCATAATTCTTGGTGTGAAAAAGAATTTCGCAACGAACAAGTGAATCTAAATTTAATAATCAATTGATAAAACAAGGTCTCCGGAGATCTTTCAGCGAACGTTCTCACTTCTGATTCTTTGTTGTTACTTTTGTCACGATAAATAGTCAATAGAATAAAGCGATAGCCGCTCGACGCTTAGGCTCGATTTTTTTAACATCTCCAGACGTGACAGAATCAACGTTATAATTTTTACCGTTATTAGGATTTCTGCTTTCATCCATGATTTCCGGGCCATGTTCTGACGAACTTTCTCGTAACATTTGTTTGTAACATAAAGTGCAGGGTGTATAAAAATGATGTGTCACCACTTCCCCCAGTAAATCTCCAGCTCGAGATCGGTGGAGGTCTATCAACATTTGTAGCCGCAAAATTGACCTTGACCTGAAAATTCAAGGTCAAATTTTTTTATTAGCCTAAAAAAATCTACTTATTAAGAGGAACAAAAGTCGAAAAGGAACCATCGGTCGGAGATGCGTCCTTCAACCCGAAACGACAATGTCAATTCGAAAAAAAATCGAAAAAGTGCGTTCTTACAAGATATTGTTCACAGGAACACGGAATAAGAATTTTAATAATTATAAAAAAAGCCTTTCAACGTAGACACTTCAATTTTTATTAATTGAACAGATTGAACGCGGTACGGTCGTAGACCCTCTTCACGAATTATGCGACGCACCGTCATATGCGCTATACCAACGCGAGCGGCTATTTGACGTAAGCCCATGACGGGGAAAGCTCGTGCAAGAGCAATGACGCAGTCTTCAATGCGCCAATAAACACGAGGACGACCGGCTTTTCGATCTTCAACGTTCCGCACCTCAAACCTCTCCTGATCGTTGAACTGCTCTTCGAGTCGTTGAAACTCACGACGATCTGGAATTGCCCCCAGCCGTAGAGGATGACCGTTGGCCCGATCAAGAAGTAACGGACGATAAATTTTGCGAGCTCTTCTGAAGTATCCGAAAGCTTGATCAATAGCGCGCAACATAAGACGTTAATCTCGTCCATCTCATCCACGACCACGATGTGGTCGTTGACCACGATTCATGTTATTACGATAGTGACGACAGTGACAGGGCCAACAAAGATTTAGGTAGTGAGGGCAGTCACTGATGGAGTGATCACAACGACTTTGACAATGCTAGAGATGACCAAGACCTGCACGACAAAGATTGGCTACGATATGATGGACTGCAACGATAAAGACTTTGATTATCATAGAGTTGACCGAGACTACGACGATAGACTTCGACAACGAAAGAATTGACCAAGACTGTGACAATAGATTGACAACGATAAAGTTGATCGAAATTGTGATGACTGCGACGATGATCGGATCGACCGAGACTGCGACGAGAGACTTCGACGATAAGTTGACCCAAAATGCGACGACAAAGACTTTCACTATGATAGAGATGACCGGGATTGCGATGACAAAAACTTCGACGATGGTCGAGCTGACCGAAACTGCGACGACAAAAACTTCAATGATGCTAGAGATGACCGAGACTGCAGTGATAAAGAACTCGACGATGATAGAGATCAACGGGACTGCAACGACAAAACACAGATTTGTTTTGCTGATTTTTTTTATCACCTCGACGTGGTGTATTTCGGGTGAAGCTAATAGTCTGCCGCTAATAAATATGTTCAAGCAACTCGTACACAGTCACACAAGCACGATATGACTCTGAAATGTGTAGCTGATATCAACTACTGTTAAGTTCAAAATCGTTTATCGCAAATCTGGCCATCTAAAGGCTTGTTTTCACAGAACAGCAGGCGTGCTGTGTGCCAGACATCAAGTCTTTCCAGTTATGCTTTTTAACGAGATGAATCGACTTTGAAACTGACTTTGAGTTTCAGGGTCAAGGTTAATTCAGCGGGACTATGTTTTAATTGACTTTCGGCAAACATGAGCTAGAGAATTGGATGCTCGTAGTGGTAACGCGATGAAGGGAAATCGCAAAGATCTGTGTCACCCATCTCATGCCGATTCATCCACCTCCGCGTGGCCAGCGTTATGCAATCCCGACATTTCTTGATTCCAATTAATAAAAATTGAAGTGCCTGCGTTGAAAGGCTTTTTTCATAATTATTGAAATTCTTATTTCGTGTTCCTGTGAACAATATTTTGTGAGAACGCACTTTTTAGATTTTTTTTCGAATTAACGTTTTCGTTTCGGGTTGAAAGACGCATCTCCGACCTATGGTTTCTCTCTGACTTTTGTTCCTCTTAATAAGTAGAATGTTTAAGCCAATAAAAAAATTTGACCTTGAATTTCAGCGTCAAGGTCAATTTTGCGGCTACAAATTTTGATAGATTTCCATCGATCTCGAGCTGGAGATTTACTGGGCAAAGTGGTAACACATCATTTTTATACACCCTGTACATAGGAGATTGTCTGGTGCCAATTTTAAACGATGGAGGTGGTGCTCGGGTATTGTGCATAAGTTTTCACTAGTACTGTGATGTTATAATTCGAACACATTTCAACATCGATCGCGAAACTTCGGCATCATTCTGGATGTTGAATTTAACACGAATTAAATATTAATTGTTAACGGAATAATAGTATACGAATATGAAAGGTTAACAATTCAATATTTTATTTCTCTTCGTTTCTTATTGTCATCTTTTTCAAAATGACACGGTTTCAGTGTCATTCCATGTAAAAAACCGTCAATATCTATTCGTTATTAACGCTAAAGTATTAATACGTTTTTTGATGACTTCGTGACCATGATCCCAGAAAAGTAATAGCACAATAGTCTCCCGATCTCAACCGAACTAATGCTCACACTCGTTGGGATGACGCAGCAGACGGATAAAGCGTTAATGAGCGTCATAGCGGTCATTCGTTTTACTTTTGTAGTTCTTATCATAACTTCAAAAATAAATACGAAATACAAGTTATGAATATCACAAGCTGCGAATTTTTTAGTACTCGTGAAAATGTCGCTTACAGAGGGGTAAATATAAACAAAAAATCTAAATGGTCCAAGTAAAAAAAAATAGTTTGGGTTTGAGACTGAAAAAAACATGAAAATTAGTTTTGATAAAATGATCTTCTATCCTATTTTGATATCGCCGTTTTTTGAAAAGTTACGAGTATTTCAAAAAAAAAAAAATTGCGTGAAATTTTGAAAAATTTATTGTGGTAAGAAGAGTTGAGACGAAAATCTAAAAGTATGCTGAAAGACTGCTTCCAGCGAATACGAAGGAATAGGAAATTTTCAACAAATTAAAAAATGTCCGGGGTCACGGTTTGGTCGGTTTGATATGGAATGCCCTATATATATACACTACCGGCGGAAAGTTTCCAGACAACACTTGAAAAAAGTTCTCGAACGGTTTTTGATGCTATTTCGTCGGAAGTCAACGTAATCTAATTCAACAAGTGGTATTTTAAAGGGGACAAATTCGGCTTTATTTCCTGTATTTTCAATTATTTTCACAATTTGTTTTTCGATTTGGACTTAATTTTGAAATAATACATTATGTTACGTGAATGATAAAACTTTTTCTGACGAGTGTGAGTTTGCAGCATGAGCCGAAGGTGAACGCTGCAATCACACGAGTCCGAAAAAGTTTTTCGTACGAGTGTCATTTTAAATTTTATTGCACGAGGGTGTAAAAGCACACTTCGTGTGCGTGAAATGGGTCTTTTACGTGCGGAGTGCCATAAACAACTTTTTTTCGTCTTTTATTCCCCTCTCTTCAGGTGCGCGCATTTTCTAGAGGAAATTTTTTTAATACATTTCTCAAGACCAGATTCATGAAGGGGAAAGTTTGAGTTTCAATTTGCTATTTTAAAAAACTTTGAGCGATTATTTTTCCAGTTATTCCGTTTATTGTGAAAAAGGAGGAAATTTGAAAAATTCCGTATGACACGAAAACAAAGAGGATTCATGAAAAACTTCAAGATAGCAAAAAGTTGCATCTGTCTTTCCCGAGTTTAGAGGAATTTTTTCAGATTTTTTTTCCAATATTTTTTTTTCTGACGTTTGAGGCTGGAACAGAAATTTGGGGAAAAAAATTTAAAAAAAATTCCAATGTGTTGAAAATAGTAAAACAAAGTATTCTCTCCTCTTGGAATTTTATCAATAATCCCATAGTTCTCGAACTATGGTAATTGAATGATCTGAGCTCCGACCCAGAAAATGAGAAAAACAAAATTTTCGAAAAAAAATCTGAAAAAAATTCCTCTCGACTCAACAAAAACAAACGCAACTTTTTGCTACCCTAAAGTTTTTCATGAATTCTCTTTGTTTTCGTGTTATACGGGATTTTTCAAATTTCCTCTTTTTCCACAATAAACGGAATAACTTTGAAAAAAAAAATCGCTTCAAGTTTTTTAAAAAAGTAAATTGAAGCTCAAACTTTCCCACTTATGAATCCGATCCTAAAACCATATAAACAAAAATTTCCTCTACAAAAACGCGCATTTTATATTTATTATCATCTTCTTCTATGATAAATAATTCATTTTCTTAATATTTTACAAAGATTCCAATATTCTTAAAAGCTTTTGGCGTAATGGGTGATCGAGTATATAAAATGATCACCTAGTTAAAAATGTGTAAAAAACCGATATCAAATAATTGAACGTAATAACACCATAATTGCAGGTTGGTCATAAAGATTAAAATATTCGTCATTATGCATATTAAATACTGAAAAGCGGATTTACAGAAACTCGCGTCAGCAATTTCTCTTCATCCATCTAACATTTCATGTCATGTTACATCAGATTTGAACCATTGCATCAACATAAGTGTTATAAAGGCTCGTAGCTCTATTTATTTATTTCCTTTTCAATTTAAACAAGTTGCAATGTTCGATGTTTTGATCTGTAGATTAGAAAAAACGATGAAGTTTTCTTTCCAATGACGTTCTTCTCGATATTTATGATCATTAATCCACTATGACTTTTATTCCATAGAATGCGAATCTTTGATCTTTGATCTTTCCAAGTTCAAATTATCGTGTAGTCAAAATTTCATCGCTGCGGTAAAATCTCTATCAATTGCGGTTTTTTGTAGGATGCGATCCAACTAGTAAATGCCTTAGCCTCAAGCTCGATACGCAATAGTAAGTGTGACTTACAAAGTATTAGTTGATGAATTTTTTTGATATTCAGATGTTTAAGAGTCGCTTCAAATTTCCTTTCAATTCTTATATCAAGTGAGAAGCTAAGGTTCTTAATCCACTTGACAATCAGCTCTGATCAACGAATTTCGGTATAACTTTATCGGAATATCATACGATATATTGGGTCATATTAGAATAACGCTGACACTGGATTTTCTTTATTGAATACTGTCTTCGATCTCAGCGTCGTCGACCGTGTGCAGCCAGTTAAATATCATCATGTTTCTTTCATATTTGGACAATTGTTTCCCACGCTCTCTTTCGACGTCTCTACGAGTAAGAAGATGATTAGGATTTTCCCGACCAACGAGAGCCGATCCAACGACGCTAGGTATTCCTGGTACAACGAGAGTCGCACCGGATCCTGTCTGAGCGGCTGAGGCTGCCGCTTCGAGTCTGTCCAAGTTGAATTCACTCTGGGAGAGTCGTTCCAGTGCTCGATACGTTGTCAGAAGTCTTTTCAGCAAAAAAATATATAAATGAGAATTAAATTTGGTTAATTAATTGTATAATTTAAGACTAATTCTTTAATAACTTAAACGTCACAAGTGATTTTTAAAATTTGAAAGGGCAATGCCGGTGACTTATACTACAATACAACTAGAAGCGATAGTAATTCCACAGCCTATTGACATCCTGAAATTCAGATGCAATTGCGTCACCCCTTTTCGTTGTTTCATGAAATGGCATAATGCATGTCATCTCTTTATAGCACAGTAACGGACCAGTAGGTTACATATTTTAATTCCATTTTTCATAATCTTCATATATTTTTAACACACACAGCGAGGATTTTGAAAGCACATTAACCCGTTTAAAAAATCGATTACAAGAAAAAGAACTATAAGATTCGTTTTTCCAATGAGTCGATGTTCTTAAAAATCAAGTGGATTGTTATTGCGTCGCCATTCCGCGTTCTTGCAGCGCCAGCAGAAAACGCTTAAAGAAAAGCTTATACAGAGAAATAGCTAAAAATTATCTTCATAATAATAATTTAAAAATGTTCGTGTGCTTCTTTCTCGATGAAGAGCAGAGAGTTTTTTCTATATAATACATGGCTATTGTGCATCCGGACTTTTTCGGATTTGAAACTAAAGCTTTTTTAGTATGTTTTTTTTACTCCAACAATAATCATTCGCTATGAGGCTTGAAAAAGTTAACTCGCACTCAGTTACGTTGAAGCAGGCTACAGCTCTGCCATACTGTTGCTCGGACGCAACTTTGCCATACATTTACTGAACATCATTCTTATGGTATAGTTGTGACCGTATGGAATCTATAACCATTATGAGAAAGTATATTCTTGGGGAACCGATGACTTTGGTCTAGTGGTGATCGACTATTTACAAGACCGACAAACAGTAAAAAAGTACTTCATATTGAGTTACCCCTAATGTGGTTCGGATAGTCACTGCAGGAAAAATAGTCCGTCCTGTCGCTAATGACCCTGGCAGTCGATGCGACGTTAAGTAACAAAAATATATATTGTAACGTGGCATTTGCGGGCCACGTCACTGTGAACAGCTCCCCTTCGCTGAGCGTGGCCACGCGGAAAAACCCAGCTAACAAGGCGGTGAGAAAGGAGGGGTAGCAGATAAGGAAAATAGGAAGGTGAAAGATAAAGAGCAGATGAGCGCACACGGGCGACTCGATGGGGCCGAATAGTTTTTTGTTTCGTGTCTAATTTCTTGTTGAATACATTTTGCGAGGGTCACGCCGAACTGGAGCCTGAGAGAGAGAGAGAGAGAGAGAGCGAGCCACTCGAGATCACCCGCATCTTCATTGGCACCTATCCGCGCGCGCGTGATCACCTCAACGAGGCTCACCGCAATACTCCATTGAAATTCAGGACGACGTCGCCATCTATTAGCTCCGTTGGGGCGTCCATCAGAGCGAGCCGTCGGTAATTAGCCGGAGGACAAGGGACGCGACGTCGCGATCTACACTCGATATCCGGCGTCGATGACGAGAGCGAGCCCTCTCCCCACTCTTTACGGGCACGAGGCTTCGCACCGGCCGGCGTACGAAGAGCCGGCACTTGTTGGCTGGACGGCGAATCGAGCGCAGTAATAGTAAAAACGTGGCGTATATTAGCCCGTTATTCGAGATTCATATTGAACTGGCCCCGGATCCAGAGCCTTACCGTTATTATCGGGATAAGAGAAAGTGAAGGGAGCGTCCAAAGTCGAGGTGGGTGAAGCTTTTTCGGTATTGAAAGATACCCACCAGAACTTTTCACGCGAGGCGTCACGGCCCTCGCCATCTATTTTTTAGTAGTGCTAATTGTCGCGTGTGCGTCGGGGAAAAATCTTGAGTTTCCCTTCGGGTAAATCGCGGACCGTCGGGTCACCCGTGTGCCTCGAAATAAATGACGTAATTCGCGGAACCGTTAACGTAAAATTGTGCCTCCTGGCAACGAACAGTATTGTGATTTTTTTGGCGTCGAATCTCGATAGCGTGTATAATTCATTTAGACGGAAAATTGCGAGTGACGCGGTACCGACAATAGGGCGCGGGAAATTGTCCCCGCCATGTTGTGAGTCGAGTATTTCGTTGATTCACCTGTGAGCAAGAGCCCCCTACATCGTTCTCACTGGCGCTTCAGTGATTGTATTTTGTTTTTGGGGTCACTCAGCAATTATTAATTCTCGTATTAAACTCGTTCTTTTTCTCGTAGCGCTAGATTATAATAAGACATTTTCATACCTCACCTGTTTCGCGCAAGAGTGTTTTATTTCGTCGCTCCTGGGGGAAGTTATTCCCTGTCCTCACCCCCTCCAGGGTCTCATGGTCGAACGGCGGTGGAGAAACTGTTAGAAATAAAGGAAAAGTAGCCCTTTTGGCCTTTTCGGGCAGACAAAAAGGCCTGGCGCCCTCTTGGCAATTACACTGACAATTGTTGAAACAAAAAGGGGCCTTTTTGTGATTTCGCTCAACCTCGTGGCTATTCCCTGAGCCACGGGAAGTCATAGGAGCGCGTTACAATATATACTAGGGGTCTGTGCGGCTCGGGTGCTACGTGCCCTCGCGTCGTAAAGGTTCAATTCTAACTCGAAACTCCAGCCCCAAACTTTCCATGGCCAACTTCAACCCGCTCGGTTCTAGGTTTAGGCTTGGGGGTTTGGGTTTGGAGGTTTTGGTTCGGAGGTTCAGGTTCTCGATTCTTGTACACAGCAGCGGCGGCGGCTTCAATAATTTTATATATATAGAGAGATATATATTCTTGGGAAAAAATACAATGAAGGGCGAAGCATTGGACGTATACCATTGAATTTATCCTGTCAGATGGCTATGAACATAAATTCAAATACCAATGAATATTAACAGATGCATAAATCGTATGCATATATTATTTTTAAGAAACGCAGCAGCATCTCGACGCCAAGTATTTAAATTAAAGAGTTTAAAGCCGATGTGAAGATACCGCGCGAACGCCGCCACACGGTTAAATACTTTAAAATGCCGTAAACGACAGTTGATTTGAACTGCAATTCGATTGCATCGACAAACGCGTAATCAAATCAAAAATCTAATCACGCTTTACAAATGTAATCTTGATTTCTTCTTTCTATTATGCTAATTTTTCTTTAGTCAGTTCACGCAATTTTGAGAAATTGAGAAGCGCGGTAGCGTCTCAACGCTAAATATTTAAAATGAAGAGCTTTGCACTTTCCAAAGACAACAACATTTAAATATTTCAGTTAAGTGTTCCTTGTTGAACCACGAGGTTACTTTGAGGTTATAAGTGTTCGTTGTAATTTTTTACCGTAATGTTTGAAGTGAATATTTCTTATACAACAAAAGTCAGATAGTGTCCGTTAAACGTCTGCGTTAAATGGATCTGCCCGCAACCCGGACAAGAGAATGAAGGAATACAAGAAGCGAGAGTAAGAGTGATGTGTGAGTGAGAGAGAGAGCGATAGGCCATAACAGCATGCCCACGTGTCGTGTTTAGTATGTATAAAAAACAGCAGCGCGCATATGCGTCGTTCTATGCATTGCATGTGTGGGTCCACAGCTATGTGTGAGTTTACACTGCGTCTCCATCTTCACAGTATATATGGATTATTCCCGCTGAAATTTTCACATCCAAACAGGGACCCTCTTGAATAATTATAAAAAAAAAATTCCGAAAAGCATTCTGAAAAAGAAAAGATGTATTTTTTTGTTAAGGATGTATGGCAATTAGGAATTAAGGAAGACATGGACTATTTTTTGAGAAAAAAAAAAATTTGCCCACCTGAATGCTGAGATACACGTATTTAAAGTTGAGGTAATTAACACAGAGAACATAGGACGGTATGTTCAAAGATCTATTGATACTGGTAAAAAAGGTACTTGCAGAGTTCGTTAATGGAAAAAAAACTTTTGTACGGTATCACTGAAATATGCAAAATACGTAAAAAATAAAAAATCAATGTTTGCCCACATATTTTGAGAGATATTTTGAGTTAAATAGGACCGTTTTCGCATTTTGATAGCTTATATGTCGCAAACTCGACAACGTCGCTGATGACGTCACATAGGTTATAAAAGGCGCGCGATTCAAATATCTGCATGCGGAAATCCTGTTGTCTTTCTTGTTTAATTTTTGTGTGGCATAATATTAATAACACAACACATTCGATAATCAATATAAAATAAGTCCATTATAAACTAATGAATATATTATATATATATTTTCGTATATATGCGTATGTATATATATATATATCTATAAATAGGAAATCCTATGCATGGGTTTATACCGTATTTAATTTTAATTTAATTGAAAATAAATATTTTACATAGGTTGTCAAATGTTGTTACATCAATATTATGCCACACGACAATATATATATATGTACGGAAAGGGTTTCCATTTTTAACAGATATATTCCGCACAGGTGTCTCATAATTTAATTAAGTAATTTGGACGGAGTAGGGTTGAAAAAAACAGTTACAAGTTTGCAGGGAATAACATTTATTAAAACGGGTTAAAACGAATAACATTTATTAAAGTTATTTAATGTTGGCAACAAACATTATCTGCTCTACTAAACGAGAAACGTTATTTTTTTTTACTCATAGTAATAATCTCCTTCATCTCCTAATACAAAATTGAAATCACAGGTCTTAGATTAAAACTATTTTTAAAGTTACTGCATTCTTTTATAGAGTCGCCAAACCGTGTTGTTCAGATCGAGTACGAAGAGCATCGCAAAGCTTACGTAGAATAGTTCGATTTTTAGATACTCGAGGTTTTCCGCCAATATCTTCACCGAGAAGCATAGTTATTCCATTTTCACCATTAATGCTGAACGTCCTCTCGAGCTGAATTAAAGTGAGACCAGCCGCAGCGATTTTTGTGATCATGGCAGCAAATACAGGTCCCTTTATGGCAGCTATATCATCAATCCTCTTTTTTTTTCTTTTCGATCGCGATCAGCATTTGCAACCAAAGAGAATGATATAGCTCGGTTGATTAGTTCTGTCTCTGTTATCGAAAATCTCTTCAGTAGATCATCAAGCATTCGCACATCAACGATCGCATTATGCGCTCCCTTAGAACTATCAGGTTGTAGATAATCGTCAGCCAAATCCGTTACTTTAAAGCTTCCTTTTTCTGCTACTCGGGAAGTTAATTCTTTGGAGCTCTTGAATGCAGGGAGGGTATCCGTGAAGCCTTTCACAATCGATCCAAAACTATCAAATAATCCGACCCCGTTCATTGTTTTAACGATCTGAGGACCATCAAAGGTTACCCCCTTGTGGGCTACGAGGATAACATTGTGTGACACACTCTTCAGGAATGCAATAAATGATGAACAGGCAATTAATGGCGGCTTCGTTTCAACAGGACGATATTCATCTCCGTCTTTCAAAAACAGTTGTCCCTCATGAACCGACAATCCCGTAACTTCGGAGACAATGGCTGGTATTCCCCTCGATGGAAAAATGTTACAGTTGAATTCTTGGTTCTGATATTTAGCCGCGATTTGGACAACTTCTGCTTGAACACCGAACCCTGTAGTTTCTAGATCAAACACGATTGCGACTGTTTTCTGCTGGAACGATTGAAGCTTCTTGATGTACCACAATTTCTTCAGTTAATGCGCATCCTGATGAATAAGTAATACCTTCTCTTCTTTCCGTCTTGTTCCTGTCTTGACATCTCATTTTTTTCCGGAAAAGTCGTTGCCTCTTGAAATCCGCAGTTCTCATTTTTATTGCTCTTTTCTGTCGTAGCACATCTTTCTTCGCTCGAAATTTTGTCGTATGCTTACCAGGAGAGACGCAAAGTTTTTTGTTAACGTTTACGACATACTCCGTACCAATATTTTTCTGGGATACTGACGCATCTAGTCTGTAAGCTAGTGATTCAGATCTACCATAACATCTCCCTTTCGAAGCTTTGGTAGCCACGATAGCGTTGAAAGATTCATTGGGCTGAGTAGAACTGCAGGCAGCGATTTTTTCCGCGTTGTTAGCATATGTTCCGAAAAGTTTAGTCAAATCGGTGTATAGTTGTGTGCCATCCAAACCTTTTCCATTTGGAAGACCCCGATGCTTATAGTTCTCCGGATTTTCTTTGAAACGCCACCATTCGCCGCACATGTCGTGGTGATCAAAGGCATGATCAACGACATTCAATAAAGCTTTCTTCACAGCAGCTGGATCTCCGATGTTTTTTTTATTGCGCATCCAAAACATTTTTTTAGGTAATCGATGACTTGTTTGGGTAGATGGAGCTTCCACAATTTGTTGCTGAATGACTTGGTGTTATGATTCATGTCTGATTCTTTCCCAATCACGTGCGAAGATTCCCTTCGAATTCGACACATAGTCGAAGCATCTTCATCTCCGATGACGGTTCCAATAATAACATTCTCATCTTCTAAATCTTTATTATGAACCACCAGTTGTGCCGCCATATCGGGTTCCATGGCTTTGGCACTGCCGTGAAAGTTGAGACGGCAATTGTGATCATTGGGATCGTGGCCATGGGAACATAACGAGCATATCTTACTCCGAAAAGCTCTTCCCAAAACTCGTCCACTTAGAACGCCGATAAGTGAAGAATGGCCTATACGCAAAAATTTAAACATACACGAATTACTAACAAAAATTCGAAAAAATTAAAAAATACACAAATTACTAACAAAAAAAGTATCCAAATAATTTTTCATTATGGTACAAACATAAATATCTGGTCTCACCTGTTTGACTGTCATATGAATGGCCGTTCCCT
The DNA here is from genome assembly GCA_946863875.1 of Alloplasta piceator. Lineage (NCBI taxonomy): Eukaryota > Metazoa > Arthropoda > Insecta > Hymenoptera > Ichneumonidae > Alloplasta > Alloplasta piceator. The sequence goes on from OX333078.1 coordinate 19,538,927, forward strand.
CTCGTTTGCCACGCTGCATCGATGCTCGCCTTAATTTTTACTCGTCCGTCATCCGTCAGCGCAACTCTAGAATTAATTGACTCGATTTGGTACATGCTTATTACATTTAATAAGTAATTTTCAAATTGACAATGCAATTAATATATAAAATCACAACAAGCGTGCCAGTGAGTTGCAATCAATTAATTTCGAAACTATTTTAACTATGTTTTGTTAAAAAATTATATATCGAGGTAAGAAAAAAAAATTTAATTTTCCATTTCACCCATTCAACATTTTTTTGAAAAAATTCTTTTCAAAATCACAAATTCTATAAACCATTCACCGCCTTATGATATAAAATAACACCAAGCGTGCCAGTGAGTTGCAATCAATTAATTTTGAAATCGTTTTAACTATGTTTTATTAGAAAATTATATATCGAGTTCAGAAAAAAAAATTTAATTTTTCATTTCGACCATTCAACATGCTTTTGAATACATTCTTTTCAAAATCACAAATTCTATAAACCGGTCACCGCCTTATGATATAAAATAACAGGAATAAAATTGGATAAGATACATTTGAACGAGTTTGCATCACTTTGCTGGGGATTGTAGAACTGAAAATAATTAGCACATGTGAGTACAATGAAAATGAAATTTATTGAATAATATTATTTTGTAAAACTTTCAACACGTACGAGCCATATTTTTGCAGCGTGAGCGTCTTCTCCAATTTAATAGCGTCCCTACAACTTTCTGCCGCTACATCTTCAATTGCAGATCCGACAATCCGCTCATGGATTTTTAAAGTATGAGGATTTATAGCTGGCACGTTGAGTGCAGATAATACTGTATTGAGATGGCTCTCTCCGATACCAGCATCAAGAATCGCTACAGCATGCAAATATTTGAAAAAAGTTATACACAACGACGATTCTCAATGTCATATGTTTGTTTGCAAGTGCCATATTTAACAAAAGCGTTGCTCAGAAAAAAATTAGATTAACGATTTAAAAAAATGTCTATGAGCTGTAGGAGGAATACAAAAAACTAATTGAGGTTGTGTACGTTCTTACCCATTGCAGCTTTTAAATTGATGTCATATCTGGTGCGACCAGACTCACTTTGGTAGGTTTTTTTGCACGTGTGAACATCGTGAATCGCAAGACATTTGTTACAGCGAACTTTCAAGACACTGGCGAGGCCAATGTGCTGTTCGCTTGTAACAAATCTCAGCGATAATGACTCTGAGCACATGTAACACCACAAATTTTCTGCCAATTGTCGCAATTCGACGATGCGTCGTCCTTCCTCCAGTTCTTCTTCAACTTTTTTTTCACAATTCAACTTTCTTCTTTTTGCAGCATTTTTCACATTCTTTTTCCACGTTTCTTCTTTTTTCGTTGTAAATTTGCCTCGTTTACAACGTAACCTCTCGGTCTCACCACGTATCGGTGTCGCCATTTTTTCTACTGCCGGCCGGTGCCGGAAAATTATCGTACCAACCTTCAGAACTTGCGACGTTGCCAAGTTTATTTGTCTCTACAGTATGAAAACAGTAATTACGTTTATAATCAAAAATAATGTTAATAAGGAATATAATTATTTTTAATAGTTCCGGGGGTATTAAATCATGCTGTAAGCATCAAATACCCACACAAAATGTTGTAAGTTTGATTTTGCAAAATTTTTATTTTTATTTTCGACAGTTTTCGTCATGGAAAATAGGCATCAAATCAGCAATTAAATCTACAATTAAAAATCAATAATTCTTATTTCTTGACCGTATTTTTTACTCTGGGCTGTGATAAACCCCCTTTTTAGCTTCAATGAACACTACAATTATTTTATCTGTTCGTTTAATGCGATTTTACCAAATTTCACTATCAGTTATGCAACGACTCTGCAGTACCTGCCATATATCCTTAAGGCCAAGAATTGATATTTTTCGTCGTACGATTTTAGTGAAAAATCCAAATTTCCACTAACTCTCTACTTTAAACACGTAGAATCTTGATAATTCGAGATCCTATCGGAAAACGCTTCAGACAAAACTTGTTCGTTATAAAACGAGTAAAACAATTAATATTTGGAAAAAGAATTGGGCACACGAAAGTTTGTTTTTACTTCATAAAATACAAAAAAACGATTTTCAGCAAGTACGCCACCTCGAATTATAAAATAAAAATATTGTGAAGATTCTATAGGAAATCACGACATTTTTAATACCAGAATGAGAATGGCAAGACCAAAATCCGCAAAGATACCATCGAAATTTCGTCTTGACCTTATTTTCGAGCCAGACCATGCAGAACTGTATATTCTCGACAAATTGTATACAGAAATACATTTGAATATTAATTTAATCATATGTTACGTCGTGACATTTTTGTATTTCTTATTCTACGAGAATTTATAAAATTCTTTCCAATCACCACTTATACGAAATCACGCCACCGGATGAATCAAATTTCTGCCGACGAATATCCGCTATCCTACACTCTGTTTTAATGCAGCGTTGATAAAACAGATCTTTCACATGCTTGTAATGTTGAAAGATACGACGAAAGAAAGAAAATTAAGAGAAATTGAGAACTCGAAGAAAAAATAATCAATAATCGAAGAAAAAAAAATCTAACATCTTTTGTAGGAACATTTTTTTGATACAGCCTATAATAGAGGGTGCCCTATTTTAATCTAACAGCTGAATTATCTCGAAAAATACTGCTCCGATAAAAAATTGAGTGGAATGAAACTTTTAGGGTTCAGAAGAGGGCATTTAAAAAAAAAATTTGTTTTGGTCCAAAATTCAAGTTGGCGACGTTAAGATAGCTGACATGTTTTTTAAAAATGGAAACATGATTTTTTTTTACCAAACATTTTTTCAGATCAAATCTAACATCTTTTGTAGGAATATTTTTTTTATAGCCCGGATATTTTAGACTATATCACCATTTTTGACTATTTTAGCGTTATGCAGCATAATGACGAAGACGAGGAGGTCTTCTAAATCCTCCTCATGAGAGTTTTCCGAAATCTTCTTAAAAGTGTTCAAAGATTCCACCATTCATGTTTAAACATGCCTTTACTCTCCTCTTAAAACCATCAACTGTTCTTAAGAGAACTTTTCTCGGGATTGCACTGCAGGCAGCTCTTATCCGCTCCCGCATATTCTCTCGTGTTCTTGGAGGTATACGGTAGACAACGTTTTTAAGATAAGCCCACAAGAAAAAATCGGGAGAGGTAAGATCAAGTGACCTTGGAGGCCAATGGACAGGTCCATGTCGACCAATCCACCTTCGACCGGATGTTGCGTCCAGTTGATTCCGAACAATCCGAGCCCAGTGACCTAATCCTTGTGAGTGTTCCACACACACACACACACACACACACACACACACACACACACACACACACACACACACACACACACACACACACAAACACACGCACGCACACACACACACACACACACGTACAAAATCACACACACTCTGAGAAGGAACGTTTGGAGTCGAAAAATACTGCGGAAGTGACGAGCCGTGGAGACCTAATCCTTATGAGTGTTCCACACACTCAAACTTACAACATTGCACACTCACACACTTACAAAATCACACACTCATACAGTCAGATATACTAACAAGGAGAGTTTGGAGTGGAAAAATACTGCGAAAGTGACGAGATTCTACCTCCTCATCCTCGTGGTTTTCCCGGATAATACTAAAATAGTAAAAAATCGTGATCTCTTATGGACTGAATAAAAAAAATGTTCCAACAAAAGTTGTTAGTTTTGACTTGACACATTTTTTGGTGGAAAAAAAGCATGTTTTCATTGTTTAAAAAACCTTTTGGCCATCTTAACACCGCCCCTTTAAATTTTGGACCAAAAAACATTTTTTTTAACGGCTTCCTTTGAACTCTAAGAGTTTTATTCCACTCGATTTTTTATCGGAGCAATATTTTTCAAGATAATTCAGCTGTTAGATTAAAATGGGACACCCTCTATTGTAGGCTTTATCAAAAAAATGTTCCTACAAAAGATGTTGGATTTAATCTGAAAAAATTTTTGGTGAAAAAAAATCATGTTTCCATTTTAAAAAACATGTTAGCCATCTTAACGCCGCCATTTTGAATTTTGGACCAAAAGAAAAAAATTTTTTGAACGTCCCCCTCTGAACCCTAAAAGTTTCATCCCACTCAATTTTTGATCAGAGCAATATTTTTCAAAATAAATCAACTGTAAGATTAAATTGGGACACATTCAAAAAAATTTTTTTTAACGGCTTCCTTTGAACCCTAAGAGTTTCATTCCACTCGATTTTTTATCGGAGCAGTATTTTTCAAGATAATTCAGCTGTTAGATTAAAATGGGACACCCTCTATTGTAGGCTGTATCAAAAAAATGTTCCTACAAAAGATGTTGGATTTAATCTGAAAAAATTTTTGGTGAAAACAAAATCATGTTTCCATTTTGAAAAAACATGTTAGCCATCTTAACGCCGCTATTTTGAATTTTGGACCAAAAGAAAAATTTTTTTTGAACGTCCCCCTCTGAACCCTAAAAGTTTCATCCCACTCAATTTTTGATCAGAGCAATATTTTTCAAAATAAATCAACTGTAAACGGCTCCTCTTCGCTAAGCGTGGCCACGCGAGAGTCCAGTCAGCAAGGCGGGAGGGGAAAGGAGGATAGAGCGAAGGAAAATTGGAAAAGCGAGCGAGTGCACACAATCGAGTCGACGGGACCAAGCAATTTTTGTGTCGTGTCCAATTCGTATTTCAATAATTTCGAGGGTCGTGTCGGATCAAAGAGAGCGAGGGTGAATCTAGATCACATGCATCTTCGTGGGTGCATATCCGCGCGCGTGTGATCACCACATCGAGCTTCGATCTGCCGGACGGAAGGTTCGGGCAATAAGGACAACGTCGCCATCTATTATCGCCGTTGGGGCGTCCGTCAGAGAACGAGCCGTCGATAATTGGCTCTTGGACACGGAAGACGACGTCGAGATCTACCATCGACATTCGGTGTCAATCACGGGGGGTTCTCCCCCCACTTTTCATTGTCACGAGGCTTCGCACCGGCCGGCGTACGGAGAGCCGGTACTTGTTGGCTGGACGGCGATAACAATAGACCGCCCCCTAGTAAATTGTTCACGAAAATCAGTGTCAAGAATTATCGTTGGGTCTTGAGTCCCAGTCGAAGCGTGGAAGAATCGGTTTATTGTAGAAGGACGTCGTGAGAGCGTGAAGAAGTCGGGGTGGGTGAATCTATTCGTTTTTCTACGCCGTGGCTTCGAATATTTTCACGCGAGGCGTCGCGACCCTTGGGTTTTTTTTGTTATATTAGTTTTCGCGTACATGTTGGGAAAAATGTCGAATTCCCTCTCAGGCAGATCGCGGACCGTCGGGTCGTCCGTGTGCCTCGAGCGGAAGAACGTGGCTCGCGAGGTTGTTTAATTAGAGAAAATTATCTTCAGGCGAAGAACGCCCTTTCGTTGCACATGATTTGGTGTCAAGATTTTTGTCAAAGTTATTGTGTAAGAATTGGATTTAAGTTCGATTGTTCGCGTGCGTAAGGTGTGAAAAGCGAGGGGTACGAAAAGGCGGCGAAAATTGTCCCCGCCATATTGCTTTCGATTTTTCTTTCATTAATCATTGATTCGTGATCGTAATATCGTTCTCACTGGCGATACAGTGATTGTATTCTTTTTGGTAATTACAAACCGTATATTTCATTTCATTTTGAGTCCGATTAATCGAATAAAATAATCGTATCCCTGCGATTCATGTCAAGTGTTTTTATATCGTCACTCTTGGGGAATTTATTCCCCGAACTTACGCCTTTTTCGTGCCTCGTGCTCCTCGTGGTTACCGGGAGTTGTTGAAAAATCAAGGAAAAGCCCTTTTGGCCTTTTCAGGGTGAACGAAAAGGTCTGGCGCCCTTTTGGCAAGTAATGAGAAAAGAATGGGCCTTTTGTGACTTCGCACGTCCTCGTGGCTTTCCCTGAGCCACGAGACGTGGTACGAACGCGTTACAATATATAATGTGCATCTAAAGTGTGAACATTTCATTAGTTATTATAGACTCTGCCAAAGCCTTTGTAGAAAAAAACAACAGCAAAAAAATGATAAAAACTATTAAAATCGCAAAAAAAACCCTTCCTACAAAAACAATCACAATTTCAAAAAACAAAAGAAAAAGAAAAAAATCAAAGCCGTGCAAACGAATGTAATCAGACTTTGAAAGCATCCGAAGGCCTTCATAGGCTCTGCGAAAGTCTTTGTAAAATGAACAAAAAATAAATCAAAATAATGAAAATATCAAGAATGAACCTGAGATAACAATTTAATAAAAATTATAAAAATAATTTAAAAAAAAATAATAATGAAAACAATTTGAAAATTACAAAAAATTCAAAGAAAACATAATTTTTACCAAAATAATCCCAATGTTTAACAAAAAAAAATCAAAGCCTTGCAACCAATGTAAGTAGACAATAAAAAAGAAGAACAATGAAAAAAAAAATAATAAGGAAAATATTAACAATTTAAATTATTACAATTTAAAAAATTAACAATGAAAAGAATCGCAAGTAAATAATAATAATAAAAACAGTTGGAATAACAATTTAAAAAAAGTAGAATCAAACCCGAATTCTAAAAAAATAATAACAATTTCGAAAAACAAAAGAGAAAAAATGCAAGCCGTGCGGAGCATGTCAGTAGACTTCCAGGGCGCGATGGCCTTGGAAGACGTTTGGAGACGTCATGAGGCCATCAAAAATAATAATAATTAAAATAATAACAATTTAAGAGAATAACAATTTAAAAAATCACAACCCAAACAATCTTAACAATTTTTTGAGTTTGTTAGTTTTGGTATTAGGCTTCTCTCTCTCTCTCTCTCTTAATTCATCGGCAGAAACAATTTGTCGCGTCAGCGAATCGCATACAAGTATTCACTTCCGCGGCGTGTGATTGCACACACCCTGATTTAATTAATTTCGGTACAAACTGCTTAAATTCACAAGAGCCGATCTAGCAATGGTTGCTTTGAGAAAAGATCGAATAAGAAATAGGAAACAATCGTTCAATCCTAAAACTGCAGAGATAAACGATGAATCTGTCGACAGCACGTCAGCGAAAAAGCTCAAAAGCCAAGACGAAAAACACGTGCCCGAGGATGGTACTCTTCAATATGCGATTATAGACTTAAAAATGAAAATGCAACACTTTCGACTTTTGTGGAGTATGAAAAATGTCAGCCTAGATATACTTTATCGTGTCAAAAAATGGGTAAATCGTATTAAATAAATTACCGGTTTATTTTTGTTATGCGAATGTTAGACTTATGGCTTGCCGGATGTAAAAAAAATTCTGTGGCTTAATGGATATAAGTTGATGAATAAATCAACGTATAATTTTTATGTTGATAAAATACTTGAATGTACCAAGACGGTTGCACTTTTCTTATCAGCTGCAAAAGAAGAAAAAGAATTATCGAGTAATGAAAACGGTGTTGACGTTTGGATTGGTTGTCGAATGACGTATTTTGGAAACGTATGTTCGGTTGTGCAGTATCGGCGTTTGTGTTTTCTTTATGGGTTCCACATTTGAATTCGTAGTTATTCACGTATTATTAGTCATTTATTTCAGTGTTGTAATTAATTGTTCTATTACCAGTTTTTTATCTCATCATTTTGTCTATCTCGGTTGGGTTCCACCATACCTTAGTTTATTTCTCGTGGGGTCTTTCAATTCAGGTTGTCGGATTTTTATTGTTGATCATCATTAGCTGCCGTGCCATGATCTGTTTCATTTTATGAGGCACTCGGGAAATTGATCATCTCCCGAGAATTTTGGTTATTTGGATTTTTGATTATCTTAGGGTGGTTGTCTTCGAAGTTTTGGGCCGATATATTATAGTGTGACCCTCCTCCCCACGATTTCCCAGCCTGGCGCTGGACCAGCCTGCTGTAGTCTGGGTTGTCGCGGTACGGGTCCAACCGTTGCCTTGTTTCGGTTGGAGTTATGGGCCCGAACCACCCGCGGGCAGAACGTCCCCGTTACCTGGATCAGGTACTGGCTTCTGTGGGGAAGACAACACAGGCGCAGTGCTAATCACTGTTGGGAGAGCGACGAAGCAGCGGCCAGAAGTCCGATAATGGGCAGGGGTATCGAGCACGCGCTACTCACGTGTTTAGCCACTGACCGTGGCTTTTCGCGCTACTCCGGGGTTCCGTTACCTCCATGCGGCACCGAGATTGACAAGCGTCACCGAAAATCATTGGAGACCACCAAAGGGCTGAAGAGAAGGCAGCCATCGACCCACGAGAGCGCGCATAGATTTCGGATCGACACTTGCTCTCCGGAGATTCTCGGGTGTGTCACGCGCATAATTAATTCGATCTTTTTTCAAGTCTTTGTTAAATTCAGTGCCCATCTTTGCTGTGCAGCAGTGATTCGGTGAGCCCATCCCACCATTACTTCGTAAAGGCGATAATTCTTACCCTTTATTTGGTCGTGTAGCTAGTCATTTTCTTTCTTTGGCCGTGTGGCTAGTAATTTTCTTTCTTTGACCGTATGGCTCGTAATTTCCTTTATTTAGCCGTGTGGCTGTGTTTGGGTAATTCTGGATATCGATTATGGTAAATTTAGTTTGTAGGTTTCTGAGAAGGAAAGAATTATCGTCTCATTATCGTTCGTTTAGCCATATTACGTTTCATTAAGTAGAATTTAATATTGTTATCGATTTCGTTGCTCCTTATTACTTCGTATATTATTTTATTATTATTATTATTATTATTATTATTATTAATATTATTATTATTATTATTATTATTATTATTATTATTATTATTATTATTATTATTATTATTGTTATTATTATTATTATTATTATTATTATTATTATTATTATTATTATTATTATTATTATTATTATTATTATCCCGTGTGGGGTTTTTCCGACCCCCATCGGGCGCGTCCCCAGGTGGTGGATAGGGGAATGCTCGGCAGATATGTCGGGTAGGTGGGGCATAATATACGACCCACGGACCAAAACGAAAACTTGCATGCAGAAAAGCACACGTCTGTTCCCGCTTCGGGCAGTGTGTTCGCCAGCGCCTGTCATCATTTTGATGCGGCTGGGAGTCATGCATTGATCGGTACACACCTCAGCACACTGGGAGTGCCCTAAGCCGACGTAGGCGTTTCCGCTGCGCCGGTGAAGGGGCTGCTGTGAGCTTGCTCTGCCGAGGTGGCAACTGGGGTGTGTACATGGAACCAGCACCTTTGGGCCCTGATCAGGAAGTGTGCATTGAATGCAGCTTTCGGAGGCTGCATTGCTATGGGAGAGCGCTGATCCGTCCGTGCTTTCCGGGATCAGATAAGCGTAGGTCAGGCCTCAGGGAACTGGGGTAGGAGTCAGAGTACTCCGAGGGTATACCCGTTCCTGACTATTACGGCCCGCCCCTTTGCACACGAAGCGCTGGTTCAACCCAAGAGAAAAGAAATGTTGAACAAAAAAGGAAACAATGAAGGTTCGGTGGGCGACTAGGCACCTTCCCTCGTAAAGCTGCTCATCGAAAGTGATAGGAGGGTGGCGGCAGGCCTTGAGAAAATGCACAGGCTCATCAAGACCATGATGGAAGCCTTAAAGAAGCAGCCGAACGTCAATAAGACAATTAAGGACGGGCTGCCTGCCTTGGTGGAGCATTTGGAGGAGCTCGAGGAGGGCCGACGGCCCATCAAGCATGCTCATCGCCCTTTGGAGGGACCAAGGCTACCTAGGGCCAGGCTCCATAGCGATCCTACACCGGGAACGAGCTTCTCGAGTGAGCCACCGGAAACGCTTCCACCCGCGAAGGCAGGACAGAAGAAGAGAATGGCGACGAGCCCGCCTGTACCCCCAGCGATGGAGGTACAGTCGAAAAAAAAGAAAAAAGATAGGGAGAGCTCGCCAAAGAATGTCTGTCAGCGCAAGAAGGGAAAGCAGGAGCGAAACAAAGCGGGCAATGTTACGGATGCGTCGGGCTCACAAGCTAACAAGCCCGCAAAATTGCCCCAACAGGCAGCAGCCGCTGCTAAAAAGCCGCCCTCGAAAAAGTCGCCACCGAAAAAACCAAAAGCGATCTTGTTGAAACCAGCGGAGGGGAAAACCTATGCGGACATTCTAAATGTTGTCCGCAAATAGGTGAATCATAGGTACTCGAGCTGCGAAACTCATCGGCTGAGTCACGAGCTGCGTTTTCGGCTGCCCTCCAGGAAGCAGCTGGAAGCAGAAGAAGCGTCAGGGAATTGGTCCCAGAGGCACGCCTCGAGATCCGAGACCTTGATAGCTACTGCACGAAAACAGAGGTCAAGGGGGCGATCAGAATAGCCCTGGGGCAGCACGAGGGCCCCCTGCGGGTCGCATTGACCCGGCCGAACGCGTGGGAACAGGTCACCGCCATCGTCACCATTGACGAAACAGCCGCGAGGACCCTGTTGCAAACCGCTCGCGTCAAGATCGGCTGGGTCAATTGCCGAATCCGGAGGAGAGTGGAAGTACCGAGATGCTTCAAGTGTCTCGGCTACGGGCACCACAGTACCCGGTGTAAGGGCACTGACCATGGAAGTCTGTGCTTCCGGTGCGGCAAGGAGGGACATAGGGCAGCTGACTGCAATGCTGAACCCTTTTGTTTCCTCTGCCCGGCCGTGGAAGGTAAGCCAGACTCCAAACGTCACATGGCAGGGTCGGGGTGGTGCGGGGCATTCTGCAAAGCCCTCAGCGATGCCAGAGGCGAGTAATGGCGGTCGTCCTGCAGGGGAACATGAATAGGAGCCGGATAGCCGACGAACTTCTGGCCCAAATATGCTTCGAGAAAGCCGCTGATATAGTTCTGGTCAGCGAGCAATATCGGAACAGAGAAGGGCCAGGATGGTATTCGGACCTCCTAGGCACGGCAGCGATTTGGATTCCAAATCGACGACGCTTCTGCGTCGTTGACCATGGCTCCGGCAGCGGTTTCGTTTGGGTGAGGTCCAGCGGCGTTATCTACGTCAGCTGTTACCTTACCCCAAACGAGCGCATCGCAGACTTCCAGGCCAAACTCGATGGCCTGGAAGACGCTATCCGGGACATGGAGGCTGAACTGGTAGTGGTCGGAGACTTTAATGCAAAGGCTCTGGAATGGGGTGAACCTCGGCCAGATTCGCGGGGTGGACGAGTGCTGGACATGGCGTCCAGACTTGGGCTAGCTGTATTGAACACTGGCTCAACGTCCACCTCCCGAAGGCCGGGGTACAGAGAAACGATTATCGATGTTTCCATGGCGACGGAAAGCCTGGTATCGCGAGTCAAGGACTGGAGGGTGATCGAGGACTTTACAGCCAGCGATCACCAATACATTACGTTCTGCGTACGTGATGTAGCTCCAGTCCAAATCAGAACACCACGAGGACCTGCCAGGTGGAACGTCGATAAAATGGACCCCCAAAAGCTGTCTCCGGCGCTATTACGTGGCCAGCGAATCCTTGACGAGCTTCCACGCTCCGCAGGCACTGAACAGACCGTGGATCTAGTAATGACCCACCTTCATCAGGCTTGCAGCGACGCCGTGCCAAAAAGGATTGCACGGGATGATAGACATCCCGTGTACTGGTGGACGAACAAGATCGTGGAGCTGAGGCGGGAGTGTCTCGGTTTGAAGAGACTGTCCCTGAGAGCCCGGCGCCGCGACACCGACGCAGCCCCTAGCACTGACGCCTATAAGGCGGCGAGGAAAGTACTGAGACGGACCATCAAGCAGAGTGAGCACCGCTGCTGGAAGAAGCTTGGGGAGGATCTTAACGAGGATCCTTGGGGACTAGGGTATAAACTGGTCCTCCGCAAATTGGGGGCGTCCTCTGAAAGCGCTCCAACAGATGCGGGGATCATCAGCGGTATCGTCGATGCCCTTTTCCCCAGTCACCCGAAGCAACCGCACCGACCTCGAACACCCGAGGACGCGCTACTCCCCCTCTTTACGGAGGAGGAACTTAAGGCCACGGCGCGGTGTTTCAAAAACAAGAAGGCACCAGGCCCTGATGGTTTACCAGTAGAGGTGCTGAAAGCCGCAGTTGAGAGGCATCCAACGATCTTTCTTACGATGTACAACTCCTGCCTACAAGCGGGAATCTTTACACGCTGCTGGAAACTCGCGCGGCTGGCGTTGATCGGGAAGGGCAAAGGGGGACCAGTAGACAATTCATCGTCCCACAGGCCCCTGTACATGCTAGACAGGGCTGGCAAACTTCTGGAGAAGCTTCTTCGACCTCGCCTCCATGCGGCCATCCAAGCCTCTGGAGACCTTTCTGATAGACAATATGGCTTTCGGAAAGGGAGGTCGACGATACACACAATCCAGGAGGTTGCTGAAGCAGCCAGGGGTACAGAGCGGGGGAACCATTTTTCCCGCCCCGTCTGTCTACTGGTCACTCTGTATGTGAAGAACGCTTTCAACTCGGTGCAGTGGTGTGACGCGCTACAGGCGCTGGAACGAGACTTCAGGGTCCCCGGATATTTCTACTGGATGTTCGAGGATTACCTGAACGATCGCTCCCTCGTTTACACCACTGCTGATGGTCCGATTAGCCGAGAGTTAACGGCAGGGGCAGCCCAAGGGTCCATACTAGGTCCCGAAATTCGGAATGCCACATATGACGGGATTCTCCGAATGAAGATGCCTGAGGGTTCTTTTCTGGTTAGGTATGCGGACGACGTAGCCGCTATCATCATTGCGCGTATCGTAGAGGCAGCGCAGATTAGACTCAACCAGGTAATGCGTCGGGTCCACTCCTGGATGGAAGACCACGGCTTGGAGCTAGCGCTAGCGAAAACTGAGATCGTGCTCCTAACCAAAAAGCATATCCCGCTTATAAGGGATATGCAGGTAGGAGAGACGACGGTCCAGACGAAGGCGTCTGTAAAGTACCTGGGGTTGAAGCTCGATTCTCGGCTCAGCTTCAGGGAAGAAATAATATCGAGAGCGGACAAAGCTGCGGCAGTGATGACGTTGCTCAGCAGGGTAATGGCCAACATTGGCGGTCCTCAGCCCTGCAAGCGTCGCCTTCTGCTACGCACGGCCGAGTCCATAATGCTCTACGGTGCCGAAGTCTGGGCCGATGCGCTCCGGTACGAGAAATACCGGAAGCGCATGGCCGGAGTGCAGCGGAGAGAGGCCCTCCGTATCGCCTGCTCTTACCGCACGGTCTCAGAGCCGGCTGCGCTAGTGATAGCCGGGGTCATACCGATTGACCTCCTCGCCCAGGAGCGGAAGTTCGTCCACCAGGGCCTTCCCGACGAGGAAGAGAGGGAGAGACGAAAAGCGCTTGCCAGGTCCCGTAGCATGCTGACCTGGCAAGAGAGATGGGATGAGGATCTGCGGGCGAGGTGGACAGCGAGACTCATTCCTCGCTTGGACACCTGGATCAACCGTCAGCATGGTGAGGTAAATTATTACCTCACACAATTGCTGACGGGGCACGGGTATTTCCGGTCTTATCTGTGCAGAATGGGTAAAGTGCCGGACTCGTGCTGCATATCCTGCGGATCCCCCAGAGACGATGCCTTCCACACATTCTTCGAATGCGAAGAATGGAACGTATGGAACTTGGACGGAGGTCACTTCTTTCGTGGAAGCTGTCCTCCGTCGGAAGAAGAGAGTTTTGGAGGAAGGAACGCCCTTAGGGGCGTTCAAAACAACTAATGGCGCCACCCCGAAGTAATGCTAACGCGGTTCCGGGGTGGTCGTCTTGAGATACAGGAGGGGTTTTAGTCGGTAGTCTCTTCGGAGGAGTCCAACACACGGGGAGCCAAACCATCGCTCCCGACAGTGCGTAAAAGCATTTCCCCCTGTAGAAAAAAATTATTATTATTATTATTATTATTATTATTATTATTATTATTATTATTATTATTATTATTATTATTATTATTATTATTATTATTATTATTATTATTATTATTATTATTATTATTATTATTATTATTATTATTATTATTATTATTATTATCATCATCATAGCGATTGAGGTTCATATTCGTGGAATTTCGGAGGGTTGTAGCAGAATCGCCAGATCTCAATTATTCGTCTTGTTCGTATTATTTAATTCTTTGTTTGCTCGTGCGGTATTATGTGTGATTAAATTAATTAAATTTTGAGGCTATTTATTGTGCGGTATAAATTTTCCCTTGTTCGACTCGATCTCGCGCTCGAAAATTATTGTATCTGGCATTGTATTCAGTTTGGATTTATTTCGGTTATTTTGTTTGTGGCGGATGAGCCGTTATTTTGTATTTTTGCGCACAAATTGTACTTGTCGATCTCGTTTACACCCCCGTAATTAAGACGATGGATTTTGAGATTAAATAAACCATAGTGTCGGCAGCGTGCCGGTTCTGTGCCAAGATCCCTACCCCGACATTTACCGACCTTTTTCAACCGCGACTCGAACCACGTAGCTGAGACTCAAACCATTTAGCTGAGACACAAACCGCTCCGTGAGTCATGGGCGGCTTGGGAGTGGTGGGTGGCTCGCGGGCGGTGGGCGGTTGGTGGTGGATAGTGGGTTGGTAGCGGGTGGCGGGTGGCAGGAGGGGGGATCTTGGGATTTTTTGAAGAAAGTATTAGATGACGCCATCGTCGATGGCGTTGACCCGCACTCTCTCTCTCTCTCGCTCTCGCTCGCTCGCTCTCTCACGCGCGGAGTGTCAAGTGTCAAATTTATGATGTATACAAATGTGTGCAAACATGGTCCAACTTTTTTCGTTGCGAAGCATGCGGATATTATCAACACATAGCTGCATAGACGATCTTCGATTCACAATTAAAAATGTTTTAGTCAATTCACCGTCCATTCAAATGGTTGATCTGCTTACCGGTTAAAATGGACACGAGTATGTAGGGAGTAGGCTCCGAGAGCTCAGCGTTTCACGAACAGTTAAACGGCACGTTGCGTTTAAAAAAAAAAGAAGAATGTTATGTCAGACTGAAATCGAAAAATAAAGATATTTGTCCAAAACGTAGACGTGTGCGCATTTATCGGAATCCTGGGACTACAAATCAGAAGTGAGATTCAAAAGAGGGCGGTTTATCGGGAAGAGACGGTTAGCTGTGTGCTTCGTTAAAATCTCGACCATTCGTTGAGCTGTGTGCCGCGAAGGGAAAAGTAACATCGTCGTTGTTCTAGCTGTGTGCTACGACAAGCTTCGAGAGCATTCATCGTGCTGGGTGCCGTGAAAAAACAATAAGAATTGTCGTTACGCTGTGTGCTGCGATGTAAGCAGTGTTCTGTGAAAAACATTCGGGATTGGGTAACGCCGGTGGTGGTAAGCGACAACGAGAAAAGTCGCTCAACCGGGTTTTTCTCATTCCGAGAAAATTGAAAAAAAATAATACGTAATGGATGCAACTCAGTTAAAAATCGTGCAGTTAAAAGAGGTACTTCAACGGCGACAGTTACCTACGGGAGGACGAAAAGCCGATTTAATTTGTCGTTTGCACCAAGCGGATCCTACCGACGCGTGGATCGACGAAGCTCGACAAATTACAGAATCGGCAAGGTCAGTGGATAACGATAATTTTCAACGAATCTGCGACGATGAGGACAACGAGCAAACCCGCGAGGAGACTAGTGTCAATGTCATTAGGCAGAATGAGCATAATGGTAATGGCAGTATTGTAGAAAACAGCGGCCGAGACGGTGCGGCCTTCAACGACGGGGAACAGCGCCCGCGGGTGGACGCTATTGATAATATGGGGAACGCAGATTCCGTCAACAATTATGGTCAAAGGCAAGCAGTAGTCGAAGTCCATTGCGACGCAAATACTCTTGATCGAAGAGAAGTGTATTTTATGCAAAAGGAGAGAGAGTTAATGCAGCGAGAAATAGACTTGTTGAGGCGAGAGAACGATTTGCTTAGAGCCTCCCCCCAGTTGAGAACATCGTCGACGGTGACATCTCGCCCTCAGATGAGTATCAAAAACGTGGGTGAGTTGTTGGGTGAGTTTAACGGATCGGGTGCTGATTTTGAGCGATGGAAAACGCAAGTGAACCTGCTTCGAGCAATGTACGATCTCGATGAGAACTCAGCTAAAGTGATGGTTGGTTTCAAGCTCCGCGGAAGAGCTTTTAACTGGTATCACTCGCGAGTAGAGCATTTCACGATGTCGCTCGACGAGTTACTCAAGGAGATGGGAGTGATGTTCGACCAACGGCTCTCGAGACTCGAGCTGAGAAGAAAATTCGAGGCTAGATAATGGCGCCGTAATGAGACATTCAGCGATTATTGCCATGACAAGATCATTTTTGGTAACCAGGTGCTGGTGGCCAGCGAAGAAATGGTGGACTACATCGTAGATGGAATTCCCTCAGAACAGCTAAGAGATAAAGCTCGAATGCATTCATTTTCTTCGATTGACGAGATACTGAAAGCTTTCCGGAAGATCAGATCAGAAGTTTCAAAACAGCAAGGTCCAAGGCGCGACTTCCCGTTTAATAAAGACTCGAAACACAAACTTCGAGGGGAGCAACTCCCAGAATCTCAAGTGACCACGTCGAGCAAAGAGTCAGCGGAAAAAGGCAAAGCAACATCGCGCGGTAACATTAAGTGTTACCGGTGTGACGGAACGGGACATTACGCAAAGGATTGCAAAAATCCAGCGAAACCAGACTATCGGGGCCAATTCTCCAAGGGAAATTCAGGAAGAACCGACCAACAACAGATTGGTTGTGTAAGCAACGATTTTGAGCAAGAGGATTCATCCGCGGAAGAAGACGACCTTGAAAGCAAAGAAGCTCGCGGAGACGACGAAATATTATTTGTCGATTTGAACGTCGAAATAAGCGACGAGTTCCAGAAGATTGCTGACTTTGACGTTAGGGATACAGGTAGATTCTCGTCAACGGTCAGAGTAGATACGGGATGCCCAATAAGCTTGATTAAGGAACAGTATGTAAGTGCTCAAAGCGTTAAACCTGCAAATCGCGATTGGCAGCGGTATCACAAGCTAAACAAATCAAGGGTGTTTGTAATTCGGTTGGTCGTTGCTCGTGTTACTTTGGAAGGCGATTGTAGACGAGTTACCTTCGGGGTCGTGGCGAACGAGATAATGTCTCCTCCGGTTTTGCTGGGTAGAGATACATTAAAGTTGTTCGGGTACAGGCTTACGAAAAGTACGATGTACGACAAAGCGGTATCGGAAATATTAAATATTGAAATTGGGCCGGAATCTATTATCGATAATCTTAGAGTCAATCCGAGTGTTTCCGAATTCGACCGCGCTAAATTCAAGGAAATGTTTGCCGAGAATTATGAGAAACCGGAAAGACCAAGCACCCCGAAGGTACAGGCGGAAGCTCATATTGTTTTGAAGAGTGGCCAACCCGTTCAATTCGGTCCTCGTAGACTTGCATATGCGGACAAGGCCAAGGTCGACGAAATACTAGATCGATTAATGGGAAGGGGGATTATTCGGAAAAGTAGATCCGAGTATAGCTCTCCGATCGTTCTAACTCGAAAGAAAAATAGTGAGATCAGAATGTGTATCGACTTTCGAGCATTGAACAAGATCATGGCGCAAGAAAATTACCCATTGCCCTTAATCGAAGACCAGTTGGGTAGATTGCGAGGTAAAAAACATTTTAGTGCGCTCGATTTAAAAGACGGGTTTTATCACGTCGCCATGGCTCCTGACTCAGTTCGATAACCTTCGTTCGTCACTCCTATGACACAATTTGAGTTTGTTCGTATGCCATTTGGCCTTAAGATTGGCCCACAATGTTTCCAAAGATTTATAAACGAAGTCATAGCCGACCTGATCAAATCCGGTTATGTTATCGTCTATATGGACGATATATTAGTCGCCACCGAAACTCTCGAGCAGAGTTGGGCAAATTTGTAATAAGCTATTTACAAATTACAAAATACAGATGTAATTAGTATCGAAATTTTCACGAAATACAAAATACAAATGTATTTAGTATCGAAATTTTGACTAAATACAAAATACAAATGTTCTTAGTATCAAAAATTTCACTAAATACAAAAGTATTTAGAATCGGAATTTTGACTAAATACAAAATACAAATGTATTTAGTATCGAAATTTCGACTAAATACAAAATACAAATGTATTTAGTATCGAAATTTTCACTAAATACAGAATACGAATGTATTTAGTATCGAAAGTTTCACTAAATACAAAATACAAAAGTATTTAGTATCGAAATTTTCACTAAATACAAAATACAAATGTATTTAGTATCGGCATATTCACTAAATACAAAATACAAATGTATTTAGTATCGAAATTTTCACTAAATACAAAATACAAATGTATTTAGTATCGAAATTTTCACTAAATACAAAATACAAATGTATTTAGTATCGAAATTTTCACCAAAAACAAAATACGAATGTATTTAGTATCGAAGTTTTCACTAAATACAAAATCCAAATGTATTAAGTATCGAAATTTTCACTAAATACAAAATACAAATGTATTTAGTATCGAAATTTTCACTAAATACAAAATACGAATGTATTTAGTATCGAAATTTTCACTAAATACAAAATACGAATGTATTTAGTATCGAAATTTTCACTAAATACAAAATATAAATGTATTTAGTATCGAAATTTTCACTAAATACGAAATACAAATGTGGTTAGTATCGAAATTTTAACTAAATACGAAATACGAATGTATTAAGTATCAAAATTTTAACTAAATACAAAATGTAAATGTATTTAGTATCGAAATTTTCACTAAATACAAAATACAAATGTATTTAGTATCGAAATTTTCACTAAATACAAAATACAAATGTATTAAGTATCAAAATTTTCACTAAATAAAAAATACCAATCTATTTAGTATCGAAATTTTAACTAAATACAAAATATAAATGTATTTAGTATCGAAATTTTCACTAAATTCAAAATACAAATGTATTTAGTATCGAAATTTTAACTAAATACAAAATACAAATGTATTTAGTATCGAAATTTTCACTAAATACAAAATACAAATGTATTTAGTATCGAAATTTTCACTAAATACAAAATACAAATGTATTTAGTATCGAAATTTTCACTAAATACAAAATACAAATGTATTGAGTATCGAAACTTTCACTAAATACAAAATACGAATGTATTTAGTATCGAAATTTTCACTAAATACAAAATACAAATGTATTTAGTATCGAATCTTTCACTAAATACAAAAGACAAATGTATTTAGTATCGAAATATTCACTAAATACAAAGTACAAATGTAATTAGTATCGAAATTTCCACTAATTTGTACTGGCACAGTACAAATGAAACCCAAATGAACTGCAACCTGCAGTGATTGAACCCTCAATAAACCCAAATTAACTGCAACCTCGCCTGAAGTGAAACTTCAATAAACTGCAACCCGCCGTGAATGAAACCTCAATAAACCCAAATAAACTTTAACCTCGCCTGAAATGAAACCTCAATAAACTGCAACCTGCAGTGAATGAAACCTCAATAAACCCAAATAAATTGCAACCCCGCCTGAGATGAAACCTCAATAAACCCAAATACGCTGCAACCTGCAGTGAATGAACCCTCAATGAACCCAAATAAACTGCAACCTCGCCTGAAATGAAACTTCAATAAACTGCTACCCGCAGTGAATGAAACCTCAATAAACCCAAATTAACTGCAACCTCGAATCTAAATACGAAATTTCGATACTTAATACATTCGTATTTTGTATTTAGTGAAAATTTCGATACTAAATACATTTGTATTTTGTATTTAGTGAAAATTTCGATACTAAATACATTCGTATTTTGTATTTAGTGAAAATTTCGATACTAAATACATTTGTATTTTGTATTTAGTGAAAATTTCGATACTAAATACATTTGTATTTTGTATGAAGTTAAAATTTCGATACTAAATACATTTGTATTTTGTATTTAGTGAAAATTTCGATACTAAATACATTTGTATTTTGTATGAAGTTAAAATTTCGATACTAAATACATTTGTATTTTGTATTTAGTGAAAATTTCGATACTAAATACATTTGTATTTTGTATTTAGTGAAAATTTCGATACTAAATACATTCGTATTTTGTATTTAGTGAAAATATCGTTACTAAATACTGTAACGGTAGCGAATATCGTTAGCATTGATATGCGATAGTGCGATGACGTACCGCCAGTATTCGGATCCCGACTCGAAAGTAAAGCGTGATAGACCAAGTTTAAGGTGAAACTCCCAAATTTATTTATTTTCTGACTTAAACTGATTTGTTCCGATTATTTATTTGTTTCTGTACAAGTTTCGAAGCCGTATGTTCAATAGGTTGATTCGAAATAATAGTATTTTGGCGGGCTTGTGGCTTGGTGTTGTGGTTGGCTGGCCGTTGTACACTGCTGTCCTTTCTCGTTCGTGATCCTCTCGCTCAGCTTCTCGCGAATGTCGGCTGCTTGGTGGGGGTTGCTCGCGCTCTCACGGCGTATGGGTTGGCCACGCTCTCGTGCTGTGCGCGCGGGCTCCGGTTCACGGGCGCTCCCTCTATGCTCTCCGTTAGATCGGGCTGCGTGGTGGAGGGGAGCGTGCCTTGCTGTTCTCCCTCGTTCCACCGTTCCTTGCTGTCGCGCTGCTCTGATTGGCCGACGCTCTCCCTGTGATTCCCACTGGATCGATGTGGTCGGTGCCTGATCGATTTCCGAATACTCGGCACAAGATGGCGGCGGTGCGTGGTGTGGTGACGGCGTGCTCTCTCACGTCGTCGCCTTTTGGTGTGTTTTTCGGGTTTATTTATTGTATTTTTGTGTTTTCTTGTAATAAATGTCGGCCGTTTCCGTGTCTGGCCTCTCGTGGACAGCCGTGGACGTCGCCGATGCCCGTTTTCTTCGTCCTTTGTGTGTGGTGTCGACGTATGGCCCCTGCGGGTGGCCGTGGATGTGTGGTGGTGCGTGTGTGTGTGTGTGTCCCTTGCTCCCGTTAAGGCCGTGATTTCTTGGATCACGCTCCGTTCCCCGGCCTGAGGGATTTTTACTTTGTTCCCGGCCATCTCCGCCATGTGTTCGGGTACTTTTTCTCTCTGTAATCTGTTTCTTTTTGCTTGAAATCGTCCTAGTGACTTTTTCGTGACAGTGTGTGTTCGTGCGTGGGTCGCACGATGCCTTCCCCCTCTTCTTCTCTCCTTTCCTCTTTACGTGGCTCGGCTGTCAACCGTCGATTTGACGCGTCGGCAGAGCCGTCCTTTTTCCTTTTCTTTCCCCTATTTCGTGAGCGGCTCAGCTGTTTGCCTCTACCTTCCTACTTTACGCCAGAAGGTATTGCTCGCAGTCTTGCTCGCTCTCGAGTCCCTTCCTCGGTTTTTGGTCGCCCTTTTATACCCGGTTTTCCCGGTGCTCGTTCTTCCTCATTGGTTGTTCCGTCCTCTTCGTTGTGTGTGTGTTTGGCGTGTATTTCTTATTTTTAATATTTTGTGATTTGCCGTTCACAGGTCGCGTGATCTTCGGGCCCTCTGATAGGCGCTTGATGTCGTCGTCGTGTTCCTGATTGGTGCCTTATGTCAACATCTCCTGGCTCGCTCTACATTGGCTTACGGATTTCGTGCTTTTGGCACGTTATGTAGTGCCGTAGTTTGCGCTTTGGGGTTGCAGTTTACAATACATTTGTATTTTGTATTTAGTGAAAATTTCGATACTAAATACATTTGTATTTTGTATTTAGTGAAAATTTCGATACTAAATACATTTGTATTTTGTATTTAGTTAAAATTTCGATACTAAATACATTTGTATTTTGTATTTAGTGAAAATTTCGATACTAAATACATTTATATTTTGTATTTAGTGAAAATTTCGATACTAAATACATTTGTATTTTGTATTTAGTGAAAATATCGATACTAAATACATTCGTATTTTGTATTTAGTGAAAATTTCGATACTAATTACCTCTGTATTTTGTATTTTGTGGGTAATTAAATACTTCAAGCAATTAGTAGTGCCCAACCCTGCTCTCGAGCAACATTTCGAGGATATAAAAGAGGTATTCTTGACGCTGGTCCGGAACAAACTGGAGCTACGTCTTGATAAGTTCGTCTTTCTATGTACCGAGATTAATTACTTGGGGTACAAAGTTAACGAAGAGGGACTAAGTCCAACTCAAAACGGTATAGCGGCGGTGCAAAACTATCCTGAACCCAAGTCTATCAGGGAGGTTCACAGCTTCGTCGGATTAGCGTCATACTTTCGCAAGTTTATCGCGGGATTCTCGCTTATTGCGAAGCCACTGTATAGTCTACTCAAAAAAGATGCGACATTTAAGTTCGGTGTCATGGGAAAAATGGCGTTCGAAAGTTTGAAACAAAAACTTACAGAGGCTCCAATATTGGCAATTTATGATCCGCATGTAGCTACCGAGCTGCACTGCGACGCGAGCTCACATGGTTTTGGAGCAGTGCTATTACAACTTCAGCCAAACCGTATAATGCATCCGGTTTTTTATTTTAGCAAGCATACGACTGAAGTTGAGTCCCGGTATCATAGCTTTGAGCTAGAGACACTCGCGATCATTTACGCGTTGCGCCGATTTCAGATATACTTGCAAGGCATTCAGTTTATCATCGTTTCTGACTGCAGCGCGGTCACACAAACGTTGGAAAAACGCGATATTAATAACCGGATAGCTAGATGGAGCCTCGAACTACAAGGTTACGATTTTAAAATCATTCATAGACCGGGATCAAGTATGAGACACGTGGATGCGCTGAGTCGGTCGTTTGGCATTCTAGTTGTCGACGATAATCCCTTCGAGTGGAATCTCATGGTTTGCCAGAAGAAAGACCCGAAGATTTTCGAAATCTTGCAAAAACTCGAGAAAGTCCAGGACCCGTTTTTTGAACTTCGGGACGGTCTAGTGTATCGGAAACAAGGAGAAGATCTCTTGTTTGTCGTGCCGCAACAAATGGAAACGAACGTGATGATTCATTATCACAATGAGACAGGCCACGTAGGTGCGGGTAAAATGATAGAATCGATCCGACGTACCTATTGGTTCCCGGGAATACGCGAAAAATGTAAGGAGTATGTCCGGCATTGCCTGAAATGTATTTCTTTCGCTCCGCCTTCGGGAAAGAAAGAAGGTGTTTTACATCCAATTCCAAAAGGCAATATTCCGTGGCACACGATACACATTGACCATTTCGGGCCAGTAGATCATCGCGTTGCGATTAAGAAGCACATTTTGTTGGTTGTAGATGGGTTTACGAAGTTCGTTCGCCTCTATCCGACGAAAAGCACTTGCTCTAAAGAGGTCATTGACAGTTTGCAACGGTATTTTCAAAGTGACAGCTGTCCCCAGGTGGTTGTTTCGGATCGTGGAACCGCCTTTACTTCGCGCGAATTTGAAGATTTTGTAGCCGAACATAAGATAAAACATGTTCTAATCACAACAGGTTCCCCGCAGGCGAATGGACAGGCTGAGCGAGTAAATCGGGTGCTCGTACCTATGCTAGCTAAGCTAACGGACAATTCCAATCGCAAGCAATGGTATAAGATGTTAGCTAACATTGAATATGCGATTAACAACACAGTAAGCCGATCGACAGGACAAACTCCAAGCCAATTGTTATTTGGAATCGATCAGCGTGGCCCCAGCATTGACGTTGTTAAAGATTTTATGCGTGACCATGTAGGTACTGAAACTCGCGATCTAGACAAAATGCGTTGCGAGGCTGAATAAAAAATCGGTCAGGCACAAGCCGAGCAAAAAAGGGCATACGATAAGAAACATAAACAGCCATTGGTGTACAGGGTCGGTGATCTAGTCTCGGTAAAAAATTTCGATAGCACGGCCGGAGTCTCGAAGAAAATGATACCGCGTTATAAAGGTCCATACGAGGTCAGTAAAGTCCTTCAAAACGATCGTTACAAAGTGGCCGACGTTGACGGGTTCCAAAATACTCAGCGACCGTACGAAGGTATATGGGAAGCTGATAACATGCGTTCGTGGTTCCCTACTACAGCTCCGCGAACCGAGAATAATTGATTCGGCGATACCGTTCGTATACCAGTATTTTATATGTAAACCTTGTAACCATGTATAACTAGAAGTAAGGCAAAATTCCCACTGTCATAAATATATATATATGTATCCACGAGTTCGAGGACAAACTGGGTCAGGCTGGCCGAATTGTAGGGAGTAGGCTCCGAAAGCTCAGCGTTTCACGAACAGTTGAACGGCACGTTGCGTTTAAAAAAAAAAGAAGAATGTTATGTCAGACTGAAATCGAAAAATAAAGATATTTGTCCAAAACGTAGACGTGTGCGCATTTATCGGAATCCTGAGACTACAAGTATGTGGGTCAGTTACCCCGCAACAGCAGCGTGGGAATTAACACATAGTGAGACGTAGCCGAAAGCATTGGATATTCATAAAATTCTCACGTGCGGAAACTCATGGAGATTGGCGCGTCTTCGACAATAAACTTTAAATGTTGTATTTGCCGTTGACCGTAAATGGTCACATATGGAATGAGCCATTCAACTTCAGGCAGCACCAGCTCATAATCTTCCGCAGGCGGTAGATTAACTGCATTATTCTCCGCAGTCGTTTGAATAACTGCATTATCGACGTTCTTCGATCGCGAGAGAATTAATTCGTGCTTGGCATTGACGAGAATTTTTTGATAATCTTCGGCAAAACCGAGCAGCATGCTCAGCCGATCGAAAGGGCCTACGGCATTGGTTATTTGTTTCGTTTCATCCACGTCGAGCCAGCCCGTATTTTCAAGCATGGGAATTTTATCAGCGCCCAACGATACGTAACCCTTCGTTAGACTCGTGAGCCCAACATTTTTATGTCGATCGATTTCTATGGCATTGAGTTCATAACGTATCTCCTCGAACAAATGGCAAATTGAATTATTGACGAGTTTAGTGGTGGCGCCATTGGGTTTACTCAATTTCCCGCATATTTGAAGAGAACTTTTGCTCGGTAGTAGACAGAGATCTTCATGCTGAACAGCAATACGTATTTCATCGCTGTCGTTTGACGTCGATGAGGCGTATGGCTGGTGAGCATGAATCTCTGAATGTACGATAGATTCGTCAAAGATAATAGGTGTGTGAATATTCACTATTGCGTCCACCTTCTTGTACAGCAAATGCAAAGCCTACAGAAAAAGTAATGTTTTACAGTTCTTTGCCACGAACGTGAAGGCCGAGGCTCTCCAACAGTTGCACGTTTTGAGGTGTTAGTTCTCTGAATGTAGTTTGACGACTGATTGCCTTTAACCATCCCATTATTAATCACAGTTGACGTTGTTGTTGTTGTTCTATTAAAGACTATACCCATTATCCGGATTTGATTACCGGACACCACGGAAATTAACTAAATCACCGTCTTGATCTACTATTCGAAGCTGAATATGATCTATTGTCTTGCTCGTTATTGGCAAATAAATGACGTGCGACGGAACTTCAATGATTGTATAGCCCGGTCGTACGACTGGAAAAAATTCGTGAATTGTGTGGACTTTTTGCTCGTTTATATATGCACCTGCTGTGATGGTACATTCGATACGCAAGGTGTTCACTTTCAGAATGGCCACCGGAAGATCAGATTTGTGGTTTTTATTGGCTTCGAGGATGCGCCGGACGAATCCCAATAGAGATCCAATTGAATCATCGGGTGAAAAATTTACATCGCGATTACACACGATTTCACTTCGCAGCGTATTGTTATTGGGTTTAATTGTGATGTTGATGTTTTTATTGATCAACTCTGACTGCAAGTATGCCTCAATATCTTTAATTTCGTAGCTGCCGGTGGGTATCGTTACTATTTTATCGCTCACGTAAAATTTATCATTGTCCGCGTCTATATTGGGAATAGAATTGAAGGTTAGTAGCTCGACGAGTCCGAGAGTATAATTTTTGTGCGCGTCAAGTTCGATTGGGGGAAAACATTGCGCTGCGAGGATAGAAGATGTCCCCGATATTGTCAGGGTGAAACTATCATCCATGCTGATCGCGTGATACTGATACTGATTTCATCACGATGCACATTTCTATAGGCTATAAATGTCTTTTTAATTAAGCTGTTTGCAGAGGAATTTGAGGCATAAATCTTCGCACTCTATCGTGTCGTAGTTCTGATATCGTATATAATTGTAATCAATGCTACGCACACCGAGATATCTCATGAGTTCGGATGGTGGTTGAAGATCACTGAAACTGTCAAAGTATACAACATTCCATCCGATCTTCGTGCATGCGACCCAATGTGTGCCTGGTCCACTACACTCATCGAGATTAATAATTGCCGACTCACGTTTCCACGACCAGCCCTTGAGCAAATCATTTTGCATGAAAAATCCACGAAAATGGGGAATTGGCGGTTTCTTGCCCGGAAGGATCCGCGGTGTCCGTTATTTTCGTTTCCTCCTATCCTATTTACAGCAGCACGTGCACCCTTCAAAGCTGACGTAATTAAATCCTTCAGGTTACTGCTATGACTCATTGTCTTCCTCGCAGCACCGATAATCCTTTTTAGGTTACAAATCTTCTTTCCTTCTGCATCCATACCGAATTTCTCCATCCATCCGTGAATGCATCCATTCCGCACCCATACCGAATTTCTCTTGCCCTTCATGATAGTCGCTATACCCCAAGCACTTTCTTTTTCCGCGATACTCGCGTCTTTTGCGAAAACTCGTTTCCAAGCTCTCTCAGCCAATACTCTATCAGCCTCGCTTCTCGCCTCGAGATTTTTACGATTTTTCGAATAGGCAATATCGTGCTGTTTGCTGGCTGCATCTAGTGGATTAATGCCCGGATTACCCCGAGCAAGACGTTTTGCTAATTTTGTGCCGGGACGGCAGTACTGATGACCGAGCAAATGCAGCTCAACGGGAAGATTGTTGATGATACTGTTTACCATACCGCTGCCTCATTTTTCTTTTTCTTCTCCGCGAGTGTGCACGATCATGTCCATACAGGAGTAACTACTCGACTGACTAATGGCATCTATAAAAAGCTTATTTATACTTATTGCTGAGTTAATCGTGATCAAGATAGTGTCCAAGCAACAGGGATTATCTATAATAAATTTTGACGCATAAACGCAGAGCGAGGAGAAGAGGGCGAAACGTCATGGTCATTTATTGCCGTACAGCATTCGCGCGGTATTCTGCGGGCTGTTAAATTGTGGCAAAACTAATGCATTATTGAGTCTCATTACTCATCCAAATGGCGTGAGATTCGAAAATGTTTATGTATACTCAAAGTCGTTGACGCAGCCAAAGTACAAGCTGCTCGAACGTTTGCTCAAACCAGTCCCCGATATCGAATATTTTTCCTTGAACGAACACGAACAAGTTATTGTACCGAACGATGCACGACCAAACTCAATATTCATCTTTGACGATGTGGCGCGCGAAAAACAAGACAATATTTGAGCCTTTTTCGCCATAAGCAGACATCAAAATGTCGATTGTTTTTATCTTTGTCAAACATACGCACGTATTCCCAAGCACCTAATACGCGATCATAAAAATTTCGTTGTACTCTTTTAGCAGGATGAAATAAATCTCCGGTATGTCTACAGCGAACATGTGAATACTGACATGCCGTATGAGAAATTTAAAAATGTGTGCTCGGAATGCTTGCGTGTCGGCAAGTATGCATTTATCATGATTGACAAAGATGATGAAATATATGAGGGTCGATATAGGCGAGGTTTTGACAATTTTCTCAGCACAGAGTGATAAATAATGTATCGTATGACGATGGCGGCACAGTATCATCGTTCACCCAGCACCCACAACATGAAAGTGCTCGAGGAAAAAGACTTTGCGTGAGATTGTGCAAGCGAGTGACCTTATACGGTGAAAGCATTGTATGCTAAAGCTGGGCAGAGACAATGCTGAGCGCGCGATGCAAGATGTTTTCCAGCTGATAGTGCAACCATTGGAGCAGCTGGTGAATGTATCACGCAAAAGATCCACCATCAAGCGGGAAATTGAACGAGAAAATACTGAAAATAGCGTGAAACATGAAGAGAAGGAGAAGGAGAAGGAGGAGACCGAGGACGAGGACGGGGAGCAGAAAGAGGACAACGACGATGAAGAAGGGGTGGAGGAGGAGGAGGAGGAAGAGGAGGAGGAGGAGGAGGAGGAGGTGGTGGTGGTGGAAAAGGAGAAAAAAGAAGAAGAAGCAGTGTGTGGAGAAAATGAGCGCAGCATGAAGGATCAATCGTGGCACATACCCCTTGACGGCGATAGCCAGTGATCTAGAATCACCAGAGGAAAAGGATCAATCGGATAATTTCGATGAATCCTTCTGGTCAGCGTAGGTAGACACAATGACCAGCAACGCGGATGGATTAATAAACGAGTATATTTCGTTGCTGCGCTTGAATAGAAAAACAAGCCTCGATGTCACGTATGGTGTGGGAAACCTCGCCAATGACAAGCTAATGATTGGTGATTCGCCGATAGATTTTTTTCCATCCTCGGCGATTCGTGTGAGAGAGAAAAATTATGCAAACACCGTTGGATTAGTCGAACTATTATTTAAAAAACAGCCTGTTGATTTTACCACGGATGATTTGCGAGCGTATGAAAAAAATATCACGGAGACAAATGCCCATCGGAAATATTACAAAGCCTCGGGAGCTTTACGTGCAGGTAATAGCACTGAATTCGAAAATTACATAGCCAAGATATCTGACTACTCAATACACAGCGGCAAAGGTATGCCAAAAATCATTTATTAATCCGTTGTCTGTTAATGTTCCGCACATTCGCAACATGCGCGTTGACGTGTTTGGACGACAATTGAATAAGAGTGTGCTCGGAAATGGTCGTGGTCCTCCTGGTAGACCAGGTATTGGATTTAAGACTACTGCCAGCAGTGATTACGATTTAGAGGGAAAACGACTGTGCAACGTTGCCGACCCCGAAGCGTCAAATGATGTCGCCACGTTAAATGTGTTGCATAACAAATCTCACAGCGATATTAAATTTCTGCGTTAAGAGATAAAAGAGAGTTATTCATTGCTGGTGCAAGGGCTTGACGCTAGCATACAAAATATTGCGAAAACTCAATGCAAATGTGCAGACAGTACAAGATTTGGTGACTCACACCACACATCTAGTATCGCAACTCGATACTCAATTACACGCTCTAGAGACGAAAAAATGAGTGAGGCGGAGATAGAAGCACTGGTAAGGGAACTACATAAATCCGCTCGACGAAATTATCCACGTCGCCATGTGGATATACGTGGTCTTGATGAATCCTGGCAAGCCGGTTTGGTGGATATGTCAACGTACGTGAAGGAAAACTTCGGACACAAGTTCCTCCTCACCTGCATCGATATATTCTCCAAATATGCATGGGCCGTTCTGATGAAAAGCAAGAACGGCAAAGATACGATGAACGCTATGAAATCTATTCTCAGCAAGGGGTGCGTGCCAATGAAACTTCACGTTGATCGTGGCAAAGAATTCTATAATTCAGATTTCAAATCTCTCATGCGAAAATATAATATTCATATGTACTCGACATACAGCAATTTAAAGGCATCCATTTGCAAACGATTCAATCGCACATTGAAAAATAAACTGTGGATGCAATTCAGTTTACGTGACAAGTATAAATGGATCGATATTTTCGATAGTTTGCTTAGTGAATACAATAATTCCACGCATCGCACTATTCGCATGAAACCGAAAAATGCTAATGCCGGCAATGAAAAGCAACTGCTTCAGCTTGTATTAGAAAAGAAACGTGAACCATTGAACCCGTGAATATTGAAGATTATCAGAACGAGCCCATCGCCGGTGGATTTTACGAACAAGAACTATTGAAAGTCAAATATCCAGATATTTATCTGATTGAAAATGTTCTACGGAAGCGTGGTGATAAAAATAAGTGAAATGGTTGGGATTCGATGATAACCACAATACATGGATCAATAAAGCTGATTTGTGAAATTAAGAGTTTTTATTATTTTTTTTCCGAGGAACGATTTTTTCGCGGTAGGAAGGATTTCGAAATGATTATTATCGATGATTTACATTTACATTTCGATTTTTATTGAAAAATTATGTGGCAAATGTATTTATAAACCTATCTTCTCAATTCTTTGTCTTATAATGAAAAACACATGGTCAGGAAATCAAATAGGAGAATAAATTTTTTTTTCCGAATTCGTAGATTTATAACATATTTTTTAAAATACGTCGTCTTAAATATCATTGTTAATACATATTATTATATTTTTAACTTAATTCTTAAACATTATTATATTTACAGTTTTGTTTAAACCTTTTTCAATGTTTGTTCAAGTTATTTCAATAACAGTTCTTTTTTAAAACCATTTTCATTGTTTTCAAGTTTTTTTTCACATCATTCATCTATATCTTCGTTAATCTTATAGTCCGATTATATCGTATCAGTGGAATTCTGAAGTAAAATTCTTTAATTGTCATCCCAGCTGAGAGCTAATTTCGTCTGCGCAATAGTTTCGGTGACATGTTTTCTACTGCGAATTGAGTGTTGAGTTTTTTCTACATTTGCATAGCGGAATAGACACGCTTTATGATCATTAAATATAATGGATCTTAACGTTGCCGCTCGAATACCTTTGGCTTTTTTCATTTCTATTCCTTCATCGTCATCTGGGACTCTGAAGGCGTATAGGTTGGCTCGCAACCCTACAAATTCCTCCATTATTTTCCCCATATTTTCATCCTTCATCAGCCCCAATATTTTTCCATTAGCTAGTGGTATGCTGTAGGCATTGTTGGGCTCATAATCGGGTGTATCCAATTTGTGCAAATCGTCCTTCATGTCGCTGTACATATCGGGAGTTGTGATTTAATAAATGAGACTGTCTGTATCGGTGTAAAGTAATTTGACTTGATTGAAATTTTTCGTTTTCATGTAATTATAATGAAATACATAAATGAGGATTCTCGACATGTCAAGAATTGAAAATCTTACATATATTGGTTTCATAAATTTTACTTTATCTCGATACAATTCAATGATGACTATGTCATGATCAAAAACCGTAGAGCTGTCGAATGTCGCCCTTGCGAATAAAGCCCTTGCACCAAAAGGTCCACCCCATTTTGTCACAAACTTAACATCCCGATATCGCCTAACGTTTTCCATTGTCTTACCGAAAACTGCATTATTCATGAGTTTGAAAAAGTTTTTCTCAAATTCATTTTTCGATTTTTTACGCAGTTCGTTTTTTATGTCAATATACTTTTTGAGCTATGCTTTTTGCCGGAATTTAAAAGTTCGATGAATTTTCGTTATATGAAGACCGAGGGTAAGAGCTTCTTTCAAGTTTCGACAATGTGTGATGTATCTCTGTTTTGATAATAAAGTCGTCATAAGTTTTGGTTGTTTGAATCCCGGAGGTGTGTAATGTTCGGGACATAATGGAAGATCTTTGTGGAGATCGTGAATGTTTTTCGGATCATCCAAGTCAACCTCGAATATATATCCGATTTCATCGTCATCGGAAAACGATTGAATATTATTCGCATCACAATTCTCTACCCACTCGAAGGAGCTATAGGGCAGTGGATTACTCATTGCTGCACCGTATAAATTGTTTACATTAAAATACATCAAATAGGTCTCATCATCGCCTTTATTGAAATCAGAATTCATGTACCGATTATTGGCCTTCGTGTACCGATTTGAGCATTGAGCCACACCACCCCGAATACCCCACTCGATAAAGAATAGCATATCAATTTCGGTGAGTAGTTGAAGTTCAATACTAGTAGACTTGAGCATAGCATCGAATGCAAGACCTCGCGCTGTGTAATAATGCAGTGGATCGAGATTGTATGCCGTCAAGCAGTGGGATCGAAAGTGTTCAAAAATATCGGCAAGAAGCAATATATCAGTCTTGAGGTACAAGTCTGAATATTCACCCAAGGTTTTTATTTTGAATGTAGTCCAAACGTCACGTGCATGTGCATAATCCTCGTCCGTAATGTCCTCGTTGTAGAGTTTGGAGTGGAATTTATCTTTACTCGGTAATTCAGTCTCATCGAGATAATCATAGGGAAAAACCCCCTTTCTCGCCAATAATTCCAGTTCCACTGCACTATAACCACGCTTACGCGTAATCAATTTGCAATCATTTCTGAGGTAAGAGGCCAATTTTTCCAGACTAATCAGCATGAAACTGTATGAATCAATGAATTGATAGTGTATACGTGTACCTTTGACGATTTTTATGAATGAGATATATTGTTCTTTATTCACGGGCAAGAGTTGTACCGCCCCCTCGAATGCTGTGGCGAATCATAACCCGAGAGATTGTGAAAGACGCTTGTGACATCCAGCAAGAAAGGGTTTTTCACATATGTGACAAATTTTTGCTGAATCGAATTTACGACGATTCTCGGCGTTCAATTATTCCATCGGTACGACTATTCTTATTCGCGCGTCAAGAATGCTTGACAATTCGACAAATTCTTGTATTAACGAGTTGATGCAATCTTTACCGCGATAACTCAGATATTCGGTCATTGAATCATCAAACGGATAATTTAAATAATAACCGATACTGTGAGGTGTGTGTTTTTCATAACTCACTGCGTTTTTGATAACTTGTGGTGAAGCAATGGGCTCAAGGAGACATTCAAGATCAGCGTTAATGACAAATGCGACGAATGCGAAAGAAAATTCATGAATTTCAAAAATTGCTTGTTCCGGCTTGGGTAATATGACACGGCATGTCATATTTCAAAACATGAATTCCATTATAAAGTGACACAGACCCCTGTCACATATCCACGTACGATGTTCATTATTCGATATTTGAGCGCTGACCAGACGAGAAAGATTTCTAATCCAAGCGAAGTGATGTACCAGTGAGCGCAGTTGAAATTTATCATCGCCAACGTTGTCATCGTCTTCGTCGTCGTCGTCATCGTCGTCCTCACATTCCACAACTAGCAAATGAATTGTCGGTATTTGCGATTCGTTTGCACTCAAATATACCGACGCTATTTCACTTTGCCCGTCATCTCCTTCTTCTACGCCATAGATGTTGATAGCTAGATGATTCAATTTCTCAAATTTTTTCACATTTCCAATGCTCATGGGGTAATTGAATCCCTCTCAATTTAGCACTTAACGGAAATGCGGATAAGAACCTGGTCGTTTCTTATGTCTTGGAGGTAGTGGCGAGATAGCAGCGGTCACTGACCATATAAAACAATATTGATCATTGTTCTCAATGTACACCACTGCATGTTTCTCCTGCACAAATTTTGGCACACTTGTGTACGTTGAAATACCCGCTCGCAACGGTATGTACCGATTTACATTTACGCGCAGGTGTACAATTTCATGGAGCGTCTAACCAGATTCATTCTCCTTAAAATCTTCAACTTTTGTCGGCAAGATCCTTCTTAAATGATCGTCGAGCCACTCCACGATATTCGTCGTTGGTAATATTACGGCGTTCGCAGTCTGAAACGCTTTTTCCTTCTCAATAATATCGGCACTTTTCACAATGCGAAACATGCAAATAAGCGTCACATTAACTTTCAAATTGCCATGAATTTACAATGACTGAGTTTGCCGCTCGACGATTTGCCGCAGCTTCCAAGAAATGTCCAAGATCTTTGTGCGATATATTGATCACCAGCCCTGTGGTTATCCTGGATTTAAATGCCAAGTACATTTCCACCCATTCCACTTTAGGCACTGACACTCCCGAACCACGCTTTTTCTATTTTTCTGCGAGCAATATGAAGGCGGCAATTGTTGATTGAATGCGCACTTTCGCACCAACATTCAGATCAGACGCTCACAAAGTTTTACGCTATAGAGCCACGTTGCGATCACTTAACGCGATAAACCTCCGCACTCTGACATTTAAAGGAGGTTTATCCTTGTGCGCGGAATATCCCTTTTTCATAATCGCCAAAATTCTTTTACACTTTTCCGCGTCCATTTTGCAATCGTGGCGTTGCAGAAAAATAATGTATGAATGAAAAAACAGAGAAGTCAATGGCATACGTAATCAACTCGGAATGAAAAAAAAATCAAGAACGTCAATAGACTCCAACTTCTTGCCCACACAATCTCATGATTCAAAACATAGGGCTGCATGAGATCAGAGCGCAAATGGGAGAGAAAAAGATATTGAGGCAAAGAGAGAGAGAGAGAGAGAGAGAGAGAGAGAGAGAGAGAGAGAGAGAGAGAGAGAGAGAGAGAGAGAGAGAGAGAGTGGAAGAGCGTAAGGGTGAGTCGGACCATACACTTAATACCTAACGAGTAAATTCCGACACTCCATGAAAATATATATTTTGAAAATTGTGAACCGATGATCGTCTCTGCAGCTGTGTGTTGATAATATCCGCATGCGTCGCAACGAAAAGAATTGGACCATGTTTGTATACATTATAAATTTGACACTCGACACTCTGCGCGTGAGAGCGCGAGTGAGCGAGAGCAAGAGAGAGTGAGTGAGAGAGAGAGCAAGCAAGCGAGAGAGAAAGAGAGAGAGAGCACGCGAGCGAGCGAGAGAGAGTGCGGGGAAGCGTCATCTAATGCTTTCTTCAAAAAATCCCAAGATCCCCCCTGCCACCCGCCACCTGCTACCCACTCGCCACCCACTACCCACCACCCACCACCCACCACTCACTGCCCGCCACCCACCGCACGCTTCACGTACTCGTTGGGGGGCTTGGCCCCTCAAATTCTCCGTGCTTCGCGCGCCGTTGTCTTCGCGCTTCGCGCTCCGTATTCTTGGTCATTGTCTTGATTTATTCCGATATGATCGAATATATTTTGAACATTGGTTAACATGTCCCTTGGGGACGTTTTAATAGGCACTCACACCGTAATTAAAACTCTTTGATTCATTGTGAACATCGATTAATTATTCTGATCAATTATATTAATCGTTATTAATGACAGATTTAAAAATAATTAAAATATTATTCGATATAAAAGTACAGTGTACTGTCCCACAACTTAATCTCCCATGACTTGATCGCGCTCATAACTTAATAACACGCTTCCATAACTTGACGACCCCTATCACGCTTTTTCCCCACTTCAAACTCAGCTGCCGCGCTGCGGAAATTTTACACGGGGCCACATAATAACCTCAACTGTCAAATTTTGTGTGTCCATTACGTACGACAATTAAGTGTTACTATCAGTCGTTTTCTCGAAGAAACGGGAATTTTTATTTTTCAGAAAGAACAAAATTTTTATTTTTATTAGAATATTCGTATTTCGTACGTATACATGTATATAAGTCATTCTATGTCAATTCAACAACGTTTTGTCAGTGACAACCTTTGATTTTTTATTATTTTTTAATATGTTATTACACATGCAAAAAGAAATATCCATGTCATTTTTAGCTCCTTATCTTAAGCCATACCGAAGTTATTGATTTTTGAAAAAATATTGTCAAAATAATCATAACTTCTATAATAACTAAGATATTCTAATTTGCTAGGAAGTGATTTTTGTTTTTTTTTTCAATGTACTTTGAAAAAATATTAAAAATTAAGAAAAAATAACTTTATGTCTTTTCGGCTGTTTTAAGCTAAAAATGAATTTTTTCTCAATGGGGCCCCTTCGAAATTTTTCAAAAAAAATTATAAAGTTCTACGTAAAAGAACAAAGTTTTTAAGATTTTACCGAAGTTGGGATTCAAATAACTTCTCATATTAAAAGAAATTTTTGTTCGACTTTTTTTTCGTAATTTTGATCTTTTTTCCTTCCATGACTAAAATAGTTGATTTCAATGATGTTGAAATGAATGATTTGACTTCTCTCACATATTTCCTTTGTAAATTATAATAATTAACAATTTGAAGTACAATTCAAGTACGTTTGGCACTTTATTCAATTTCTTAACATAAGAATTGTAATTCTTAATGTCAATTAATATAATTTACAAAAAAAATATATGAGAGACGATGAATTTATCTTGACATCATTGAAATAAACTATTGTAGTCATAGAAGGAAAAAAAATCAAAATTACGAAGAAAAAAAATTCGAAATTATTTTTTGAATAAGAAGTTATTTGAATCCTATCTTTAGTAGAATCTTAAAAATTTTGTTTGCTTACGTAGAATTTTATATATTTTTTTTAATCGAGGGGGTCCCATAGAAAGAAAATGCAATTTTTTAGCTTAAAATAACCAAAAAGACATTAACATTTTTTTTTTTTCGAAATTTTTTTTGACAATTGTAATAGCGAGAATTGAGTAGATTTGAGCATGTGTGTCTGTCAATTTAATTCGGACACGAAAAATCAAAATTGACTCTGAACGGAGAGACGATGGAACCTGAGACGAGCCGGGCGCATCGTTTATATTCTAGCTTTTGTCGCGACGAGTAGCAGCCAGAGTGCAGTACAGTCGACGCTTTCATAATTTGATTTTTCCCTTATTCTCCCACTTTATATTTGTTTAGCACATTTTACGGGAGTTTCTTACTTTTTGAAGTGTAAGAATCCCTTCTTCGTTGAGAAATATACACCAATTGATGACAACATTTAATTCATCGCATTCAATTGTGCGAAAAATTTGACAATTGAGGTTATGTTGCCCTGTGTGGACAGCTGAGTTTGGAGTGGGAGAAAGCGCGATAGGGATGATCAAATTATGGGAGCATATTGCCATGGTAACGAGTGAAATTGTAAGAGCGATCAAATTACAGTAGACGCTCTCACAACTTAACGCGTCGAGACCGGAAACGCTTCCATAACTTAACATTCCCCTCACCTCCTACTCTCGTGTTTCAACGCATGCGTACAGCCTTTTATTATTCAAGCATGCATAGAACAAGCGCATGAAATTTAACCTGAAATTCGCACCTACGCGTTATAGACATACATTTCAAAATCTGACAGCGACATATTTGGCAATTTTTTTTTAAGATTGATAAGAATTCTATGTTAATAACTCTAGATGAAAAGAATTGAACGGAAAATACATTTATCTGATTCTTGGAACGTGCGAGATACATTTTTCTAGGAAATGTTATACTAAGTTATACAAATGGGTCAAAACGTCAATTATGGACGTCGGATCCAGCCTCACTCCCTCAGATCTTTTCGCATTTTTTTTAGCTGAGAGTCTTCATTGAGAAACACATTCTCAAATGTTTTCATATTTTGTCCCCTCTAACTTTCGCAGTTATTACATGGGGTATTCCGTATAGTTGTACCATTCTCGTTTTATTCATTATGACATGCCATCTTCCACCACAGTGAAAAAAATTCAAAAAATGGGTTTTTTTCGTGAAAAAGTCTCAGCTTTTAAAAAAAAATATTGTTTTTTTGTTTATGTACTTGGAAAGCTCTTAAAATTGAGCTTAAAGTCTAAAAAGCTGTTTTTTGGCCGTTGCCCAAATTTTGAAAAATTTTTCAAGATTTTTTTCAAAAAGGTGAGACATTTTTACATGGAATATATATTTTCTGAGATGGGTTCTCCATAAACATACGAGAAATGAATGAATAAACAAAAATTGATTCTATTCATTTTTGTTTGCCATCTTCCGTTACTATAATTTTTTTTTGGAAAAATACGTTTTTCGAGTAAGAAAGTCTCAGCTTTCCAAAAAAAATATTGCTTTCCCGATAATGCCTGTGAAAAGCTCTCAAAATCGAGTTTTAAATTTAAAACGCAATTTTTTAGCCATAGCCCGTATTTTGAAATTTGTTTCCATGTTTTTTTTTTTTTAAAAGCTTAGAAAATTTTATATAACATATGTCATTTACAAAATCGGTTCTAAATAATATACGAGAAACATACGAGAAAATTAATTAAAAAGTGTTTATTAATTAATTTCTCCTGTGTTTCTTTAGAACTCACCTTGAAAATAACATATGTTATGTAAAATTTTCTCAGCTTTTTGAAAAAAACATGGAAAAAAAATTCAAAATATGGGCTATGGCTAAAAAACAGCTTTTTAGATTTAGAACTCGATTTGGAGATCTTTCCACGGGCATTATCGCAAAAGCAATTTTTTTTTAGAAAGCTGAGATCTTTTTACTCGAAAAATATATTTTTTCAAAAAAAATGTATCATAACGGAAGATGGCAAAAAAAATTATTTAAAATTATTTTTTGTTCATTCATTCATTTCTCGTATGTTTATAAAGAACCCATCTCGGAAAATACATATTCCATGTAAAATTGTCTCAGCTTTTCGAAAAAAAGTTTGGAAAAATTTTCAAAATTTGTGCAACGGCCGAAAAACAGCTTTTTAGACTTTAAGCTCAATTTTAAGAGAAGGTCTCATTCGCCGTTGTTTCAAATGCCGTGCTGCTCAAACTCCGTGGTCAAAAGCCGTTTGTATCAAACTCCGTTCTTCATTTTCCGGCGTTTTCCCCTTCTCCCTAATAATCCGAAAGGGTCGCCACTCGCTCCGAACTCGACCCTCGTACCTTTTTTTTTAAATCGCCCGTGTACCTGCTTTGTCTATACCCCATTACTAATAATACGGTTCGTGGCAACGACGAACTGGACGGCCACGTGGTTCAGTTAACATCTCACGAAATGTCATCGCGCCGCACTGCCTCAGTAATTCTCAACACTTCAAGTCGCAGCTGTTTTTTCCAATTTTATAGATTAATATGTGAAATAACAAATAATATTATGATATTAATTAATCACAGATGATAACCGCTCGCTCGGATGTATTCATACACGGAATATTTCACGGTAGATTCTCTAAACTGAATTCTCGTAGTATATTTTGTACCGCATGAAATAATCCCTCCGTGATTAGTAACATTCATGTTCTTGTAAAAAGAATAGAATGAAAGACGCACTGTTTTTGTACATATATAACTGTTATGATTCTATCAGACCACACCATACTAACAGATATTCATATTATATGAGGGGCATTCCACGCCAAATCAACCACTTTAGAATCCAACCCCTTTCGATTTGGCTAAAACATTTTAATTTTTTTCTCCCCTTTCAAAAACATTTTACAGAATTTTTTCAAATTTTTTCACCCAACCGGTGGAAAATTATGAACTTTTCAGGAAAAATAAGCTTTTTGTTTTTCAAATATCTATAACTTTTTCAAAAATTGACATATCTTTTTTTTTTTTTTTATGTGTGTTTTTCTATGTACTTTTTAGAAACAAAATAGAAAAAAATATTCGGTTCGATCTTCAACGTTTTTTTTTGCGAATTTTCAGAAAAAAAAGAATTTCTCGATTATTATAATTTTTAACTTTTCTTATCTTTTTTTTGATAGAAACTTTTCCATTTTCTGCAAATTCACTGAAATTTTCAGAGTAGGATTCTTTCGTTTTCTATTTCTTCTTTCAATTCAAATTTTTTTTTTCACTCAGCTTATTTCTTATAATACCACTCTGGGGATTTTTGAGGATGTCGAAAGAACCTCAAATTAAAAAAAAAAAATAATAATAAATGCAATTGAAAGTGGTATCCATCGAAAAGAAAATTTATTTTTCAAATGTCTATAACTTTTTTGAAAATTGACTTTTCGTGACGTTGTTTTTTTGAAAATTTATGTTTATCAATGTACATTTCAGAAAAAAAACGGAAAAAAATATTCGGGCCGATCTTCAACGTTTGTTTTGCGATATTCCCAAAAAAAAAAATTTCTCAATTATTGTCATTTTTAATTTTTCTTGTCGTTTTTTTTTATAAAAACTATGCCATTTTCTGCAAATTCACTGAAATTGCCAGAGTAGGATTTTTTTTCAATTTAAAATTTAATTTTTTTACTCAGCTTATTTCTTATATTATCACTTTCGGAATTTTTAAGGATGTTGAGAGAATGTCAAAGTTCGAAAAAAATAATAATAAATGAAATTGAAAGTACTAATCATCGAAAAAATTTCGATGTTTTTTGAAAAAGTAAGACAAAAAATGGAAGATAGTCCTGAATAATTTTTTTATTCAGAACTATTCAGACTTTTCAAAAGCGTCCACTTTATCATTGCACAATAATTTTCAACGTCCTTCATTTGGCATTGCGATTTTTGCAATTATTAAGGGGTTATGGGCAAAAGAAATATTGAAAAATCAATAACTACCGTGATTCACGGTATTCAGACTTTTCAAAAGCGTCCACTTTATCATTGCACAATGATTTTCATCGTCCTCAATTTGGCATTGCGATTTTTGCAATTATTGAGGGGTTAGGAGCAAAAGAAATATTGAAAAACCAATAACTACCGCGGTTCACGGTATTCAGACTTTTCAGAAGCGTCCACTTTATCATTGCACAATGATTTTCATCGTCTTTAATTTGGCATTGCGATTTTCGCAATTATTGCGGGGTTATAAGCAAAAGAAATATTGAAAAATCAATTACTACCGTGGTTCACGGTATTCAGATTTTTCAAAACCATCCACTTTATCATTGCACAATGATTATCATCGTCCTTAATTTGGCATTGCAATTTTCGCAATTATTAAGGGGTTATGAGCAAAAGAAATATTGAAAAATCGATAACTACCGTGGTTCACGGTATTCAGACTTTTCAAAAGCGTCCACTTTATCATCGCACAATGATTTTCATCCTTCCCCATTCGACATTGCGATTTTTGCAATTATTAAGGGGTTTTCACTCTATCAATGCACAATGATTTTCATCGTCCTTAATTTGGCATTGCAATTTTTGCAATTATTCAGGGGTTATGGGCAAAAGAAATATTGAAAAATCCATAACTACCGTGATTCACGGTATTCAGACTTTTTAAAAGCGTCTACTTTATCATTCTATAATGATTTTCATCGTTTTTAATTTGCCATTGCGATTTTTGCAATTATTAAGGGGTTATGGGCAAAAGAGATATTAAAAAATCGATAACTACTGTGGTTCACGGTATTCAGACTTTTCAAAAGCGTCCACTTCATAACTGCGAAACTATTTCCATCTTCCCTAATTTCGCATTGCGATTTTCGCAATTATTGAGGGGTTATAGGCAAAAGAAATATTAAAAAATCAATAACTACCATGGTTCACGGTATTTAGACTTTTCAGAAGCTCTTACTTTATCATTGCATAATGTTTTCAGTTATCCGCAATTCAACATTGTGATTTTTGCAATTATTGAGGGGTTATCGACAAAAGGAATATTGAAAAATCAATAACTACCGCGTTTTACAGTATTTAGACTTTTTGAAAGCGTCTACTTTATCATTGTACAATGATTTTCATCGTCCTCAATCTAGCATTGCGATTTCTGCAATTATTAAGGGTTTATGGGCAAAAGAAATATTTAAAAATCAATAACTACCGTGGATCGAGGTATTTAGACTTTTCAAAAGCTTCCACTTCATTATTGCATAATGTTACCAGTCATTCTCAATTTGGCATTGCGATTTTCGCAATTATTAAGGCGTTTTCGACAATAGAAATATTTGAAAATCAATAACTACCGTGTCTGACGGTATTCAGACTCTTCAAAAGCGTCTACTTTACCATTGCACAATGATTTTCATCATCCTTAATTTGGCATTGCGATGTCCGCAATTATTAAGGTGTTATCGACAAAACAAATATTGAAAAATCAATACCTACCGTGTTTATCGGGATTCAGACTTTTTAAAAGCGTCCACTTCATCATTGTACGATGATGTACATCATCAATATGTTCGTAAATGTCTGAATCCCGATAAACACGGTAGTTATTTATTTTTCAATATTCATTTTGTCCATAACCCCTCAATCATTGCGAAAATCGCAATGCCAAATTAAGAATGATGAAAATCATTATGCAATGATAAAGTGGACCCTTTCGAAAAGTCTGAATGCTGTAAACCACGGTAGTTATTGATTTTTCAATATTTCTTTTGTCCATAACCCCTTAATAATTGCAAAAATCGCAATGCCAAATTGAAGACGATGGAAATCATTGTGCAACGATAAAGTGGACGCTTTTGAAAAGTCTGAATACCGTAAAACACGATAGTTTTTGTTTTTTCGATATTTCTTTTGCCCATAACCCTTTAATAATTGTGAAAATCGCAATGACAAATGAAGGACGATGAAAATCATTGTGCAATG
Organism: Alloplasta piceator; assembly: GCA_946863875.1. Lineage (NCBI taxonomy): Eukaryota > Metazoa > Arthropoda > Insecta > Hymenoptera > Ichneumonidae > Alloplasta > Alloplasta piceator. The sequence goes on from OX333078.1 coordinate 19,581,029, forward strand.
ATAAAGTGGACGCTTTCGAAAAGTCTGAATACCGTAAAACACGATAGTTATTGTTTTTTCAATATTTCTTTTGCCATAACTCTTTAATAATTGTGGAAATCGCAATGCCAAATTAAGGACGATGAAAATCATTGTGCAATGATAAAATGGACGCTTTTGAAAAGTCTGAATACCGTGAATCACGGTAGTTATTGATTTTTCAATATTTCTTTTGCCCATAACCCCTTAATAATTTCAAAAATCGCAATGCCCTATTAAGGACGATGAAAATCATTGTGCAATGATAAAGTGGACGCTTTTGAAAAGTCCGAATAGTCCTGAATAAAAAAATTATTCAGAACTATCTTCCATTTTTTGTCCTCCTTTTTCAAAAAACACTGAAATTTTTTCAATGATTACCACTTCCAATCCCATTTATTATTATTTTTTTTCGAACTTTGACATTCTCTCAACATCCTCAAAAATTCCCAAAGTGATAATATAAGAAATAAGCTGAGTAAAAAAAAATTTTTTTTGAATTGAAAAAAAGTCCTACTCTGAAAATTTCAGGGAATTTGCAGAAAATGGCAAAGTTTTTATAAAAAAAACGTTAAGAAAAATTAAAAATGACAATAATCGAGAAATTTTTGTTTTTTTTTTTTGAAAATTCGCAAAACAAACGTTGAAGATCGGCCCGAAAATTTGTTTCCGTTTTTTTTCTAAAAAGTACATTGATAAACATACATTTTCACAAAAGCAACGTCACGAAAAGTCAATTTTCAAAAACGTTATAGATATTTGAAAAATAAATTTTTTTTTCGATGGATACCACTTTCGATTGCATTTATTATTTTATTTTTTTTTTTTCGTTATTTGAGGTTTTTTCGACATCCTCAAAAATCCCCAGAGTGGTATTATAAGAAATAAGCTGAGTGAAAAAAAAATTGAATTGAAAAAAGAAATAGAAAACGAAAAAATCCCACTCTGAAAATTTCAGTGAATTTGCAGAAAATGGAAAAGTTTCTATAAAAAAAAAGATAAGAAAAATTAAAAATGATAATAATCGAGAAATTTTTTTTTTCTGAAAATTCGCGAAAAAAAAACGTGGAAGATCGGCCCGAATATTTCTTTCTATTTTGTTGCTCAAAAGTACATAGAAAAACACACATAAAAACAAAACATCCAGATATGTCAATTTTTGAAAAGGTCATAGATATTTGAAAAATAAAAAGTTTATTTTTCCTGAAAAGTTCATAATTTTTTACCGTTTAGGTGAAAAAATTAGAAAAAATTCTGTAAAATGTTTTTGAAAGGGTAGAAAAAAATGAAAATGTTTTAGCCAAATCGAAAGGGGTTGGATTCTAAAGTGGTTGATTTGGCGTGGAATGCCCCTCATATAATATGAATATCTGTTAGTATGGTATGGTCTGATAGAATCATAACAGTTATATATGTACAAAAACAGTGCGTCTTTCATTCTATTCTTTTTACAAGAACATGAATGTTAATAATCACGGAGGGATTATTTCATGCGGTACAAAATATACTACAAGAGTTCAGTTTAGAGAATCTACCGTGAATTATTCCGTGTATGAATACATCCGAGCGAGCGATTATTATCTGTGATTAATTAATATCATAATATTATTTCACATATTAATCTATAAAATTGGAAAAAACTGCTGCGACTTTAAGTGTTGAGAATCACTGAGGCAGTGCGGCGCGATGACATTTCGTGAGATGTTAACTGAACCACGTGGCCGTCCAGTTCGTCGTTGCCACGAACCGTATTATTCGTAATGGGGTATAGACAAAGCAGCTACACGGGCGATTGAAAAAAAAGGTGCGAGTTTCGAGCTCGGAGCGAGTGGTGACCCTTTCGGATTATTAGGGAGAAGGGGGAAACGCCGGAAAGTGAAGAACGGAGTTTGATACACACGGCATTTGACCACGGAGTTTGAGCAGCACGGCATTAAAAATAACGGAGAATGAGACCTTCTCAATTTTAAGATCTTTCCAAGTGCATAAACAAAAAAACAATTTTTTTTTCAAAGCTGAGACTTTTTCACGGAAAAAACCTATTTTTTGAAATTTTTTTTATTGTGGTGGAAGATGGCAGGTCATAATGAATAAAACGAAAATTTTAAAACTAGACGAAATACCCCATGTAATAACTGTGAAAGTTGAAGGGAAAAAAATCTGAAAAAATTCGGGAATGTGTTTTTCAATGAGGACTTTCAGCTAAAAAAATGCGAAAAGATCTGAGGGGACGAGGCCAGATCCAACGTCCATAATTGACGTTCCGACCCTTATATACAATAAAAATACATAGATACATATATACATACGAATATTCTACAGAAATTTCGTTCTTTCTGGAAAATAAAAAATCCCGTTTTTTTTAGAGGACGACTATTCTCGAACGTGTAGTCCTATAAATAGACACGTCTTGTCCCATCAACCAGTCATTTTTACTAAAGTCGTTATCTTGTATCATTTATCTACTTAACGCACATAAATCACACTTAAGCTAATAGTAACGCTTAATGAATCGTACGTAATTAAAGAAAAAAATTGACAGTTGAGGTTACGTTGCCCGCTGTAAAATTTCCGCAGCGCGGCAGTTGAGTTTAGAGTGGGGAGAAAGCGCGATAGGAGTCGTCGAGTTACGGGAGCGTGTTAAGTTATAGGAGCTGTTAAATGATGGGGGGTGGAGTCGTGCTAGCGTCCACTGTATAGCTAGCATAGGCTGCATTCATCTTGAACGTTTTGAGTGCTGTGAGCGTCATATCCGATAGCATCTTTTATATGCCGATGTATATGTGCTGTAAGCGTGTAAAGCTGGAGACACAATGGGAAAAATAAGAAATAAGGAACAAGGAATTAGGATCAACCATCCGATTGGCGTAAGTTCTCTAAAGTGCACGGCGATGGGCTGATTCTTATTCCTTATTTCTTTTTCTTATCATTTTGTCTCGAGCTTAAGCATTCAAGATAATGCAGCCAAAATTTGCTTCCGCTTATAGAAGATTTGTATCTGTCATCGTAATCACGGCCGTTGTATTGTTTTCTTGAATTATAATGTTGAAAAATATGACATGTGATTTTTTAAAGTGAACATTTATGCAATTGAATCGAGTGTAGTGTGGTATATTGTGTGGAGATGTTTTTTTTCCATTAAGAAAATTGTGTATTTCAGGAACATAAAATTATGTTTCATGTAATTTTTTTCTTCGTATAAAAGTAATAATGATTTTTGAAAACAAAAATTTATTTGCATAGAAGTGTACTAATTATCAATCATTATATTTCAATGAAAAATGACATTCAAGTATTAGGTGTACCACTATGGGGCCCCCCACTCCTATCCCCACTCCTACCCCCACCATGCGGTCTCCGCCACCACAATAATTTTCCCCACCACCGAGGAGGTTTATTGCGGCGCGGAGAACGATAACGCGGGGGGAGAAGGGGTTAGGCGAAGGCCCCATAGAGATACATTATTATTGTTATTATTATTATCGCCTCGCCTTCATGCGGCAATCCAAGCCTCTGGAGACCTTTCCGAAAGACAGGCTTTCGGAAAGGAAAGTCGACGATACACGCTATCCAGGAGGTCATCAGTGCAGCCAGGAGCACGGAGCGAGGAAACCATTTTTCCCGCCCCATTTGTCTACTGGTCACTCTGGATGTGAAAAACGCTTTCAACTCGGTGCGGTGGTGTGATGCGCTACGTGCGCTGAAGCAGAATTTTAGGGTCCTCGGATATCTTTACCGGATGTTCGAGGATTACCTGAATGATCGTTCTCTCGTTTACACCACCGCAGATGGTCCGATCAGCCGTGAGTTAATGGCAGGGGCAGCCCAAGGGCCCATATAAGGTCCCGGCATTAGGAATGCCGATTATGACGGGATTCTCCGAATGGAGATGCCCGAGGGTTCTTTTCTGGTTGGGGTTGCAGATGACGTAGCCGCTATTATCATTGCGCGCACCGTAGAGGCAGCGCAGATGAGACTCAACCAGGTAATACATCGGGTCCACTCCTGGATGGAAGACCACGGCTTGGAGCTAGCGCTAGCGAAAACTGAGATCGAGCTCCTAATCAAAAAACATATTCCGCTTTTTAGAGTTATGCAGGTAGGAGAGAAGACGGTTTAGACAAAGGTGTCGGTAAAGTACCTGTGGTTGAAGCTCGATTCTCGGCTCACCTTCGGGGAAGAAATAATATCAAGAGCGAACAAAGCTGCGGCAGTGACGACGCTGCTGAGCAGGGTAATGACCAACATTAACGGTCCTCTGCCCTGCAAGCGTCGCCTTCTGCTACGCACGGCCGAGTCCATAATGCTCTACGGCGCCGAAGTCTGGGCCAATGCGCTCCGGTTTGGAAAATACCGGAAGCGAATGGCCGGAGTGCAGCGGAGAGGGGCCCTCCGTATTGCCTGCTCTTACCGCACGGTCTCAGAGCCGGCTGCGCTAGTGATAGCCGGGGTCATTCCAATAAGCCTTCTCGCCCAGGAGCGGAAGTTCGTCCACCAGGGCCTTCCCGATGAGGAAGAGAGGGAGAGACGAAAAGCGCTTGCCAGGTCCCGCAGCATGCAGGCCTGGCAAGAGAGATGGGACGAGGATCCACGGGCCAGGTGGACAGCGAGACTCATTCCTCGCTTGGACACCTGGATAAACCATCAGCATGGTGAGGCGAATTATTACCTCACACAATTGCTGACGGGGCACGGGTATTTCCGGTCTTATCTGTGGAGAATGGATAAAGTGCCGGACCCGTGCTGCATATCCTGCGGATCCCCCAGAGACGATGCCTCCCACACATTCTTCGAATGTGGAGAATGGAACGTGTGGAGGGCACCATTGAAGGAAAAGTTCGGGAGCATAACTCCGGAAAATATTATCGGAATTATGCTCCTGGACGATGAAACTTGGACGGAGGTCACTTCCTTCGCGGAAGCTGTCCTCCGTCGGAAAAAGAGAGTTTTGGAGGGAGGAACGCCCCAAGGAGCGTTCAAAACAACTAATGGCGCCACCCCGAAGTAATGCTAGCGCGGTACCAGGGTGGTCGTCTGGAGATTCAGGGGGGGTTTTAGTCGGTAGTCCTTTCGAAGGAGTCCGACACACGAGGAGCCAAACCATCGCTCCCGACAGTGCGTAAAGGCATTTCCCCCCTGTAAATTATTATAATTGGTATTATTATTATTATTATTATGATTATTATTATTATTATTATTATGAGACGAATATCGAAAAATGTGTGTGTGCGCGCGCGCGCGCGTGTGTGTGTGTGTGTAAGAATTTAATTTTTTTTTATTATTTTTTTTTTTAATTACTCACCGCTTGTTGCCACTCTCTCTCTCTCTCTCTCTCTCTCTCTCTCTCTCTCTCTCTCTCTCTCCCTCTCTGTCGTTTTTCGTACAATGTTTCTCCCACTTTTTCAAAATAAATTAATTTTCCATTTATTATTTTTTTCGCGCAATACATTATTTTTGATAATTATTTTTACATTATTTTCGCGCGTTGTTTTTTGTTTCGCGCACTCTTATCATGCGCGCTTTATTCTTTCACGAACCTGAACTTCCTCGGCTGCGCAATGTAATTTTTTCTTATTTTTTCCGCCCAAACAAATGTTGCAGTTTTTATTTTTTATAATTATTTTTACATTAGTTTCGCGCGTCTTTTTTTTCACCGCTATTTTCGGGCAATGTTTTTTATTTATTATTTACACTTTATTATTATTTTTTTTCAATATTATTTCGCGCAATGCTTTTCATTCACACAATGTTTTTACTTTCGCGCAATTTTTACACTTATTTTTTCACTTTTATCATGCGCGCTTTATTTTTTCGTGCATTGTTTTTGTCGCGATATTTTTTTCACACTTTCTTGGTTCCAAATTATTTTTTACATTATTTTCGAGCAATGTTTTTTATCATGAACACTTCCTTACTCGTTTTCACGCAATGTTTTTCTTTTTATATTTTTTCACGCAATGTATCTCTTTATAAACTTATTCCTTCACTGTCTTATTTTTTCGCGCATTGTTTTTGTTTCGATATTTTTTTTACTTTTCTTAGTTCCACATTATTTTCATTTTTATAATGATTTATTTTACAACATTATTTTCATTTTTATAATTATTTTCTCTTGACAATAGTTTTTCACTCTTTATCCACGGAAAAACTTTGAGTTTTTAAAAACACGAGAAAAAAAGATACACGCGTCTTTAAAATTTACGAATCAAAAAATAACGGAGAACAGTACACAGACTTCACTGGTGAAAAGCTAATGAAGTTTTAATGAAAAAAGAGATGCTACATCTCACCGAATGCAATGTTCTTACCTCGCCTTCCACTCCCCAATATATCGCATTTTACAATTCCTCGATAGCCGTGAACTTGGAGACACGCGCTACTCAACGGGCACACGAGTGAAATATATACGTGCAGCGTCGCGTCTGCATGAAACTAATAATCGCTCTGGAATGTGCGATGATAAACATTGCATCGCGGTTGTGGCAATGGCTAAGGCCTAGAAGGGTGTCATAATAATAATAATAATAATAATAATAATAATAATAATAATAATAATAATAATAATAATAATAATAATAATAATAATAATAATAATAATAATAATAATAATAATAATAATAATAATAATAATAATAATAATAATAATAATAATAATAATAATAATAATAATAATAATAATAATAATAATAATAATAATAATAATAATATTCTTATTATAATATTATTATTATTATTATTATTAAATTGATCATTTTTTATTATTCGGGCGATGATTTTTTTTTACACTATTTGTTTGTACGCTATTTTAATTTATTGATTATTTATTCACACGCTTTTTCGTTTTTCATTTTTTCGCACAAAGTTTAAATTCATTTCTTATTTTTATTATATTATACATAAGGATTCGACCGCATCTTCGGAAAATGCAAAATCAGCACAAAAACAAATGTGATCTGCACGAACACACACACAGATGTCGATATAGCCGTTCTTATATTAGAATATTATATTCGTTTTGAAAAAACCTGAGCCCGTTAGTTCATTTTTGATCGTGCTACATAACTATTGTTCCGCTTTCGTGCCTCGCAATGGCCAATAATATTATTTTTCTCGAGTGTATTTTGAACATTTTGCGTATGGTAAAACTACGCAACCCTCATTTACGCAGATGGTGTAATAATCAGTGGTGTGCGCAATTACGACATTTGCCTGAGAACGCTCTCATAAGTCGTCTTAAATATGTGCTTTGGTGGTCACCTTTGCGTGTAATCGCTAGGGCGTATACGCGGGATGTATTCAAAGGGCTACGCGTGTTAACGTGTGTGTTTGAGGAGTTGCAACGGCGAGTCCTTCATGATGCTCAATGCACGCATGGTATTGCTACTGAAATACGCAGTAAGTATTCATGCAATTAATAATTTATATATTATTAAGCAAATAAGTTCTCAAATAATCATCGATCAATCAGCAAAATGAGCGATGATCAACTGATTCATGGGTGTTCATTACTTAAACCAGATTATCAGGCGTTTTTTGATGCTGCAGCTAATGAGGAGGATGAAATGATAAGAGCAGCTGTCACAGTGGAAAATTCTGAAATAATTGGAGTGCAGCATCACGCCGAGACAGTCTTGAAAGCAGATACGCCCGTCTCACGTGAGGAACAAGATTTCAATATATGAGGCATTCCACGTCATTTCGAACGGTCAAAAAGTTTTCCACTCTCAACAAAAAATTGACATTTTGTCAATGGCGGGGAACGCCTCATATATATGAGTATCGCTCTATAAGTTCCTATGATTTAAAATAATAAAATGGAGCTCATTTATTTTAACCCTTAACTGACACAACTCCTCCATATGACATTACTGGCACAAGCGGTATTTATTACCCCACGTATTCAAATGCGTTTTGCGCAGCCGCTATTGAATATTCCTGCATGAAAATTAAATCCGATATAGTTTCAAGTATGTTTATTAAAGTATAATCGACTTTCTAGTGATTTGTTCGATTTAAGTTAGTTTAAAAAAAGCTTCGATAAAAAAAACCTAAAAAATGAGTTTTTTCACTTAAAAATTCATAACTTTCTCAATTTTTAATATTTTAAGCTAAAAATTTACAGTTGTACTCTCAAATTAGTACACTTAGAGGAAAAAATTAGTGCGATATCGATGCTTCCAAAAAAAGTATTTATTTTGCAAAATGAAAGTGTGAATTTCGGGTAAAATGAAGCAACACATTATTCAATATCCAAATCTATTTTTTTGATTGAAAATCGCAAAAATTATTATAAATATGGGAGGAAATAATTATTTCATCATGAATTAATGTAAAAATGATGGAAAGTGCTGAATCGTTCATTCATAGCCGACACATTTGATGCAAAATCCTGCGACGTGCTCGTGGCACATCGGGCGATTGCAGGCAGAGCAAGACATTTTCGTTTTCCTATCTTGGCTGCGTTTACAAAGCACACATCTTACAGAATTTTCAAGCATTTTTACTTTACTTCCGTCTTCGTTTTGTTCTGGAGGTGAATCAATGTTCAACATTGCAGCTATTCCGAAGCGAATGTCCCCCGAAGATTAAAAGTTGTAAACCTCTCTTCTAACATCGGTTTTACAAGATGCTGGATCAACTCCTCAAGACAACGTTGTGCGGTGACTTTGTTGGGCTTGTTTTCATTTATGAGTTTGCATGCTTATAAGATTCTGACATTCACAACAGCCTGATCCAACATACCAAAGAAATGTCGGAGTGGCCATCTTTTGGTTCGCCTGACTGTTGAAAACGATTGACAGAGCTGATCATATGTATCGGTACCACCTTTTGTTTTATTGTAATGGTGAACCATGTTTATGATAGCAAAAATCAAGTAAGAAGTTACCGCATCGTTCAGCGTTTTCGACATCAGCCCGTACTTATCGAGTTTTGATTTCATATGAATTCGATGTTTGCAGTGCCCGCGAAAACCATGAAGCTGCTCATCTACTGTACACATGTTGCTCGGATTGTAATTTTTTGTACAATTATTTATGAACATGTCCCAGATTTTCCGGATCGGAGCAAGTTTATCTGCAGGATCTCTCGTAGTTTTGATATCAAAGCGTAAGTAAGATGTTAAGGGGGTCCTGTCAGCGTGAAATTAAAAAAAATCATTTTTTTTAAATTTTTTTACGTTTTACAAACTCTTTTGCACTTATTTACCAAGTCATAGACCCCAATGTTGAAGAATGGTAAAGTTACAAGCGAATCTGTAAAAAAAGAATTTTGAAAATTGAGAAATCCATTTTCAAAATTCTGCATTTTTTCCCACAGATTCTGGATCATAAATAAGTAATTTATATCATGATTAGAAAGTGGGATGCGGCTGCCTTATATTTTTTTTATAATGTTTGCTTGTTTCTCAAATAAAAATAAAAAATTCTAATATTCTTTATAAAAATGAAAAAAATGGATAAAAATAAAACATGTTTTGGAAAATTGCGATATTTTGCATATTTTCCAAAGTAAGTGAGAAAAATCTTTTATTGAAAAAAAATATTCTTATTTATTTTGAAAAATATTCAAAATATCAAAATTTTTCGAGACGTGTTTAATTTTTATTTTATTTTTTACTTCTATGAGGAATATTAGGAATTACTTTTTTTATTTTATCTTTGAAACTCAAAATAAAAAAATTATTTTAAAAAATATGAGGCAGCTGCACCCCACTTTCTAATCATGATAGATATTACTTATTTGTAACTCAAAATCTGTGGAAAAAATTGCAGAATTTAAAAAATGGTGCTTTTCCAGTTATTCCTTTTTTACACACAAACGATCGTCGCGCCACTTGGAGGAGTGATGAAATAATTCTGTGAAAAAATTAGGCTGTTTTTGAAGTGGAATCAATACGAAAAAGGATCCGATTACCTGAGGGAAATGACTCCTCGATTTCACTTGGAATGCCCCATGTATATATATATATATATATTATATATATACAATTGATTATTCATTCATTTTCCTGTAGAGTAGGTAAAAAAATAATTATTCTACTGTTGAATCGAAATTTGAATGTCGCGCGATTGCGCGCTTACAACTCTGCGGACCAATCGAAACGCTTGAAAGAAGTGACTACGGGTCAATCAAAAAAATTGTCGCAAGTGATCAGAAAGTGTAACAGAAATGAACGGAAAACAAACGTTCGCGCGTGGTTTATCATTTTTTTATTGTATTTACTTATTTTTATCGAGTGTTTATTTATTTGTTCAAAAGCAATATAAAATATCTAAACCGATCGAGAAATGACGTGAAAGTGCTTTTTCGATCTCGACAAACGACACGAGCAGTTTCACAGTGGTTAGTGATACGTCAGTTCATATATATATTTATTATATTTTTATGTTTATTATATTCAATTATTTATAAAAACAATGGTATTCGTCGTCTTTACTAAATAATCGAATTGATTTTCATATTTATTTACAATTTTTCCAGTAAGTGAATTCAATTCCGTGCCTTATCTGTACAATATAACCTCCAAACTGTCAATGGATTGGAGGTTATATTATAATAATTTTATAGCATTTTTGGTGTAAAAATGTTTGCAAATATTAAAAATCATTACAAAAATAAATATTAACAAACCATGAAAAGCGTGTTAAAAAAAAATTTCCTGCATGCAATAACCATGGAAAATATTGTTTGTTATGCAGATGCAGTAATCGGTGGAGCGAAGGACTGAGGAAACGTTTTTCCACACCTTCGACTTTAGAGGCTGTTTCCCGAAACCTGGATCTTCAAAAACTCCGCGCGCAATCCTGACCAAACCGCTTCATGGATTTTATCCTACGACGTTTCATTTTCTTTGTAACACTTTTACGGACCGCTTGAGCGCGGCACATTTTTATTATAATCAATATTGTTTTGTGTGCAGTGCTCTAAAAACCAAAAATGGGTCAACGATTCAAAAAGTGGCCTGTAACTCCAAAATAAGGATCTAAAAAAAAATGTGCCGCGCTCAAGCGGTCCGCAAAAGTTTTACAAAGAAAATGAGACGTCGTAGGATAAACAGTGTGTGAAAATCAAAAACTGATTTGTGGGAGAACCGCTGCACCTTAAGGGCTCTAACTAGCATCAAAAGTTGCTACATTCAATACATCAAATTGGAGACTATCTGTGAAATTTCCACAAATGCCATGAACATTTATATTGATGTTCGAAAATCGGCATTTTGACACTGTCAGTCTCCAATTAAGAAATTGAAACGTTTGAAGGGCATCACACATCTGTAAAAGCTTAGTCCGTTCCCATAACTCCATAATTTCTTGGCATCTACTCGATGTGATCTCCACATCCCGGAGTGGTAGAGAATGGCAATCATAGCATTTATTTCTCTCGCGTCAGTGTGATAATGGTAGCTTTGAAGATTCATGCCTTGAGCAATCATATCAGCACAAGTACTTTCAATTTTTTCGTTTGTACATTCAACAATGATATTAATTATTTCATCGTCAAATAACACTTTTCAAAATTGGAAAATGTTCTCGCAATTAGCGGCATCGCCGATTGGACCAGGTGTATAATCAGGCAAGGGAGGATTCATTCGATCGGACTGACGCGTCGATTTGTTATGACTCCAAACAAATTTATTCACTCCATTTTTTCCTGCTTTCCCGTACAATTTTTGTTGTGGTCTTCCTCGTGATCGACAACGAGGCTGCTTTAATCGCTCACTAAGCGGAGTATCATAGAGGGCATTTTCCTCCTCTTCTCTCTGACGCTGTCGTTTTGTTGGAGGCGCATTCTCAGCTTCCTCTTCCAATTCATCTTCATCATCAGTGTCTGGATAACCCGTATCAGGCTCGTGTTCCAAATCTGAACCATTATTCTCTTCAGCATCACTCCCATCCCCGCCAATGTCGGCTTCATCATATAAAGTCTCCAACAACTCGTTACGAAGCAACCGTAGCCGAAGATTGTATGCCATCTGATAAGTAAAAACGCATGAAATGATGGAAAAAAAAATTATTTCACTTCACATGATGTACTTGCAGTTGAAATTGGAGCAAAATTATTAATAACAATCGTCCAAACTTTGTGAAAAAAAAACTTTTTTATACACTCACGGCACAAGGGGTGAAAATACCCCACGTTTTCAGGAAGTCTACTTCGAACAGCTGTTCAATACACACTGAAGCTTGCCACACAATACTATCCCACTTTTTCTCTAGTTAATGATGTCAACTGATGGTACATGGCGACACTTGGTCCATTCTATTGAATTTAGTACGTTTTATTCGAGCTCAAATAAACACTGGGGTATTTTTTACCCCGAGTGCCAGTTGAAGGTTAACAGTAATAATAGAACACTCTAAAGAAAACGGGCAAGGCGGTAATAATGATGCATCAGAGCCTTCAGATATAGCAGTAGCTGGTCCTTCGGGGTTGCAAAAGCAAAGGAAGTTTTCCATCATATCGTTGAATTCTGAAGATAATGATGATAGTAAAACGTCATCCCCGAAAAAAAATCTCTTTTTCCAAGCCGATAATGAAGAAGAAGAGAGGATAGTTTTACCACAAGAAAATGGAGACTGGGAGGCTGGTTATATACTATACCCTCTCCAAGAAAGCATCTATCATTGGCCAGAAAATCAGCTTGGTTTGTGTGACGAGTATCTCGTATACCTGGAGGAGGAGGCAAACACGCTACCTTTCCAACAGACTGATCAACAGTATCGAAATGTTGCCCAGGAGGATTATATATCTGGTAATTATGGATTTTTTCATCTGCATGTACAAAATCAAATCTGCATGAATGTATTTTCTTATTCCATGAAAATTAAGGCATGTGGTTGTGTATCGTAGGTTACTCAATAGGCTTCGTTCCTGGCAATAATGAATGGGCTTTATGGATACCGCAAGCTTCGCATGAGGTACCAATAATCATAATAATAACATCAATAATCGTTTTTCATTTTCATAATAGAGGTTAACGTGAGTTTCTCAAAATTTCCAGGTGTGCAGAGGGGTGCTGGCAAGCGCCGCGTCGCTGCGAAGACTGAAGCTTACGGTGATGTACAGCCACATGGTGAACGATTCGACATTATAGAAATAATTCCCGGTATTTCAAACAATTCAAACTTCGCGGCCGTGAAACTACCATACGAATACGTTAACCACGCCCCAGCGTCTCTGTGTTGAACTGGCTCGAAGGAGCCTTTCGCGATCTCCTTAAGCATATCACGGCTTCATGCGAGGGTAGCGACTACGTAGGTATAACGTTCGCTGCAAGCGGATTAGCCCACGGCCCTGTATGGTTGTCTTTTCGTCCTGCGCGAGAGTACTCTTTCGAGGATATTTGGCACCTCATACGTAGCATCGCGCAAAGCTCAAGCGATTTCAATATTGACGATACAAGCCGTATCACGACTTGTGTTGTCCGTGATGTCGAGGGAACGGGTAGGAAGGGGTTATCATTTAAGGGTGTGGCAAAACGATCTATTTCAACAATCCCGAACACTGATAATTTATGCTTACCACGTTCATTGGTGGCTGCACGAGCATACGCGGAGAGGGGGCAAATTCGATCGGGAAATCTGCACAAGCGCTGGCAGAGTATCAGAAAAGCTCATAGATCGGTACAAAGAGAAGAAGCAGAAGAACTTACTCGGGCTGCAGGCGTAAGCATACCGACACGCGGCTGCGGCATGCACGAAATTGCACGTTATCTAAATTTTGTATTGCAAGACGGTATTGCGATCATAGATTACGAGTTTTTAATACTGGGACGCGGTGAGGAGCCCTTGTTTGACGGTATACAAAGAGTCTTAGATGCCGTCGGGGCAGTTGAACATACGCTTTATATATTATATTACGAGCGCCCCCATCATTTCGAGCCGATTTTGAATTTAAGAGCAGCTGTCGGTAGTCGAGATTTCTGTACATTGTGCAATAAACGATTCATTCATCAACACGAACGCAGATGCTCAAAAAAATGCCCTTGTTGTCGTAGGTCCCCGCCTTGTCCCGTTACCGATACAATCAAATACACGGCATACGATCGCGACTTCTTCGGCGCCAATTGTTTCTGGAAACATAAAAATAGTCGTGTCTGTCGATCAATCAAACGCTGTCGTAGCTGCTTTAGGACGATCAAACCTCTGCAAAAAAAAAGAAACACCAATGCGGTATAAGCCGCGGTGTGCACGAGTTTATTTTTCGGGAAAATCCTGTCGGGCAGCTCGTCGAATTAGCTATGCAGCAGGTAAAGGGTTTTTCACATACAATCTGCATAGCGCATAACGCGGTTGGCTTCGACGCGCAGTTTATTCTACGCTATCTAATCGAGGAAAAGAAAACGCAGCTGCCCACACTCATCTTGAACGGTACAAAAATTATTAGCATGCGTATCGAAGAACTCGTATTTCTTGACAGCCTACATTATTTCCATATGCCGCTGTCTGCACTCCCGAAAGCTTTTGGTCTCTCAGGTATAGCTGGAAAAGGTCTATTTCCCCACACCTTTAACAGGCCTGAAAATCAAAATTATGTATCGAAGGTACCGGCCGTAGAGTTCTACTCGGTCGATACAATGCGTACAGAGGAACGCGAGTCTTTTTTGGAATGGTATCACAAATTAAAAGACCAGCGTTACGTGTTTGATTTTTCGAAAGAAATTGTTAGCCATTGCACGATCGATGTCATAATATTGAGACGTGCTTGTATGGTTTTTCGGGATATGTTCATCTCTAGTGGTCGTGTTTGCCCGTTTGACGAGAGTACTACTCTCGCATCAGCTTGTTTTCGCGTTTTCCGAAAAAACTTTCTGAAAGATGATACTATAGGTATTGTTCCATCTACAGGGTATAGATGGGCTCATAGACAGTCAAAAAAAGCCGTCACATGGCTTGCGTCACGGTAGAATCATTCGTCTGGAGCAAAAAGCAACTAAAGTACTTGGTGTCGTATTCTTTACTTTCGTCGTATCGTGGGCGCAATTTTCCGTTCTCAATCTCGTACCCGCTATCTGTCCTTCTTGCGAAAAGAGCATAAATCGCAATATCTTTGATCTTGTTACGTGGCTCGGTTATGCCAGTTCAATGGTCAATCCTATATTCTATACGATATTCAACAAGGTATTCAGGCAGGCGTTCACCGCGAGCACGGAAGGAGCAGCGGAAGGACCCGGTTAACAAGAGCCATAAGGAACCCGGCTGGCCCAAAATCCAGCTCTTGGGGACAGAAGCCTCGTCGCGGACCACTTCCCCGAAGCCAAGGTGGGAGCTATCGTGCCGAAGGCTGCATTACACTAAATATGCAGCAAGTACCCGGATCTAAAGCAACATTCATTCAATGCTCCTGATGCCGACAGTACTATTGTTCGATGCTTCACGCATTAAATCATCGATAATAACGAGTTTAGCCCGTGAATCGTTTGCATAATCTGCTGCTTGAGGCAGACCCTCGTGAAATTCGATTGAAGCCCCATATTCCACGTATGCTGACTGCCACTCGGAGTAATAAAAAATGATTCTTTGAAATGGTTTACTACTCATTTGCGCAATGAATTTTAAAAACTTTCTCACAAAATACGTTTTACCACAGCCCGTGGGGCCACAAATCATCGATGTCCACGGATGCTTCCACCGCGTATCCATTTTACAGAATGATCAAAAATTTTCCTGCTCAGTCTGCTTAATAAGATTCGTTAATTGAGAAATCGGGTAGACAAAATTATTCAACATACAAATTTTTATTAGCGAATCACAAATTTTTGTTTGCTCAACAAAACTTATACTATTCTTTATTATTAACAGAATGTAGATATATTAAAGTATCTATCTAGGTATAATAGCCATATGGTAAGGACGTATATGTCCCATCGGGCCACCGTTTTACACTCGACGGCTTACACGTGTTTTTTTCGGGACGCGTGACAACCTGGTGAAGTTCTGTACACCGAATCGCATCATACTCCAATACAATTGTCTCTCCAATTATAAACGCACGTATAGAGTGGTAATTGATCAAAGAGCTATTTACAAAATTAAGCGTTATACCTTTAACCCTGCACACCTCTTTTTTCGAACCATCGGGGCGTCGGACAATAAGAGAATACAATTTTAGGCCTCCAGACACAAACGATTTAATGTAGCTGCCCTTCCCGTGCTCTCTAAGCTCGTCCGTTAGGTCACCCAGAAGCTGCCCGATCGGCGGCTCGTATTCGTTAGGGTATTTTTTCGTTACATAAATACAAGAGTCGGTATCACAATATAGCGCGTGACGGTCCAATTTTTCGGGATAACTGTATAAGTTCAATCTCGCCTGAGCCGTGGTGTATGCGGCAACATCAGTGTTAGCAATAGGGAATAATTCTACAGCCTCCTCGGTCTTGATATAATTAACGTACAATATTTGATTATTAACAGGCAGTATTCCTGTGATTTCGTACTCTGGATCCGCCAATAGTTCCATAAGTTTCTTGCAGGTCGAGACTATTACGGTTTGCGGTAAGTTTTTACGCTGGCCGAATTTGCCCCAGAATGAGTTCAAGCTGAGTTTAGCCATGGAGCGTAATCCCGGGTTCTTTTCTCTATTGTTACGATTTACCTTAACGCCCTCGGACTCCTCGAATGCGTCCATGTATCGTTCTTTTAAAGGTTCGTCTTGCAAACAGTTTTTGGGTCAACCGCTTGCTTCCTGTTTAATTTTCAGAAACGTATTGATGTAATCTGCAAATAGCCCGCCCTCACCCGTATCGCGATTGAACTGCGTGACTTCATACTGCCAAATTTCTATTACATGCAGTACTTTGTACCCGCACGAAACAGCTTTTCGCACCTCATCGATAACCCACGTACCTTCAAAAGCACGTTCAGCCGGATCTTCATGCACGCAGTTTTCCTGACTCATAATTTCAGAGCAGCTACGACAAAGCGCGAATAGCAGGCGATGATGCATACGTACGGGCAATACCGGGTGATAGAGATTGCGCGGCTGTAGCACACCACATTTTACGAGACCCTCTATGTTTCATACACTCATCGCCCACGTAAACTTTTGGATGACCGACACATTTACATCATATAGCGTGACCATATTTTCGGTACGACCACCTAAGAACGCGTCACGCGGGTTAGACGGCTCTATGCAAGCTAGAGGATGATTCCGCACGAACGCGGCCGTTTCCTCATTTGCTTTCATAATTCGATCATACTCACATTCCCAAATTTCATTCAAAACATAACCGCCTGCTCAGATTTTATTGGCTATTGCTTTGGTTCTTTCAAAACGCTCATCCATTGATGCACCGTCGGTCTGTTTTTTATCTCTATTCACGAGAAAACATTTCGGGCATCCGTACCAATAACAATCGTGGAACTGCAATACATGCTTACTGGCAAGACTTTCATAGTAACCATCTACTAGCAAATTCTGTGGTAATCTAAATTCGCGGGAGCCACCGACATGTACAATCGGGTGACCATGGTATTGCTCCATCCGAACAAGCCATGAGACAGCTTTTTTTGACTGTCTATGAGCCCATCTATACCCTGTAGATGGAACAATACCTATAGTATCATCTTTCAGAAAGTTTTTTCGGAAAACGCAAAAACAAGCTGATGCGATAGTAGTACTCTCGTCAAACGGGCAAACACGACCACTAGAGATGAACATATCCCGAAAAACCATACAAGCACGTCTCAATATTATGACATCCATCGTGCAATAGCTAACAATTTCTTTCGAAAAATCAAACACGTAACGCTGGTCTTTTAATTTGTGATACCATTCCAAAAAAGACTCGCGTTCCTCTGTACGCATTGTATCAACCGAGTAGAACTCTACGGCCGGTAGCTCCCCTACATAAATTTGATTTCCAGGCCTGTTAAAGAGGTGAAGAAATGTACCTTTTCCAGCTATGCCTGGGAGACCGAAAGCTTTCATGAGTGCAGACAGCGGCATTTGGAAATAATGTAGGCTGTCAAGAAATATGAGTTCTTCGATACGCATGCTAATAATTTTTGTACCGTTCAAGATCAGTGTGGGCAGCGGCGCTTTCTTTTCCTCGATTAGATAGCGTAGAATAAACTGCGCGGCAAAGCCACCCGCGTTATGCACTATGCAGATTGTATGTGAAAAACCCTTTACCTGCTCCATAGCTAATTCGACGAGCTGCCCGACACTGCTGTACACTGCTGTGTTTTAAACCGTAAAAAATAAAAAATGAAAATTCGTTCATCAGCCTGCTTAGCACGAATTGAATTCATAAAACACAGACGGTTATATGGTCGCTCGGTCTTGCACGTATTGTAAAAACTTATACCGCATTGGTGTTTCTTTTTTTTTTGCAGAGGTTTGATCGTTCTAAAGCAGCTACGACAGCGTTTAATTGATCGACAGACACGACTATTTTTATGTTTTCAGAAACAATTGACGCCGAAAAAGTCGCGATCGTATGCCGTGTATTTGATTGTATCGGTAACGGGACAAGGCGGGGACCTACGACAACAAGGGCATTTTTTTGAGCATCTGCGTTCGTGTTGACGAATGAATCGTTTATTGCACAATGTACAGAAATCTCGACTACCAACAGCTGCTCTTAAATTCAAAATCGGCTCGAAATGATAGGGGCGCTCGTAATATAATATATAAAGCGTATGTTCAACTGCCCCGACGGCATCTAAGACTCTTTGTTCACCGTCAAACAAGGGCTCCTCACCGCGTCCCAGTGTTAAAAACTCGTAATCTATGATCGCAATACCGTCTTGCAATACAAAATTTAGATAACGTGCAATTTCGTGCATGCTGCAGCCGCGTGTCGGTATGCTTACGCCTGCAGCCCGAGTAAGTTCTTCTGCTTCTTCTCTTTGTACCGATCTATGAGCTTTTCTGATATTCTGCCAGCGCTTGTGCAGATTTCCCGATCGAATTTGCCCCCTCTCCGCGTATGCTCGTGCAGCCACCAATGAACGTGGTAAGCATAAATTATCAATGTTCGGGATTTTTAAAATAGATCGTTTTGCCACACCCTGAAATGATAACCCATTTCTACCCGTTCCCTCGACATCACGGACAACACAAGTCGTGATACGGCTTGTATCGTCAATATTGAAATCGCTTGAGCTTTGCGCGATGCTACGTATGAGGTGCCAAATATCCTCGAAAGAGTAGTCTCGCGCAGGACGAAAAGACAACCATACAGGGCCGTGGGCTAATCCGCTTGCAGCGAAACTTATACCTACGTAGTCGCTACCCTCGCATGAAGCCGTGATATGTTTAAGGAGATCGCGAAAGGCTTCTTTGAGCCAGTTCAACACAGAGTCGATGGGGCGTGGTTGACGTATTCGTATGGTAGTTTCACGGCCGCGAATTTAGAATTGTTTGAAATACCGGGAATTATTTCTATAATGTCAAATCGTTCACCAGGTGGCTGTACATCACCGTAAGCTTCAGTCTTCGCAGCGACGCGGCGCTTGCCAGCGCCGCGTCGGAAATTCCCACCTGGAAATTTTGAGAAGCTCACGTTAACCTCTATTATGAAAATGAAAAACGATTAATGATGTTATTATTATTATTATTGGTACCTCATGCCAAGCTTGCGGTATCTATAGAGCCCATTCATTATTGCCAGGAATGAAGCCTATTGACTAACCTACGATACACAATCACACGCCTCAATTTTCATTGAATAAGAAAATACATTCATACAGATTTGAATTTGTACATGCAGATGAAAAAATCAATTATTACCAGATATATAATCCTCATGGGCAAAATCTTGATACTGTTGATCAGTCTGTTGGAAAGGCAGCGTGTTTGCCTCCTCCTCCAGGTGTACGGGATACTCGTCACACAAACCAAGCTGATTTTCTGGCCAATAATAGATGCTTTCTCGGAGAGGGTATGGTATATTAACAGCCTCCCAGTCTCCATTTCCTTGTGGTAAAACTATCCTCTCTTCTTCTTCATTATCGGCTTGGAAAAAGAGATTTTTTTTCGGGGATGACATTTGACTATCATCATTATCTTCAGAATTCAACGATATGATGGAAAACTTCCTTTACTTTTGCAGCCCCGAAGGACCAGCTACTGCTATATCTGAAGGCTCTGATGCATCATTAGTACCGCCTTGCCCGTTTTCTTCGAAGTGTTCTATTATCACTGTCAAAATAAATAAGCTCCATTTTATTATTTTAAATCATAGGAACTTATAGAGCGATACTCATATATATGAGGCATTCCGCACCATTGACAAAATGTCAATTTTTTGTTGAGAGTGGACAACTTTTTGACCGTTTGAAATGGCATTTGTGTAAGTCTTGTTACTCACGTGAGACAGGCGTATCTGCTTTCAAAGCTGTCTCGGCGTTATGCTGCACTTCAATTATTTCAGAATTTCCACTGTGACAGCTGCTTTTATCATTTCATCCTCTTTATCAGCCGCAGCATCAAAAAACGCCTGATAATCTGGTTTAAGTAATGAACACCCATGAATCAGTTGATCATCGCTCGTTTAGCTGATTGATCGATGATTATTTGAGAACTTATTTGCTTAATAATATATAAATTATTAATTGCATGAATATATACTGCGTATTTCAGTAGCAATACCATGCGTGCATTGAGCATCATGAAGACCTCGCCGTTGCAACTCCTCAAACACACACGTTAACACGTGTAGCCCTTTGAATACACCCCGCGTATACGCCCTAGCGATTACACGCAACGGTGTCGACCAAAGCACATATTTAAGACGACTTATGGGTGCGTTCTCAGGCAAATGTCGTAATAGCGCACACCACTGATTATTACACCATCTGCGTAAATGAGGGGTGCGCCGTTTTACCATACGCAAAATGTTCAAAATACACTCGAGAAGAATAATATTATTGGCCATTGCGAGGCACGAGAGCGGATTAATAGTCATGTAGCACGATCAAAAATGAACTAACGAGCTCGGGTTTTTTCAAAACGAATACAATATTCTCATGTAAGAACGGCTATATCTGCATCAAAAATGATCAATTTAATAATAATAATAATAATAATAATAATAATAATAATAATAATCATAATAACAATAATAATAATAATAATAATAATAATATCAATAATAATAATAATAATAATAATAATAATAATAATAATAATAATAATAATAATAATAATAATGGACGGATCGGTATCGGGTGGACACATTGCCGCGTCCGAAAATGACTAACGGTGACAAGATGCTACAGGTGCTTCGGCTTTGGGCATACTAAGGCCGTCTGCACGAGCGAGGACAGGACGAAATGCTGCCGAAAGTGCGGCATACTCGGACACCACGCGACGGACTGTAAAAACAAACCGGTCTGTGCTCCCTGCGCCGAGGCCGGCAAAAAGGGGGTAGCGCATCTCTCTGGTTCCGGAGATTGCGCGACGTTCTGAGCCGCGCTGGAGGAGTGCAGGAGACAGGCCAGACGACGGACCGGATAATCCAGAGAAACCTGAACCGGAGTAGGACAGCAGACATGCTACTACCACAGGTAGCTGACGAACATGACGCAGACATCCTCATCCTGTGTGAACCATACAGGAATAGGGCGGCACACACACAGACGTACATAACGAACGAGAAAGAGACAACAGCTATCTGGGTAAGGGGTGCCACCCAATCTCGGGTAACTAACCGTGGTGCCGGAGATGACTACGTCTGGGCCAGGGTCGGCGCTGTCACATATGTCAGCGTCTACCTGACGCCTAACTGCGCCGCAGCGGAGTTCGAAAGGAAGGTGGCGCTCCTCGAGGACGGAATCAGGGATCTGCCTGGAGATATTGTAGTCACGGGGGACTTGAATGCAAGGGCAATCGAGTAGGGAATGCCAGAAACAAACAGACGGGGACGAATGCTGCTGGAGATGGCCGCTAGGCTAGATCTAGTAATAGCAAACATAGGCAATACACCGACGTACAGATGTTCGGGATTTGGTGACTTAATACCTGACGTAACAATGACTTCCGACATCATAGTGCCGCAGGTGAAGGGATGGCGGGTGATCGAGGACTATACGGCCAGCGATCACCAGTACGTCGCCTTCGAAGTAGCAGGACAGACGGCAACGAGACGAACGAGGACCCAGCTTCCCTGGCGGTGGAACCTCAATAGACTCAACTTACGAAAATTCACGGAGGAGCTGATGGCAGCATCAGCTCCAACAACAGACATTTCCCCTGAGCTGGATGACCGGCGAAGGGCGGAAAAACTAACAGATGAGACGGCGATACTGATTAACCGGCTCTGCAATAGCACGATGCTGAAACTTCGACAAAGACGCAGACGAGACGAGAAAACGCATACAGACGAGACTACTCATGAGGGTCGGGACCAACGACATCGAGGCCGGGGAGGAATTCAAGTACCTGGGAGTGACTTTGGATACAAAGATAACCTTCTGGCTTCACATATAGAAGACAGCCCAGAAGGCGGCGAAGAGGATCCCTAAGCCGGCTGATGCCAAACACGACGGGACCAAAACCGTGGGAACGATGGCTGTTAATGGCGACAGCCCACTCGATTCTCTTGTATGGGTCGGAGATCTGGGCAGACTCCCTGAAGACAAAAAAATCCTGCAAGGCTATGACGATGGTACAGAGACAGGGAGCGCTGAGGATCGCCTGCTCTTACCGGACAGTCTCTGCACAAGCTGTCCTGGTGATTGCAGGTGTCATACCTGTGGACCTCCTCGCTGAAAGCGTAAGAGAATTTACAGGAGAAGCGCGGACATAGGACGACAGGACGCGGCAATCACTGAACGCGAACGGACAATACAGCTGTGGCAACAACGATGGACAGAAGAACGGACAGGTAACTGGACAAGACAATTGATAAAGGACCTGAAAACGTGGACCGAGAGGACGTTCGGGGATGTAAGCTTCTACGTCACCCAGCTCCTTACGGGTCACGGCTACTTTCGACGGTACCTTCACAATATGGACAGAGTATAGACACTCGACTGTAAATAATGCGGACACGTACGGGACGACGCGCAACACACATTTTTCGAACGTAATCGCTGGACAGAACTGAAACACGAATTGGAGACGATTGGTGGTAGCATCACCCCGGACAATATCGTTCAGGTGATGTTCCACACGTCGGACCGGTGGCAACTAGTTTCCACCTACACAGAGACAACACTTAGATGGAAAAACGCCTGACAGATGATTAAGCAGACGGAATGACGTGACACAACAGAAATCGGACAAAAGATACGCACGAACGTACGCAGACGGAGCCCCTGGCCAGAAGTAATGCTAACGCAGTCCCTGGTCGGGGGAAGACTTAGAGGAGAGGGCGGTTTAGTGGGTAGGCCTACTTCTTTTTTGGGGAGTCCCACATAACAAAATTTGTTTATGCATCTTCGTGCAATGAATAAAAAACAAAAAAAAGTTATTTTCGTTAAAACAAAATAGTTCAAAGAACTATGAAGACTTCAAACTCTACAGGAAACCTTTTTGTGATCCTATAAAGAAACTCTATAAGTTACAAAAACATTGGTTCATTGGTTGCGGAGATCTGACTCTGAACGGACACAAAAATGACTTTTTTGCTCAAAAATTGCTGTTTTTTGGGAATTTTCATATTTCTCATTGTCTGAATGGATTCAGGAAAAAAAAGGATTCAAGATTATAGTAAAACAAAACTGTGCTATAAATTTGAACCGGATCCGTTCATGGATTGCTGAGTTATGAGCACATACAGACATCCGAGGTGACGGAAAATGCAAAATTTTATGTTTTGGTATAATATGCGAACATAAGTTGGTATAAAGTTTGTATGGTTGTTTTCATAAGAAATAGGTTTTTGAAGGCAATACTAATAGGCACTTTTTATGTATGGTGAGTGCCTAAAAATCGGCTCTCGAGTAGATGGTGGACGACGTAACTCGTCGGTCACCCGGCGCCCAACCTTCGCTCGGCATTATCGTCATTTTGGAAAAATTTCAGGGATTAATGTTTGGGGAAATTCATTCTGGTTTATTTTGGTTATCGTATCGCGGAACTCGTGTTGGCGTGCCCAAGTGGCGAGGAGGTAAAATTTCTCGTGATAACACATTATATTGCAGACGGGAACTCTAAAACATATTTCGGAATTCTCAATACCAAACCTTATGGGGAACATTTTGTAATAAACAATAAAAAATGCGTTGGACATTTATAAAAGAGGATGGGCACGCGCTTACATGATTTGGCCAGTAAAACAGTTGAAGTAAACAAAACCAAGGCCGGTAAAATAATTCGAAAAAAATACTCTTCCTGGCAAGGGCAAACCTACCGGCAAATTTATCTATAAATTAACAGCTTATCACGGCCTGGCTATAAGAAGAAACTGTGATTCAGTACAAAATATGAAAGACGCTGTATGGGTAACTGTCTTCCATTATAACTCCACAGACAAAAACCCACAGCGCGATCAATGTCCAAACGGCCCTGACTCATGGTGCGTTTGGCAGCGTGCTTCGGCTATGAACACGCTTCATCATTCAAACACGATTATAATCCAATTTTCAAGTGACGTTTCATCAGCCATGAAGCCTATTTATGAAGAACTCAGCAAGGAAGAGTTCTTGGAATGGTGTGTTGGTGGTTTTACGCGAAATAATAATGAAAGTTTGAACCAATTAATTTGGAAAATTACTCAAAAAATAATTTCTGCTGTTTCAAAAATAGTCGAGATTCCTGCATATGTCACTGCTGGCACTTTCAACGAGGGAATCCCAGCTTTATTACTCTTCATGCACGGTATGGATTTGAAACTTGGCTGAATCAGTCACGAGGATGCCCGAAAAGAGGATGAGAATCGCAAACTCATAGCCGAAAAAAATGACGCTGGGTCTCGAGAAGCTGGAATTCCTCACAGGTAAGAGCAAAAGAATGCCCTGGATATTGCTATTTCACTAAGTTCTTTACTTTATGGTGCCGGAATCGATGAATCTATGTTAATTGGCGAAAAAAAAAAATTCTCCGTTTTATTTTAATTGAAAACTTCAATCGCGTTTTTCTCGAAACTCTATTTTTGAAGTCGGTTGTCGTGATTTCTCGAAAAGTTATCAATTGATCTTATTTAAATTTTACATACTTCTTTAAGATATCATTATCTCATGCTTGAACGAAAGACTTTTTTTATCACAACTAATTTTACAAAGCAATACGAGGTGCAAATCTTATCAAAAAATGAGACTTTTTGTTCACAACTCCGCAAAAAATTCAAATTTTTTTCCTTTGTCGAATCGCCAGCTGTACATATCTACTAACATAAAAAATTTAGGTTTAAATTTCAGATGAATCTGTCATGAGTTATCCTGACAACGTCAAAAGAACTTTTTTCTGAGGGGTCAAGGGAAACGAGGTCGCAATGGCTGAATTTTCAGAATTTTCAAAAAATAATTTCACAAAGTACCTATCAAATGTGGATCTTTCATATGCTAAATTGTTTGAATAAAATATTTCATTCGATATATTAGAAAGAAAATTAGTAGGAATATGCTTCTTTAAAGCCTTTAAAACCCACCTTCCTCCTTAAGGGGGTTTTGCTTTAGAAGGTCAAAAAATCGATTTTTAAATTCGCTAAATCTATTCTAAATATATCCAAGAATATATTCTCGAAGTTTTAGAGGCCAATTCTAAGTATTTCCAAAGCCATATAAGCCGAATCGGTACGGCTTCGAGCAGGTGTACGAGCGTTCGGCCCCCCTTGAGCACGTGCACTTCCTCTCACTCTTCTAATCTGAATTTATTACCTAGAAAAGGTTCAAAGACCTTTCGGGAGAATGTATCAAAAATGTTGTGAGCGAGTGTTTCAATGTTACTTTTTTCACACTTGACATTTTCTCTTCAACCCTATAGTTTTTGAGTTACGTTGCATCTTTCGAAATTTGTCTTTTTCAGCCATAAGTGAAATAACCTTGAGGAAAAAATCGTACGAAAATTTTCAAGACACGAAAATGGAGTGTCTGCTACCCCTTTCGAATTTGCCGTAGATAAAAAAGACAAAAAAAATGCCCTCAAGTTATGCGCCCAATTCGCGATAGTCGAAAAAAGACCTAACAACGGTCACATTGAAAAGTGCATAGCGGGTCGGAAAAAAATCGTAAAAATTATTTTAAAAATGTAAGATGAAGCTGAATTCCTTCCCGTGAAAACGTTTTTTTAAAAATTTGATTATCTTTTTTTTGACGGAGTTATGCAACTTCTAGTGCAGCAAGAAATATCGACGTATCCAAACTTTTGAGCGGGAATGTATATCCAAAATCAAGGATGAAAAATTTGTCGAACTCCTACAATTATACCTCATACTATGAGGAATATATGTGCCAAGTTTCAAATTTTTATATCAATATTTACTAAGTCGAAAAAATGTTCAGATCATCGAGTGGAAAAAATACACGTATTTCCCATTTAAAACTTCGACCTCTGTGGGGGCCAGGTTTAAATTGAGATATCAATTATCAAGCTGAAATTTGGACTGAGTTTTTATTTATTTATTTAAAACCGATTAAGGACTATCGTCAAAAGGAAAAACAACATACCTCAAATAAGAACCAACCCAATGTATATATTCATATTTTTGCATACAAAAGATCATTTCGTACTCTTGAAATATACTTGAATCTATACCAAAAAGTTCGCTATGGTGTGTTATTTCTTTCTATCAAAAAAATCCAGAAAAACGGCATTGTTTCGGGATTTTAAAGCAGAACCTTAAAGCCACAATGAAAATATCAATAAATTCTTCATTCACACGTTGCTCTCTCTCACTCTCAGTGATCTCGTTTGCTGTATGAAGACGTCACATTTTGCGCTCCGTTTTCTTACACGACATAGTACATACGTTAGAATATACCAAAATACATCATTTTGTAGCTCCCGATTCCATGTATCAGTGACCGATAAAATGAACTTCATTTTTTATCATTCTTCAGTTCATTTTTTATCATCCGTAATTGGGACTGCAAGTTTAACAAGGGGAGAGCTAAGTATGATACACACCGATTTTGATGGGTCTCAGCTATATTGTAGGGGCACTTTCCCAGAATACCACCCTAAAGGGATTCCTTCCAATGCGCCCTAGTTTTTGTGAAAAACGACGCCAAAGTTTCATGCGTAGCTTTCATTCCCGTAAAGTTGTCATGCGCGTATGAGTGTAGCGCAGCGGCAAGCGTACGAGCGTAGCCAGCGGCAAGGCGCTGGGTTCGCAACCCAGACGATCGGGGTTCGACCACGCACGGAACTATTTTTTTCTCAATCATTTTTGATTTAAATAAAAATGATTGATTGCGCATACTTATCTAATTCTCTAATGAAATCATTTTTACAAACGTATCGATACATATACTATTCGATATTATGCGTGGTTCGTTGAAATAAAATTATGATCACTTAAAAAAAAGGAATTAATGTCAACGCAAGAATAAATAGTGAGAAAATAATGAACTATGTTATAGTTCAGTATTCGCTCATTAGATAAACACGAAAGGCAAGATTTTCCCTGATGCAGTTAACGCATACTGCGCCGTGTAGGAATGGCTGATTTTGTTCAAATCTTTTTTTCGAAAAAGAACAATTTTAACCCCTTGTTCTGCAAGCGATCTATCATAAGTGGATCGCCTTGAAGGGTTGCTTCGCAAAAAATTATGTATATTATCATTATTTATAATATTCATTGTTATTTATAATATTTATATTATTTATAATATTTCCACACTATTTATTCTAGCGTTATCATTAATTCCTTTTTTTTAATGAGATCATAATTTTATTTTAACGAACTATACATAATATCGAATAATATTTGTTTCGATGCGTTTGTGAAAATGATTTAATTAGAGAATTTAATAAGTATGCGCAATCAATCATTTTCATTGAAAACACGAACGATTGAGAAAAACAAAGTTCCGGGCGGGATCGGACCCCGATCGTCTGCGTTGCCAACCGAGCACCTCGCCGCTGCGCTACGCTCACACGCTTGGCGATGTTACGTCCTGGCATAACGAAAATTATTGTTCTAATATCAAAAAAATATGAGATGAATAATATTAGGAAATTTGATATTCTTCCTGGTTTTGGAAAACATCGTGAGATGAGCGCTACACGCACGAACGTCTTTTCATTCTCTTGACGCTGTTACAGTACACCCTCTTTCAAAAGTATTATTCTTGGTCCGAAGAAAGGGGGCATGTAGGATTCTATTAAGAATTTCTCGATCATGAAACCTCATGGCGGAAGCCACTGACTTCGGAGCCAATCATATATGGTTATTATCAAACTGTATAAGAAAACAATAAAAGATGCCTTTTGGAAGAGGAAAGCTGTTGAAACACAATTCTTCTTATTTACCAATAAGCATTCATAAACATAAAAAATAGCGAATAAAATTTAAAGAATTAGACAAGAACCGGAAGACGTTCACTACACATTGGATCGACCAAGAACAGTAGAATCAATTTCACCACCTCCTCACCTTTTCAATAAATAATGTTTCTATTAAAAAGTATTGTCTATCAGAAGCAAAACAAATATAAATGAAAATGAACATTTGATTTCCCCGACTCATGTTCAGTTACGAATAGTTGATAAGAACGAGGTTTCAATTCGATAGTTAATTGAAGGGAACAGATTTGTTCAATAAAACATCCGATAAAGAAACTGAGGATTTTTAAATCGAGATTTGAACCAGACTGTAGCACAAGTTAAAAATCTAACGAAGCAGTAAAGTGTCAAAACAGTCAAGCGACAAACTAAGCAGGGCCACCGGATCGTAAATAACCTCTTTTTTATATACACATCCTAAGATGAGGATAGAAACACTCTGTATTTTATCATGCACCTTTCTTCTAATTTGTATGCATTTAGCGTCACCCGTGCTCACTGCTTTTGACAGAAGAATCAATTTATGACAATCCAGATCGCAAGACATACTGGTCGAAAATCTAAGGAAGCAATAAAATATCAAGCGGGCACGTGTCAAATTCACCAGAGCCACGGGATCATAAATAACCTCTTGTACACATTTCCTAGGATGAAGGTAAGAACTCTATGTATATGTGTCATGCACCTTCTCCGCTAGTTCGTTTGCACTGTCCGTCTCTCGCTCTCACCCACTCTTGACAGGTACGCAAGAATCAACCTTGGTCAAAACGCGATGTCAAGACACTATGATCACCCTGTGCCTGGAAGAATAAAAGAGAGAGAGAGAGAAAGATGCGTCGATGCTAGTGCAAGCGTCAACTCGATGCCCGATGGCATATGAGTAATTCCTATCCGAATTATTTTATTTTTAACAAAAATTATTAAACAACAACACGCTATGAAAAATGAACAAAATAGCACACACGTTTTGAAACAATAGTTAGCGAGGCAATTGAACAAATCTGAACTAATTTAGTTCATAAAATCGGAGAATATATTTATATAGTTTCATTAAACAAATGAGCACAAAATTAAAATGATAAAAATACAATTAGAAGTTGCGTAATGCAAATAATAGAATTATGGGAATGATTATCCACTAATTTTCTTAACAATAAATTTTATATTTGGAAAGGCGTAAGGCAAATTTTTAATTTTGAACACTATTCTATTTGAGCAAATGCATTTAACATACTCCGTTTGTCTTATTTAAAATTTGTTTGTTTATTACCAGTGTACAGCATTACTTTATACTGATCCCCCCCCCTTTCCTAGTAAGGCCGGGGCTGCAGCCCGCACCCCACACCTTTTCCACTCTGTATCGCAATTCTGCCAAGAGTGAAGGGAAAACTGCAGAAAAACCTTCACTGATACAGACGGTAAACTCTACCTAAGCGCCCGTCGGTAGCAATGCGAGTACGCTCTAGCACGACTATCGTCGGTCGGTTAGGTAGTTACCTCCTCCATTGCGATCCAGTCGCTCGCACAGTTAGGTGAACCACCATCCGAGCGATAAGAACCGCATCGGCAGGCCTCACCGAAACCGTACAATTAACCGCCCACTCATCGCAATGAGGTCTTTGGGATTCCATTATTTTAAGGTGGAGTCCCAACCCACCGGGATTGCAGCTGATAAACACTTGAAAAATTGGAATATTTTTCAGCGGTGTCGCCGGGGTTTGAACCCGGGTCCCGCGGATTACGAGACCCGCGCTCTAGCCACTTGGCCACTGCTCTCCCCCGTTTGTCTTATTTATTTTCCTTAGTTATAATTGCAAATTACAATATTAATAAACAATTTAAGAAGACCGTCAAAACGAAAAGGGACACTTATAAAAAGTTCAATATTACTATAAAAACCTATTTATTTCAAGTACGATTGTCCTTAATTATTATAATCAGTTAGTATGTTTAATTTGCGTATATTTAGTTTATTATAAGAGTAGATAATGTAAGAAAATGCACAAAAATCGGAAAGGAAAATGTCATATATCGAAATATTGACAGTTCGAACAGTTTCCTCTAAACCAGGAAGGGCTCTCGGAAGACAGTCCGAGAATATCCTTCCTGCATACTAATTTGAGGAAAAGTAGAAAAAGAGGGTACACTTTGAATGCGTCGTGGACCTATCACAGGTCGTACTTCCTTTTCTTCGACCACAATTTTCGTTGATTTTTGCGTATAAAAACCCTCGAAATTCACTCTTCAATAGTCATTTTTTCCGGACTTATAATATTTCTTCGTTCTCTTTTTGATCTGGGTCTTAGAATATTCTGAGCCTGGCCGAATTGAGACTTGGGATATTATTCCCGTTTCAAAAAATCATTCTTACTCCGACTTCGACAATTAGTCTCTGGTTTTCCTGAGCTGATTCCGAGTGGGATTTTGAACATTTTTGTTGACAATCTCAGACTTTGAAAAAATCGGAACTCCTTCGTCGTTGAAATTTTATTCGAGTTTATAAATTTTTTCCGAGTTTGGACTTATAATATTTATCTGTTATTTTTCGATTCAGGTCTTAGAATATTCTGAGCCTGGCCGAGATAACACTCAGAATATTATTTCAGTCACAAGAAGTTTCACTTACTCCGAGTTTCGACAATTAGTCTCTGGTTTTCCCGAGCTGATTTCGAGCGAGAGTTCGAATATTTCTTTCGAACTTATATTTTATTTGAACTTAGTTATATTTTTTTGAACTAATTAATTTCGAACTTAGTTAAATTAAATTTTATTTAAATGTCATTTCTAATTTTTCGAGCAGAAGACTCATTTTATTTCGTTTAATATGAATTTCGGAATTTCGAATTAACGGACAATTTATTTGTTTAATTTAAATTTAAGATTTTTGAACATTGTTCCGAAGTATTATTATTTCTCGATATTTTTGAATAGTGAACTACAAGTTGATAGTCATTATTTTTATTTAAAATTTTCAATCATCAATACATTTTGAACCTCGAGCAACGCGTTACGAACATTCATTTGTTCCCACTTCGAGTTCCTGAACTACAACATCGCAGGCCATGACGTGTCCAGTTTCCAATTATCCGATTTATGCTGATTCCTGATTCCTAAGTGACATCAGTCGAGGTAAAAATTTTAATTTCTTGGGGCCCCGCCTTCTACCCCACTCGAATTTTTCTTGACAGTGTTTGTTAACTCGAAGTGTTCAAATGTTCGCGATAAAAAATTTTTTAAACAATTAAATTCACATGAAATCTATTCCCTAATTTCAAATCCAAACCCCTTTCCCGACCCAGACTGTCTCCCTATGAAAAAATAGCTCTCATCGTGTTTAAATACGAGCAATTTTCCGCGCCCAATCCCAAGTAATTTTCCGCAAGGTTAGACTTTAAGATAGGGCAGATGTGTTTTGAGATTGACAGCCAGGAGTAGTAAAGGTTAGATTTCTTCTCCTGACTAGAACGCTGCCATCATAATTAACACATCCAGTGTCAAAGATCAAATTAATAGTTCCAAAAAACTCTGATTTTAGACGTAACAGCGATATGGCAACTTTACGGGGATAAAAGCTATGCATGAAACTTTGGCGTCATTTTTCTCAAAAACTAGGGCGCATTGGAAAGAATCGCTTTAGGGTGGTATTCTGGGGGAGTGCCACAACAATATAGCTGAGACCGATAAAAATCGTCGTATATCATACTTGGCACTCCCCTTGTAAGCTAAATGTCATCGTTACTAACACATCAAGTTACAGGCGATCGCGCTAATCTTTTGGCGGGAATATCGTGAGGGGGTGTTCTATCGATGTACAGTCCACTTCCGTAATAGAGTCTCTCTCAATGGAGCCGCTTCCCTTCATTCTCGTTCAAGTTGTATCCCCACTACTGCCTCACCTTGGGTTTCATATTCGTCTTCCTCAATGATGCCACACGCTAGTTCAATGAAATAGCGTATTATTGCGATTCAATTATTTTCATTAAAGTGATAAATAATTTTAAAAAACTCAGTGTCAATTTTTCCTTTCATGATTCACTGAAAGCGCTCTGAAAATATTCCGACAAAAAATTTCAAAAACGAAGCAATCTCAACTGTTTGTTAATTAAAAATGCAGGTAATCAAAACTGAATGGAAATAAGTATTTGCATAGTCATTTTAAATAAAGTGCTTCTGTTTTGTGTTGGAATTTCATACGAAAGCATGCCATTCAATAAAAAATGTATATTTACCGTATCTGATGTATATAAACACGAATAAATGAGAATACACTGGACTCTCGATCTGGGAGACCCTCCCCATAAAGGTAACAAATTAGGTAGTTACTATTATTTAATTCCATATTCGTTGTCACCATCTGCTTTTGTTCCGTTCCATCGATGGGTTTTTTATCGAAAATGACGTGACGTAAATCGTTCAATTTCATGACGAAGGATATAGAAAAGACGTATTTCTATTTTGACGGCATACATTTTTACAAAGCTATTCGGGTTGAGACTTTTGATCCGCATTGATTGAAACTTTCAATTCGGAATGGTTTCTTTAAATACATGCCGTCGGAATAGGAATACGTCTATTTGACATTATTCACTATGAAATTAAACGATTTGCATCACGTAAATTTCGATAAAAACGTCATAGATGGAATAGAACAAAAGCATATGGGAAAACTAGACATAGTATCATATAATAGTAGTTCGCCTTCGGGCGATGTTTTTCCGGAAAATTCAAAAACAGGTATCTCTGTTATACAACTCTGTTAAATTCAGATAGTTTTGTTGGAAAGAAAAAAATTCGATTTTTGCAAATTTTTCAACTTTCAACCCTATAAACTTCTACTATTTTCTCCCCTTGGAGTTGACGGAAGCGCATTCTTCATTATTCGCCATAAGCATTATCATCAAATATATTTCATTCGAATATGTTGAATCATAATGTGCAAATGCAATCATAATGTGCAATGTGCATAATTTGGAAAACTGCAGAAGTCACATTTAAAGTGAGTTTAGGATTGAAACTGTTTTGCCACCAATAAAAAAAATACGTGTCTGTCTGATTTCGATGGAGAACAACATATGGAAAAATGAACGAAGTCGAAAGGATACCCGGAAACCATATTAAATGGGGGTAGGCAACCTCAAAGAATTTTTTTCGAAAAGCCCGAAAAACTCCGTATTTCCTACTTTTTCAAGCTGTTTCGAATGCGATTTGTTTCCTCAAGATGAACGAGAAAGTTTTCGAGCCATACAAATTTTTTTATTTCCAACTCCTATAAATTTGCCCCTATTTACGCCCGCCCCCTAGAACTATTAGAGGCACGTTTTTTATTATTCGCTATAAGCGTTCTACTAGAATTGGTTTTATTCGAATATCTTGATTAGAACTGTGCGAAACTGCAAGTTACTCGGTGGGTCCTTAACTTTGAGAATGTGTTTCACGACATAAAACTGCTTTTCCGCTGACAGAAAAAACGTGTCTCTCAGATTTTAACGAAGAATAACATATCCTAAAATGAATGAAGTCGGTTGGGGACACCGGAAACAGTATTATATAGGGGTAGTCACCGCCAGAAAGTTTTTTTTCGAACAACGCGAAAACTCGTAACTTTTACTTTTTGACGCTCTTTCGAATGCAATCGGTTTCATCAAGATGAAAAAAAAGTTTTTAAATTACAAGAATTTTTTTAGTATCAACCCCTATAAATTTACCTCCATTCACCTCCGCGGAACTGCAAGAGCCGCATTTTTCATTATTCGTCGTAAGCAGTCTTTTCGAATTGGTCTCATCCGAATATTTTGATTGGAAGTATGTGAAACTGCAAAAGTCACTCGGAGGGTGCCAAACTGTGAGGGTGAGGTTCACTCCTTAAAACTGTTTTTCCGCAGATAAAAAAATATGTATTTCTTAGTTTTGAATGCTCTACAACATACATAAGCCTCAACAAAATCGGACGGGGACACCTAAGAGATGTTCCTTGTCAGTCGCCGTGTCCCTATTCTGGCGCGTGAAGTGAACTTCGGAAGCCGATTTCGGTGCACACTCTCTTACTCTCAAAATTTTGAGTTGGACTTTAAACTCATCATATATTTATTGACACCCGTTGCGTGGGGGGTACTTCGCCGTATTTTCCTTAACCACATTTCAGTGCATAGAAAGGACCTGCTATATACATCTTCCAAACACTTCTATAATTGACTGTACACTTTACCTGCGATCACACGGTGTCTGAATGTAGAGAGTGCAGCCGTAGCTTGGCACGAAGCAATAAGACATTACTTCTTCTGGAGATTGAGGCTTTAGTTTCCTCATCGAGTGCGTTTCTCGTAAATTTGATTATGACCCTAACTCTACTGCTAATTTTTGCTGTGGAAGCCGTACGCTGTTTCGCTCTACCATCACTCCTTGCACTCCACCAGCATTCGCCAATACATTTATTACAGTTTTAGAGAAATCTACGCCGGTTTAAAAAGGTGCCACGCTCGATGACTTCATGCTACAGCTCCAAGTATCTCGTAATATATTTAGGGGTATTTCTAATGAACAAGAGTAGTCATAGATTAAAGAATACTTTATTACAAGAAGTTGGCGGGCTGTCGCCCGTTCAAGACTGCTAGATCCTCGGTCCTTTTCCCCCGCGCCCGCTTTCGTAGCTCCGATGTCACATGAATGGTTGGTGCTCTCACATACCCGCTTAACTTTTACCTCGTAATCCGTAATCCATAATCTCATAATCCGTAGGTGTATACCTTTTTGTTGTGTGGTTAATTTTATCTCTATGTTTCTTTACATTGATTTCGCTAGTTTCCGCTTTCGATTACTCAGGGTGTAATCTCAGTTAAACGTTTTGATCTTCGCGGCGGTTTTGTTGCCACTGCTGGCTTTAATATTTTGCATATTCTCCAAAGTAAATAAGAAAAATCTTTTATTGAAAAAAAAAAATATTCTCATTTATTTTGAAAAATATGCAAAATATTGAAATTTTCCATATGATACATGTACGGACCAATTAAAACGCTCAAAAAACGGGATTGGCCCTTACAACTCTGCAGACCAATCAAAACACTAAAAAGAAGAAAGAACAGAAGAAGATTGGCCCTTCTACGGGCCAATCAAAAAAATTGTGGAAAGTGATCCGAAAGTGCCTCGAAAATTTTCTAGTAAGATTTTCTAGTTACTAAATTTTTGTTACCAGCAAATTATTAGTGAGTTGTGAAACACATTTTCGCTCGTGGTTTATTTTTTTTGTATTCAATTATTCTTATCAGTTATTTAGTTTTTTTTCAAATGTAATATTAGAGATTTACGCTAATCAATCGAGAAATTACGTGCAAGTGCTTTTTCGATCTTGACAAACGACATGAGCAGTTTTACAGTGCGTATAGTGTCACTTCATAGGTTTATATGTTAATATGTTTATTATAATCAATCATTTTTAAAAACAATGGTTTTCGCTGTGTTTGCGAAATAATCAAACTATCTTTCATACTTATCTAAAAATTTTGCAGTGAGTGAATTTAATTTTGTGCCTTGTATACAGATTATAACCTCTAAACTGTCAACGGAAGAGTTTCCAGTTATTTTTTAATTTTAAGCAATTTTTTGGCAAAAATTGTTATTATTAAAAAGAATAAAAAACATAAAAATTCAAAAACCGTGACGAGTGCGTAAGAAAATTTGTTTTTCTTCGTGTAATAACTTAGGAAAATATTGTTTGTTATGCAGATACATGAATCAGTGGAGCGAAGGACTGCGGAAGCTTTTTGCCACACATTTCACTTCGGAGGCTGTTTCCCAAAACCTGGATCTTTGAATACGCAGCGCGCAGTCCTGACCAAACCGCTTAACGGATTTTATCCTGCGATGTCTCATTTTCTTTGTCAGACTTTTCCAGACCGCTTGTATGCAACACATTTTCATTATAATCAAAATTTTATTGTGTGCGATGCTTTAAAAACCAAAAATGGTTCAAAAATTCAAAAAATGGCCTGTAACTCCATAATAAGGACTTTAAGAAAAATGTGTCACATACAAGTGGTCCGGAAAAGTTTTGCAAAGAAAATGAGGCGTCGCAGGATAAGATAAGATACATTAAGCGGTTTGTTCAGGATTACGCGCAGCGTGTGAAATTCAACGATTTATTTATGAGAACCGCTGCACCTTAAGGGTTTTAATTAGAGCCAAAAATTTCTACAATTGATATGTCAAATAAAAGATCATTGATGAAGTTTACGCCAATCCTACGAACATTTATATTTATGTTCGGAAATCGGCGTTTTGACGCTGACTGGGTACCCTTAAAGGTCTTAACAAAATTTTCGGCTACCCCGTTTGTTGCAGGGTGCACTGGCGCTAAGAAGGTATGTTTTATCTCTAGTTTGGTGGTAAATTCTTCAAATTCTGTCGCCGTGTACTTCGTTCCATTATCAGAGACGATTTGATACGGTAGGCAAAATGACGAAAACAACTGCCGAAACTTTTCAATCGTTGCTTGAGCCGTTATTGAATGCATCATGAACATTTCTGATCATTTTGCGTACGAGTCTATGATTAATAGAAAATATTTGTTCATAAACGAACCTATGTAGTTTGTGTGGATGGGTTGCCACAGACGGTCTGGCGAACGCCATGGCGTCAAGGGCAGTTTCAGCGGTTGATCTCATTCTATTGGGCAGATTTGACATGTCTGCTATATTTTCTACTTCTTGGTCCAGTCCGAACCACGGTCTCGCGATATTTTTTATTTTTGAAACTCCCAGATGCGTCGTATGCAATTCTCTAAGTATGCCGTTTCAGAGTTTCTTCGGTATCACGACTCTATACTCCCACATTATACATCCTTTTTCCACAGTGAGCTCATCTTTTCGTGTAATGAATGTTTTAATGTCGTCGTGTGCTGGCCTGTCATTTGGCCAACCCTCTCTGGCTATTCGTAAAACGTTGGATAGTGTCGCATTTCTATTCATCTCTTTCGATACGTTTTTATAGTCGGTAAGAGTGCTAGTCTAAGTGCGCTACTTTGCTTTGGGCTGTTACGTCCTGCGACATTTGGGATTTCTCTTCGATCTTGAGTTTTCCCATATTGGGTAATTCTCGAGGAGAATACGTATGGAAAAGGAACACGGTTAAGACAAGGATTCATTCCAACGGTGTGGTAATATTCCCACCAATTTCTTACCGCTCAAAGTATCGGCCATGACGACAACGTCGACGCCTATTCAGTCGTGCATCGACTCAGACCATGAAGGAGAGTTTCGAGCGAAATTATTATGTCACCTAAATAAAAACAGTCTCCATCATCGGTGTGACAGAACATCTGGCGGAGATATGGGACGCCGCGAGAAATATTGATCGGGCTTTTGGGGGCCCAAGCGACACTCGCACGTTGAAATCTTTGGGAGCGCGTGGCACTCACATTAGCTCAGCGTAGTTCCGAGATCTTCACGAATACTAGAGTGCAGCTACGTCGACGCCATCGTAAATAAGGCACCAAGAAATTGTATTTGTACGTATTACCAGTGGTTCTTCCACTCATTTTTTATTGGCGTAATAATTACGAGATCCCGAAAGTTCGCAAAATAGGACGATAAAGTGAATTCAATATTAGTATCGAGCATGGAAAATATAGCCTGGGCCAGGTCATGCGAAATATGAAGTGAAAATTATTTCAAAACGCAGTAACGTAAAGGAAAAGGTGTTCTTGAGAATATCAAATTTCAATGCTTTGAAATTTAACGAAAGGCAGACGTTGCAATAATTTCTCAGCGTAGAAAGAGAAAAATAGAAATAGTTTAAATAAGGAAAAAATTACTAAAGAGAAGAACTGTCTCTTGAAAAAGGTCACACATTTATATTGAAAATAGACACGCTACGTACCGAAAGAAAAATTTTTCGGCACTTCAGTGCAACCCGATATGTTGTGTATAAAAATATTTTCAATATTTGGAAATTCTCTGGAAATTGGCTCTGGTTCTGTCTGGAAATTTTTAAGCGAAGAAACACTGACGACATATTGCAAACATCTGGAGCGAATAAATTTTTCAACCCTGAAAAAATAAGCCCGCACGAAAAAGAATTGAGACGACGCGGGGAACAAGACTCTTTATCCAAGGGTGCGAGGGAATTTTCTCGCGCCCCGCGGATGACACGAGGCCACCTAGCCCCTTGAGTCGTTTCGCTCTCTCTCGCACTACAGGGGCACGCGCCATATATGGGCACAACAAAATATTCACCAAGCACTGTTCAAGATTCGAAATTATTGAGCTCAAGAGAAATTTTACTTAAGAAAGGGCGTGCGAATTATTAATAATAACAAGAGTTGTGTATATGAATCATCTCGATTTATGTTGAAACGAACAATCAGAAAAATCATTATAGAAATAAATTTGAATTAGCGGAGTTAATCTTCAAAAATTAAACAAAATGGGATTATCGATTAATAATGAAATCAAAAAATTTTTCCGAAATTTTAGGAAAAACGCAACCAAAACTCGAATTTTATTTCAAATAATGAAGAACTAAAATTTCAGAAAAACTACTTCGAAATAGAAATAAATTGCTTATGACAACTACATTCCGAAAGGAATGTTAAAAATTGAAAAGTTTAATGATTAAACTATTCACAATTCAAGAATCATTAAATATCGAAACAATTGATTTACCAATTCAATTCAGAGATTTTAATTCATATTGTTTATCGAGGAACACGACAGCGTCTCTCGACGCCAAGTATTAAAAAAACTAAGAGAATCCCGGTCGAGATCGCTGCGCACTCTCATATACGTGAATATGCCTCCCGCCGAAGCCGATTTGAATTTCAATCGAATATTACTAAAAAACACGACAACCTTTTTAAGATCCGCGAGCACTAGTGACCTAGAAATAATTTTATCTTTCATTTGGGTCCCTTTGTTATTTTTTTCCGCCAACGTCATACCGAGATAACATGATTTTGAGCGAATTATTCCGAATATTTGTCATCGCAAAAAATATTTGACAGTCGACCTGGAAGGCTTATACACGGGCTCTTTATCTATATACATCAAAGTGACATGGTCTTACACGAGGACTTGTAGGGTTGTCTGAGAATATGTGGGTGAGTGCGTAGACTGCGCGCGGCGATTAGCTTCGCGGTGTGATACGATAGAGAGGAGCTTGTATGTGATAGTGGGAATGTGAGTGCGTGCGAGATGAACATCGCGCTCTCTCTCTTCCTACTATCTTATACACAGGCTTAGTAATGGTAGTAGGCCGGTCCTGTCCCAAGATCCCTACCCCGACATTTACCGACCTTTTTCAAGCGAGACTCGAGCCACTTAGCCGAGACTCGAACCACTTGGCCAAGACACAAACCGCGTCGTGAGTCATGGGCGGCTTGCGGATGGTGGGTGGTGGACGGTAGGTGGCGGGCAGTGGGTGGTAGAAGGAGGGAGGCTGGTGGGTGGTGAGCGGCAGGGGGAGGGATTAAGGATTTTTTTCGTTGGCATTTGTTGCGTGTATGTGCGTGCATGTGCGTGCATAGGCGTGTGTGCGGGGGGGGGGGGGTCTCGGGATTTTCGATTAGATGCCTATGATTTTTTGAAGAAAGCGTTAGATGACGGCGTCGTCGATGGCGTTGATCCGCACACGCTCTCTCTCTCTCTCTCTCTCTCTCTCTCGCACGCGCACGCTCTCACGCGCAGAGTGTCGAATGTCAAATTTATGATGTATACAAATGTATACAAACAAGGTTCAACTTTTTTCGTCGCAACGCATATTATCAACACATAGCTGCATAGACGATCATCGCAATTCACAATTTTCGAGTTTTTTCAAGCAATTCTCCGGCAACGTTATTTCTCTCTCTCTTTCTCTTTATCTCTCTGTCCTCTCTTTTACTTGTTCTCCGTATCTCGTACGTCAGTGTATTCTAAGCTATGAGATTGCTAATGATTTAGACTTTTTGTAGTTCAAGCATGATTTTTGGGGAAAATGCGAAATCAAATATTTTTGGTGAAAGGCCCATTGATATTCACTATTTTATTTGTTATCAATATCCCTAGATGGCATTCAAATGGAAAAAAGTTTTATCATGATAGATTGATATCTAGATATTTCAAAGCTATGATGATTTAATTATTTCAGCAAAAAATTCTATCGTGTTCTGCCCGCGGGTCCACTAATATTAGTGGTATATATAAATTCTATAGTTGATATAAAAATTAGGAAAACTTTTTTTTCATAAAGCAATTGGATTGTCAGAAAATTCATTATTTTTTCTCACCAAAGGTCCAAGCATATTAATGTAATTTTTTTCTTATCTTCTGCGAATAATATAGAAGTTTACTTTGAAATTTAAATCATGAACAATACAATCTTTTTTTATACTGTCTTTCCAAGTTTTTTAAAATGATGTTTATAACTTCACGTAAGACTCCTATGCGAGCCGCAGAGGATGAGAAAGCATAAGTATTCATCACTTCCAAGGGCGCTCGTTCAGAAAAAAAAAAATATATATATATATTGTATTATCCAGAAAAATCTTGGATGTCTTAGCTTATTTTCACGAAATTTTAATGTCGTCGGCACATTACGAGAAAAATCAATTATATTTATATCCTTAGGTCTACGGTCAGAAACAAATATTGAAATTTCTCAAAAATGTGAATTGTCATAATTTTGAGGAGGGTTCCTTTTCTCAAATATGAATACATTTTTATGTAATTATAATAACAATAACAATTTCCAAGAACCATGGGCTTACAGATAGGAAAATCGAAATTCTCGTAACGTTGAAATATCCGAATGAATAACAACATTTTAACCAACAATTTTGGTTCCGCACAATCTGTAGATTACGTGGAAATTCGTGAAAAATATATATCATAAGGGAGTCAGCCCACTTATTCGATTTCTTTTTGAAGTTTTTTAAATAACTGCTTATAGCTTTGCATAAAATTTATGTTACATCAACAGAATATGAGCAAAGTAGGTAATCCTCACATCGACAACTCCAGAAAAATATGAAATAAACAAAAATCACAGTTATCGTGAGTATAAAAGACCTGATTTTTTCATGAAATTGGGAACCTAAGGAGAGGTATGACTTAATTCTGACGTCAGCAATATGGCGACGTAAGTGAATAGCTCGCTCGCGACTCGCATGTGACAGCGTGGTGTAGAGAGAGAGAGAGAGAGAGAGATTTGTCGTCGATTAATCTCAGCTCATTACAGATTATGCTACTCACTCCCGGACGCAAATGCAGTAAACGAGTATGAGCAACTTTCGACCCTAACCTAAAAAATAACCACATTCTGCATCCAAACTCCGAACTCTATATCTATATTATTGTAACGTGGACAATCTCAACAATTTTCAGAATTTATCCTAACAAACCTCGACGTTTCGCATGGTTGACGGGGCTTTGCGCTTCCTACTTAGTCAGTTCTTAGGTTTCGCTACCAGATGAATCTAACTTTGGATCCCGATACATTATCCGGCATCTCCGTGTCAATCCTTCTCGTAGCATTTGCATATCATCTACAGATTGCGAGAATCATTCATATTAATAAAGGGCTCTTGATCGAAAAATATTTGCTTTCTACTTTTCTGCAAAATCGGAATAAAAACATCCAAAATAATTTCAATTTTTATTGTAGTTAATGTTAACTTTAATTTGTATCATGATAAAACTTTTTATAAATTTTCATATATAATTGGCAGATTATTAAAAAAAATACATCAATATCGGAGGGTTCTCGTTCGAAAAAATATTTCTATTAGTCCCAAAAAAAATTGGCCTTGAGTCTCATCATCGCCAGTATCATAAAACTGAACTATTATTTACATATGGTTTTTTTCGGTGATACAACATCAAGAGAGGATATTCACTCTCCCGCTTGATATACAAATGATTTTAGAGAGGGTCTGACTTCACGTGATTTCGTGTATAAAATTCAAACGAAAAGCACGGCTGAAAAAGTATAGAGATATTGACACTGAATCACGTGAAAAATCAAACAATGAATTTGAGAAAAACTTTTTTAAACTCATGAGTGATGCAGTTTTCGGGAAGATAATGAAAAACGTTAGGCGACATCGAGATGTTAAGCTTGTGAGGAAATGGGGTAGAGCTTTTTGGTGCAAGGGCTTTAATCGCAAAGGTGACATTTCACAGCTACACGAGCTGAAGTGAAATTTATGAAAACCGACATATGTGAAGTTTGCAATTCTCGACATTTTTAAGATCACCCCTTTTTATGACTTTCGTTATAATTACCCTGAAAAGAAAAAATTTTGATACAGTAAAATAACTTTACACCGATACCGGCAGTCTAAGTATCACATTAGGACCCCTCCCCGATATATACAGCTACGATAAGGACGATTTGCCTCGATTTGATACGTCGGATTATGCATCCGACAATCGCTATGGTATACAATAAGCTAATAAATAAAAATAAATGAATAAAAATTATATAAATATAAGGGTTCACGAAGGATAAGAATAACGGAAAGATAATGGAGGAATTGACGGGTTTGAGGGCCAAACTATACACCCCGCCAAGTATATGTATATCATACATTTTTTAAATAATATTTATATGTTCTGATAATCATTTTTATACATTGCATTTGAAAATAAAAAAATTTATATAGACATCTATGAATTTTGGAAATTGAGAAAAAAATGTGTGTGTGTGTGTAAATGTACGTATGTCGATGTATTTATACGCCTCATTTAAATTCTTCGACAAAGGGCTTTGTAGAGAGTGCACCACTAGCTGCACTGCAAACCTCAATGCATCAGGGAGAGAGAGAGAATCAGTGTCAAAATTTCAGCATCCTCGTAACTATCAAGTGGTTCGAGTGGTGGTGCTGGTCGTTTGGGTGGTAAAATATATTGCATTTGAAGATGTATATATTTTTCGAAAATTTCCATCCTTGTTTCTCGGGCTTGGTGTGACATCGAGATTGAATCTTAGCTTCACTTCTATTTTAAAACTCAGAGCGAACGGCCGTACGAAATAAAAAAATTAAAATGAGTACAGTACGAAACAACAGCGATATAATGGGCATTATTAAATTTCTGATCGAACGTTATTTCCCACTGAGAGTCGCGTTTTATCCTCAAGAGTGCATACGCGATGTACGTTTGATTAATCGGGCAGCAGCATTGCGTAAACTGCAGAGGATTCTGTATGCTGCGCGAAAAATGGATTTTATAGCAGCGTTTAATCTCGGGTTTCTACATACATTCGATGTACTGGACTCAGCCGTTCGGGTGATCCGATTATGCAATTGGCAGAATGTTAACCGTCTCCGACCAATTATTGATGCACATGGTAAGTGAATTTCGAATTCCCATCTCCCATACATTTATATATTACTTAATTCTGTTGGAGGCGTTCAATATTTCAACAGAGAAAAAAAAATTCTGTCACAGCGGAGATGTCTCGTCGCAGACGATCCAATTTGGGGGGAGAAGAAGAAGAAGAAGAAGACGAGGAGGACGAAAAGGAGGAAGAAGATGAAGAAAGAGAAGAAGGAGATGAAGAACTAGATGCTAATGATGAAGGGGGAGAAGATGATGAAGAAGAAGAAGAAGAAGAAGAAGAAGAAGATGATGATGATGGGGAAGGAGGAGAAGAAGAAGTGCATGATGCACTAAGCCCACCAACATCACCACCACAGTCACTACCACCACCACCACCACCAGCACCACCACTATACGCCGATGGCATCGATTATGATAGGGCCCGAATAGAATGGGAGCATCGGCAAATCGAGAGAGCTGCCGGAACTGCAAGAAATGTGGATGAAGGTAAAAAGAATATGGTCGGGGTATGGAATTAATAATGCTCATGAGAGATATTAATTTTTATCCATCTTTTCAGGATATGAATCCGGTCAGTCCGATGAGCTGACATATAGAGCACTATTTGGGGACGATCTCGAAATATTCCCCGGTATGTTTAGCGAAGAAGAGCTAAATGCTCAAGATGTTAACCTTAGTTTTTACAAACATTAATTAAGAGAATACTTTATGAATATTTAAGCATTATTTTTTTCAATAAAAAAACAAAATATAAAAAAAAAATCTTCGATAATGATCATTTCGAAATCCTCCCTATCGCGAAAAAGCGTTCCTTGGGGTGAAAAAGAAAATCCTACAAACTGTAAATTTCACGAATCAGCTTCATTGGTCCATGTGTCGTGGGTATCATCATATCTCAACCATTTTACAAAAATGTTATTACCGTGCTTTTGTAGAACTTTTACGAGATCA
This sequence comes from Alloplasta piceator, assembly GCA_946863875.1. Taxonomy (NCBI): domain Eukaryota; kingdom Metazoa; phylum Arthropoda; class Insecta; order Hymenoptera; family Ichneumonidae; genus Alloplasta; species Alloplasta piceator. The sequence goes on from OX333078.1 coordinate 19,625,710, forward strand.
GATTAATTAAGAGAATACCTTATTAATATTTATAGCATAATTTTTTTCAATAAAAAAAAACAAAATATAAACAAAAAATCTTCGATAATGATCATTTCGAAATCCTTCCTATCGCGAAAAAGCGTTCCTTGGGATGAAAAAAAAAACATCAAAACTGTAAATTTCACAAATCAGGTTCACTGGTCCATGTGTTGTGGGTATCATCAAATCTCAACCATTTTACAAAAATGTTATTACCGTGCTTTTGTAGAACTTTTTCGAGATCAGATAAATATCTGGATATTCAACTTTCAATAATTCTTGTTCGTAAAATCCATCGACGATGGGCTCGTTCTGATAATCTTCAATATTATACGTCACATGATTGGTATTGCTTACTTAGCTAATGGTAAATATCTCTGTCGTTCAATTTGGGATATAACCCTTCGCAAAAACATTCTTAAACTTGCGTATTCGCACTTTGTCGCCAAATTTTTTAATGTGCGATTGAATCAGTGGCAAATTGCTGTATGTCGAGTACATATGAATATTATATTTTTGGATGAGCGATTCAAAATGTGGATTATTTATTTCATAACTGTATAGAAAGTCTGCATCGCCAAAACCAAAGTAACTCTGCAACGAGGATATCCATTCTAGTAGCAAATTTTGACTTCCCCTATCTGAACGTAAATGGCGTTATTTACCAGTATCATTGTGTATATAAATATGTAGGAGAAATGACATTATGCTTACGTTCTTTTTTTATCGAACCGCAAAAAAGTAAAATAAAATCAAATAAAATAAAAACAACAGAAACTCTGCAACGAAGATGTCCATTCTAGTAGCAAATTCTGGCGCGTCCCATCTAAACGCAAGTGTCGTCATTTACCAGTATTATAGTATATACAAATTCGTATGAGAAATAAAATTATTTCGACTTCTTTTTATATAAAAAATTAAAAAAATTAAAACAAAAAAAAAATGAAAAAAAAAAACAAAAAACCCACAACAAGAACAAAAAAACAACAAAACAAAGAAACTTTGCAACGGAGATATCTATTCGAGTAGCAAATTTTGACAGTATCATTGTGTATATAAATATGTATGAAAAATGACATTATGCTTACGTTCTTTTTTTATCGAACCGCAAAAAAGTAAAATGAAATCAAATAAAATAAAAACAACAGAAACTCTGCAACGGAGATGTCCATTCTTGTAGCAAATTTCGGCGCGCCCTATCTAAACGCAAGTGTCGTCATCTACCAGTATTACAGTATATACAAATTCGTATGAGAAATGAAATTATTTCTACTTTTTTCATATAAACAATAAAAAAAAAAATAATAATAATAAAAAATAAATAAATAAACCAAAAACCAAAAACAAAAACAAAAACAAAAAAACAACGAAACTAAAGGAACTTTGCAACGGAGATATCTATTCGAGTAGCAAATTTCGACTCCCCCCTATCTGAACGCAACTGTCGTCACTTACCAGTATTATTGTGGATGCAAATATATATAAGAAATAGAATGGCACAGACCCAACTCTACACACGTGACTCTACACGAGAAAGGCGATATATTAACGTGATTTGACACAGGAAAACTGGTAAGTGACGACAGTTGCGTTCAGATGGAGGGGAGTCAAAATTTGGAACTCGAATAGATATCTCCGTTGCAAAGTTTCTTTTTTTTCTTGTTTTTTTGTTTTTGTTTTTTGTTTTTTGTTTTTTTATTTTTTTTATTTAATTTTTTTAAATATATTTTTTATTTTATTTTTATTTTTTTTTATATAAAAAAAAGTACAAATAATTTCATTTCTCATACGAATTTGTATATACTGTAATACTGGTAGATGACGACGCTTGCGTTTAGATGGGGCGCGCTAGAATTTGCTACTAGAAGGGACATCTCCGTTGCAGAGTTTCTGTTGTTTTTATTTTATTTGATTTCTTTTTACTTTTTTGCGGTTCGATAAAAAAAAAACGTAAGCATAATGTCATTTCTCATACATATTTATATACGAAATGATACTGGTAAATAACGCCATTTACGTTCAGATAGGGGAAGTCGAAATTTGCTACTAGAATAGATATCCCCGTTGTAGAGTTACTTTGGTTTCGGCGATGCAGAGTTTCTATACAGTTATGGAATAAATAATCCCGATTTTGAATCACTCATCCGAAAATATAATATTCATATGTACTCGACATACAACAATTTGCCACTGATTCAATCGCACATTGAAAAATTTGACGCCAAAGTGCGAACACGCAAGTTTGAGAATGTTTTCGCGAAGGGTTATATCCCAAATTGAACGACAGAAATATTTAGCATTAGCTGAGTGAACAATACCAATCATGTGACGTATAATACTGAAAATTATCAGAACGAGCCCATCGTCGATGGATTTTACGAACAAGAATTATTGAAAGTTGAATATCCAGATATTTATCTAATCTCGAAAAAGTTCTACAAAAGCACGGTAATGACCCATTTGTAAAATGATTGAGATTTGATGCTAACCACAACACATGGACCAATGAAGCTGATTTGTGAAATTTACAGTTTTTATGATTTTTTTTTCACCCAAAAGAACGCTTTTTCGCGATAGGAAGGATTTCGAAATGATCATTATCGAAGATTTTTCATTTATATTTTGTTTTTTTATTGAAAAAAATTATGCTATAAATATTTATAAAGTATTCTCTTAATTAATGTGTGTAAAAACTAAGGTTAACATCTTGAGCATTTAGCTCTTCTTCGCTAAACATACCGGGAAACATTTCAAGATCGTCCCCGAATAGTGCTCTATATGTCAGCTCATCAGACTGGCCGGATTCATATCCTAAAAAGATGGATAAAAATTAATATCTCTCATGAGCATCATTGATTTAATACCCCGACCATATTCTTTTTACCTTCATCCACATTTCTTGCGGTTCCGGCAGCTCTTTCGATTTGCCGATGCTCCCATTCTATTCGGGGCCTCTACTAATCGATGCCATCGGCGTATCGTGGTGGTGGTGGTGGTGGTGGTGACTGTGGTGGTGGTGACTGTGGTGGTGATGTTGGTGGTCTTGATGCATCATGCACTTCTTCTTCTCCTCCTTCTCCATCATCATCATCATCATCATCTTCTTCTTCTTCTTCTTCTTCTTCTTCTTCTTTATCATCTTCTCCCCCTTCATCATTAGCATCTAGTTCTTCATCTCCTTCTTCTCTTTCTTCATCTTCTTCCTCCTCCTCCTCCCCTTCTTCTTCTTCTTCTTCTTCTCCCCCCAAATTGGATCGTCTGCGACGAGACATGTCCGCTGTGACAGATTTTTTTTTCTCTGTTAAAATATTGAACGCCTTCAACAGAATTAAGTAATATATAAATGTATGGGAGATGGGAATTTGAAATTCACTTACCATGTGCATCAATAATTGGTCGGAGACGGTTTACATTTTGCCAATTGAATAATCGGATCACCCGAACGGCCGAGTCCAGTACATCGAATGTATGTAGCAACCCGAGATTAAACGCTGCTATAAAATCCATTTTTCGCGCAGCATACAGATTCCTCCGCAGTTTACGCAATGCTGCTGCCCGATTAATCAAACGTACATCGCGTATGCACTCTTGAGGATAAAACGCCACTCCCAGTGGGGAATAACGTTTGATCAGAAATTTAATAATGCCCGTTATATCGCTGTTGTTTCGTACTGTACTCATTTTAATTTTTTGATTTTATACGGCCGTTCATTCTGAGTTTTAAAATAGAAGTGAAGCTAAGATTCAATCTCGATGTCACACCAAGCCCGAGAAACAAGGATGGAAATTTTCGAAAAATATATACATCTTCAAATGCAATATATTTTACCACCCGAACGACCAGTACGACCACTCAAACCACTTGATAGTTACGAGGTTGCTGAAAATTTGATACTGATTCTCTCTCTCTCTCCCTGATGCATTGAGGTTTGCAGTGCAGCGAGTGGTGCACTCACTACAAAGCCCTTCGTCGAGGAATCTAAATGAGGAGTGTAAACACATCCACATACATACATTTACACACACACACACACACAGACACATACACACACACACACACACACATTTTTTTCTCAATTTCCAAAATTCATAAATTTCTCTATATATATATATATTTTTTTTTTTAAATGCAATGTATAAAAATGATTATCAGAACATTTAAATATTATTTAAAAAATGTATGATATTTATATACTTGGCGGGGTGTATAGTTTGGCTCTCAAACCCGTTATTTCCTCCATTATCTTTTCGTTATTCTTATCCTTCGTGAATCCTTATATTTATATAATTTTTATTCATTTATTTTTATTTATTAGCTTATTGTATGCCATAGCGATTGTCGGGTGCATAATCCGACGTATCAAATCGAGGCAAATCGTCCCTATCGTAGCTGTATATATCAGGGAGGGGTCCTAATGTGATACTCAGACTGCCGATATCGGTGTTAAGTTATTTTACTGTATCAAATTTTTTTCTTTTCAGGGTAATTATAACGAAAGTCATAAAAAGAGGTGATCTTTAAAATGTTGAGAATTGCAAACTTCACATATGTCGGTTTTCATAAATTTCACTTCAGCTCGTGTAGCTTTGAAATGTCACCTTTACGATTAAAGCCCTTGCACCAAAAAGCTCTACCCCATTTCCTCACAAGTTTAACATCTCGATGTCGCCTAACGTTTTTCATTATCTTCCCGAAAACTGCATTATTCATGAGTTTAAGAAAGTTTTTCTCAAATTCATTGTTTGATTTATTACGTGAATCAGTGTCAATATCTCTATACTTTGCCAACCGTGCTTTTTGTTTGACTTTTATACACGGAATCACGTGAAGTCAGACCCTCTCTAAAATCATTTGTATTTCAAGCGGGAGAGTGAATATCCCCTCTTGATGTTATATCACCGGAAAAAACCATATGTAAATAATAGTTTAGCTTTATGATACTGGCGATGATGAGACTCAAAGCCAATTTTTTTCGGGACTAATAGAAATATTTTTCCGAACGAGAACCCTCCGATATTGATGTCTTATTTTATATAATCTGCCAATCATATATGAAAATTCATAAAAAGTTTTATCATGATACAAATTAAAGTTAACATCAACTACAATAAAAATTGAAATTGTTTTGGATGTTTTCACTCCGATTTTGAAGAAAAGTAGAAAGCAAATATTTTTCGATCGAGAGCCCTTTATTAATATGAATGATTCTCGCAATCTGTAGATGATATGCAAATGCTACGAGAAGGATTGACACGGAGATGCCGGATAATGTATCGTGATCCAAAGTTAGATTCATCTGGTCGCGAAACTTGAGAACTGACTAAGTAGGAAGCGCAAAGCCCCGTCGACCATGCGAAACGTCGAGGTTTGTTAGGATAAATTCTGAAAATTGTTGAGATTGTCCACGTAACTATAATATAGATATAGAGTTCGGAGTTTAGATGCAGAATGTGGTTATTTTTTAGGTTAGGGTCGAAAGTTGCTTTCACTCGTTTACTGCATTTGCGTCCGGGAGTGAGTAGCATAATCTGTAATGAGCTGAGATTAATCGACGACAAATCCCTCTCTCTCACTCTCTACACCACGCTGTTACATGCGAGTCGCGAGCGAGCTATTCACTTACGTCGCCATATTGCTGACGTCAGAATTAAGTCATACCTCTCCTTTGGTTCCCAATATCATGAAAAAATCAGGTCTTTTATACTCACAATAACTGTGATTTTTGTTTTGATTTTATATTTTTCTGGAGTTGTCGATGTGAGGATTACTTACTTTGCTCATATTCTGTTGATGTAACATAAATTTTATGCAAAGCTATAAGCAGTTATTCAAAAAACTTCAAAAAGAAATCGAATAAGTGGGCTGGCTCCTTTATGATATATATTTTTCACGGATTTCCACGTAATCTACAGATTGTGCGGAACAAAAATTGTTAGTTAAAATGTTGTTATTCATTCGGATATTTCAACGTTACGAGAATTTCGATTCTCCTATCTGTAAGCCCATGGTTCTTGGAAATTGTTATTGTTATTATAATTACATAAAAATGTATTCATATTTGAGAAAAGTAACCCTTCTCAAAATTATGACAATTTACATTTTCGAGAAATTTTAATATTTGTTTCTGACCGTAGACCTAAGGATACAAATATAATTGATTTTTCTCGTCATGTGCCGACGACATTAAAATTTCGTGAAAATAAGCTAAGACGTCCAAGATTTTTCTGAATAATACAATATATATATATATATATATATATATATATATATATATATATATTTTCTGAACGAGCGCCCTTGGAAGTGATGAATACTTATGCTTTCTCATCCTCTGCGGCTCGCATAGGAGTCTTACGTGAAGTTATAAACATCATTTTAAAAAACTTGGAAAGACAGCATAAAAAAAAATTGTATTGGTCATGATTTAAATTTCAAAGTAAACTTCTATATTATTCGCAGAAGATAAGAAAAAAATTACATTAATATGTTTAGACCTTTGGTGAGAAAAAATAATAAATTTTCTAAAAATCCAATTGCTTCATGAAAAAAAGTTTTCCTTATTTTTATATCAACCATAGAATTTATATATACCACTAATATTAGTGGACCCGCGGGCAGAACACGATAAAATTTTTTGTTGAAATAATTAAATCATCATGACTTCGAAATATCTAGATATCAATCTATCATGATAAAACTTTTTTCCATTTGAATGATATCTAGGGATATTGATAACAAATAAAATAGTGAATATCAATGGGCCTTTCACCAAATATATTTGATTTCACATGTTCCCCAAAAATCCTTTTTGAACTACAAAAAGTCTTAATCATTAGCAATCTCATAGCTTAGAATACACTGACGTACGAGATACGAAGAACAAGTGAAAGAGAGGACAGAGAGATAAAGAGAAAGAGAGATAGAGAAATAACGTTGCTGGAGAATTGCTTGAAAAAACTCGAAAATTGTGAACGAATATCCGTCTATGCAGCTATGTGTCGATAATATGCGTTGCGACAAAAAAAGTCGGATCATGTTGGAGTACAGTTGTATACATCATAAATTTGACACTCGACACTCTGCGCGTGAGAGCGCGAGCGAGCGAGAGCGAGAGAGAGAGAGAGAGAGAGAGAGAGAGAGAGAGAGAGAGAGAGAGAGAGAGAGAGCGTGCGGGTCAACGCCATCGAGGAAGCCGTCATCTAACGCTTTCTTCAAAAAATCATGGGTATCTAACCGAAAATCCCAAGACACCCCCCTCCTCGCACACACGCACATGCATGCACATACACGCAACACATGCTAACAAAAAAAATTCCAAATCCCCCCTTCTGCCGCCCACCACCCACCTGCCACCCTCTACCCACCACCCACCGCCCGCCACCCACCGTCCGCCACCCACCATCCGCAAGCCACCCATGACTCACGACGCGGTTTGTGTCTCGGCTAAGTAGTTCGAGTCTCGGCTAAGTGGCTCGAGTCTTGCTTGAAAAAGGTCGGTAAATGTCGGGGTAGGGATCTTGAGACAGGAGCGGCAAACTATCCTTACTAACTGCCGCATAGAACAAAAAAGGGTTTGCAAGCTAATTTTGAAATTGTTATGTCTCTCAAACGTGGGAAAAGGGCAAATATGATCACCACTGGTGAAACAGCCGCGCTGAGTAAAAGTGGGATGGCCTACGTCCATACACAGCGGCGTCCATATGTCTACTACGCGCATGCGCTACACAAGTGCGAGTGAGAGAAAGTACAGCTATAATATAATGTCACCTCACTCACTTTACCTGCCTTGTACATTCAGCTTTTACTTCTTTTTTTTTTTGGATCGCGTACGGCACAACAACGGAAAATACTTTATTATGACGTTTTCTGTCAATTTTCATCATTTCAAATTTCGTTTTTCATATTTTTCTGGGGTTGCGTGGAGTGTTGACCTCTAACTCAATTAATTATTGAGAAAAAGTTAAATCTGTAAAAAATTGAAAAAAATTCTCAAGATTGATTATAGCTTTATGAAAAAAAAAATTAATAGCTATACAGCTCCATAAGAGCCATGACGAACAAAAAATTTTAATTTTTTTTTTCAACCCCGACACAATTTTGGCACAATTGTGAAATTTTTTTTTTCAAACCTTCTATATTTCTCTATAAGACTATAAATTTAAAAAAAATTCAAAAGATACGCTATATTAGAAAAAAATGAAAACCACTTTTTGGCCCAAATAATAAATTCATTTATATTCTTTGAGGTTTAATTTTTGTATTTTAATGCATATTTACATAATTTGTATCCATTGAAAATAATATTTCATATTCAATATAATAAAAAACATTTCTTGCCAAAGTAACTAAATAAACCAGTTAAATATTTGTTAAAATTACTATAAAATTGATTATTAATATTTAACAGGTTCAATTTATGACTTTGGCAAAAAAAATGTTTGTTGTTGTCTCAAACTTTCTGCACTTGTGGTATAATATACTATTATTTCGATTGGAAATAAGTTTTCGAATAAAAGCGTGTTACATTTAAAACTCTTCGAAATTTCGAAGTGGAATTTGACACGCTTGTCGAGCGCAAATTTCTCCATTATGAAAAATTTTTTGTTTCATCTTCAATGAGTGTTCAGATTTTATCGAGATCGAAAGATTAAATTTTACGACTGCTCGAAAATTGTTTTGCAACAAAAAATGTTTTGTATAATTTTTTCCAAAATAAAAAGTTTTACAAAATTTGTTGCAAACAATTGTTTTGCCAAATTTTGTTCACAAAATAGTTTTAAGCAGTTGATTTGCGACAATTCTCTACGAAAATTTTGCGCAACAGTCTTTTTCCAAAAATTTTGTGAAAAAATTTCTTCTCATAAATTTTGCAGAAAAATTTTGCAAGGAATTTCTGTGCATAGTGTATAGCTACGTATACATCTATTCAATTCTCTTTCCTGCTTATAAGCGGCGGGCACGAAGGTCCGCACAAAGCGAAGACCGAGAAGTATATGAGGCATTTCTTGCGAATCGACCAATTCGCAACAGTGACCATTTTTGATTTTGTTCAAATTTTTCTACTTTTTTGTTAAAACTTTTCTACTTTTTTGTACATACTGACAGCAGTCTTTGAGAATTTTTCGATTTTCATCTTCACGCTTTTCGCCACAATGAATTATTCAATATTTCATACAATTTTTAAAATGCGCGTAACTTTTTAAAACCAAAGATATCAGAACAAGATGGAAGATCATTTTTTTTGGCTTAAGTTGTTTTAAAGGGATGATGGTTTTAAAATGAACCACACAGTGCAACGTAAATGTTTATATTCGTTTATTTATAGTTATAAAATAATGACGATGTCATGCAACAAAAAATGTTTCGCATAATTATTTTGCAAAAAATTGTTTTGCAAGATTTTATTCACAAAATAGTTTTAAGCGATTGCATTGCTTTGCAACATCTCAACAATAATTTTACGCAACAGTCTTTTTCCAAAAATTTCGTGAAATTACAGAAAAATGTTGCAGATTAATTGTGTGAAACAATTTTGTCCAACAAATTTTTGTGCAAAAAATTTTGCGCTTGCAAAAAAAATGGTTTTGGTTTGGAAATACAATATTCGCCGCAAGCCTTAGACTTGAGTGACTGCGATCCTCTAGTGTTCTACTCTGATAAAATAGCCGTAAGCTGTTATAAGTAATTAAAAATTCTAGACGTAAGAATAAAAAATATATAAGGCGGTGGATTCAGCGTCTCACAATGTATACAATCATGTACAACACGCGTTGACTGTTACTTCGAATAAATAAAAAATTTGATGTAAATTTTTTATTTCCCCCCTTTCCCTACCATCACTTTTTTCCGTACAAATATAAAGCCGTGAAACGGCCGGAGCGAGTTAGTCTGTAACAGAATTTCGAAGTGCTCGCATCGTTTTTTTCTCACTTCAAATGAGCGTACTTGACAAGCTCTTTTTCATCGGTGCCACGAAGACTGCTCACGAGCTCATTAGTGCCGAGCTGGAATATACTTCAAAGGTGCTATTGCTTACGCACTGGAGAAACGAGATCGCTAAACTATAGCACAAACTACCGCACCATATAAGGACAGACGAGGAGGTCGCTACGCATATGCCATGCTGGGAGCATTATAACCTGCCGATGAGGAGACATCATGTTGACGGACCTCCTTCTCAAATAAGACACTGCGCTACGTGTCGACATGAAAAAAAAACGTTGAGAAAAACGCTTTAAAATAATTGTATTCAACCGATAAATTGAATAAACAGCGGGTCATGGTTATGAGATAGTCATTACTTTATAACTATGAATAAACTAATATAAACTTTTACATTGCACTGTGTTGTTCATATTAAAACCATTATCCCTTCAAAGGAGATACCAATCTTCGAGAAATGTTATTGAGAACGGTAAATAACCAGTTGTATGAAAAATGTGTTATTGGACTACTGGTACTTCTAATGGCTTGGAACCACCTCTTGGCTGCCAACTCACCACGCTTCAAAGAGTGAGGATAGCGTTATAATATAAGTACAGCTGCTGATTCATAAGTGTCTCATTATGCCGCTAGTGCCTGGCTACAATTTCCTCGGTTCTAGTAACATCGTATATAATAATCCAGCTGAATCGAAGAATTCTGCTGCTTAATTGCATTGCTTGCCATCGGGAAATTCCCCCATGATTTTCGAGAAAATGGTACGTGGGGTGATTTGATTGGTTTATTCGGTATTAGTGCAAAATATGGTGTTAAACAACTCATTAATGTACAGTATCCGAGTATGCCAAAAGCAAAAGGCAGAACACCAAATAGCCGTTTAGATAAACTCAACTTAATATCCGTGGGCATCAATCCAGATTTATTAAGAATTATATTATTATATAGTCTTCCTTTGAGTTTTAAGCATTTTCGTCGCTCAATCGAGTCGCGCGGTGAATTTCGGGCTCTAGAAAAGACTAAAAATCGCTAAAAAGGCAGATGCTCGAAAAACGGTACATACATCATTTCATCGGAAGCAATGATTGCGAATGAAAATTTTATCAAAAAATGAAATAAAAATTCGACGAGCGTTAGAATTGACATGGAACAAGAGAAGCCGTTTAAATTCAAGTGTCATCAATGTGGAGAGAAAGGTCACATAAGTAATTTGCAACAACGCGAATATAGCGAAAAGCTTAAGTTTTAAGCGAAATAAAAAACTTCTCATCAAGCTTTCGGAGCGAAATTGAGAAGTCTTGACGAAGACTGGTGTCTCGATAGCTGCTGCACTTCGCATTCATGTAAAGTTAAAGAAAATTTCATTACGATTACTGAAACAAAAAATCAAAAATTGAATCTTGCTAGTAATTCTCCGACAGACATAAGATCTCGAGAAACTGTTACGATTGGAAGCAAATTTAAAAGAAAATCCACGAATCTGAAGTTGCACGATGCTCTCTATTTACCAGATTTACAAACGAATTTATTATTAGTAGGATAGATTACAAATCATGGATACGACGTGATTTTCAACAAAAAAACCAAGCCTTTATTGTCGACAAAGCCGGAAATGCGATTTTGCAAGCGCCAGAACTGGTGGACTATATACTTCGTGACCGAAAAAGATGCCGTTGATAATTTGGTGACAGAATCGCCGTTCGGAGTAATCGATAATGTGCATTGCCGGATAGGACAACTGAACATGCATGATCTCGAAAGTGGACATAAGACTGGAGCCGTTCTAGGAATGAAGCTGTGCGAAGCAAAAGAATATTTGAATTGCGATATTTATTTTCGCGGAAAGATAATAAGATTGTTATGCATCACGAAGAACATTTCCGAATAAAACGGAAGGAAGTTCCAAACTTTTTAGAAATCGTGCATTCAGACATTTGTGGACAAATGAGAGTCGCGTCGAATGGAAAGGCACGATACTCAGTCACTTTCATAAATGGCTACTCGAAATGGTGCGAAGTGCGAATGATTAAGATAAAAGATAGAATTTTCAATCTTCTTAAAGAATATAATGCGATCGTGGCAATGCAAACGGAAAAGAAAATCGAACTCTTGGAAACGGAAGACGGTGAGGAATACATGAGCAAAAATATGGAAGATCTCTTAAAAGAAAATGGAATTCGAAGACCCTCAACTTTGACTCACACCCTGGAGCAAAACAGAGTGGTTGAACGTAAAAATCGTACCTTGACAGGGGTGGTACGATGTTTGCTACTCCAATCTCTTTTATCCTTATCGTTTTCGGAAGGAGGCGGTAAAAAAGTGGATCAGGAAAACACGAAACGTAAATTACTTCAGGAAATTCGGAAATTCGGATTCAGGAGTCAGGGAGCGAAAAATTCGACGCTTAATCGAAGGAAGAAATTTTTGTTGGTCATTCGGAGACATTAAAAGCATACAGAGTACGGATAACGGAGGAATGAAGAATCGTTACTACGCGAGATGTAAAATTCAAAGAAAATTCGAACAATTCGTTCGAAAGAAATAACGACGAGTCCATTATTCTTGAAAAACACAATGAATCTCGAAAGTTAGAGAAATCGAATTCTCATTGAAAGAAATTGAGAATAGTTTGCTTGGAGCGTCACTGAATCGAATAGGAGAATAAAACAATGAAAATATCGAAAATAACAACGAACATTTTAAAGAAGAAAAAGAAAGCAGAGAAGATGACTGCGAGGAAGACGAAACGAGAGAAGCACCGAGGCGAGGTCCAGGACGATCAAATAAAATAACGACTGGATTAAGAGGGAGGCCACAAAAGGAGTATCTAATGGTTAATGCAGTAAAAGAAAATCCAAACGTTAAGACGGGTATCAAATGTGTTTTTTGTATTACAGAAATCCCAATTCGCGAAGTTGCCAACAGAGCTGATTCAGACAGATGGTTTCGAGCTATGGCAGCGGAATTAAAATCGATGATGAAAAATAATACGTTAAAGGTAGTCGATCGGCCAAAAAATCAGGAAGTCGTTGGCCGTAACGTGATTCTGCGAAATAAATAGAATTCAGATCGAACGTTGGAGGAAAAAAGGTGAAGATTGTTGCAAAAGGATTTTCTCAACATTCCGGAATCGATTTTATCAAAATTTTTGCCCCGGTGACTGGACTCTGCTTGATTTGAACCATGACGGCTTTACTTGCCAAGTTCGACATAGTCGTTCAACAATTCGATGTTGAACGACAATAGCTCGTGTAAACGGTATGTTAGAGGAAAATATTTGCATAGAAGTTCCTGAAAGACCTAACAAAACTTTGGAACAGATTATTCGTACTGAAAAGTCGTCCAGCAGAATCGGCAATGCCGCACGAGTTATGTTAAGAGAACAAGAAGTAAGCGACGAAGTTTGTCTTCTCCAGAAGGCATTTTATGGTCTACATTAAGCAGGTCGTCGATGGCAAGTACGTTTGGCCGAAGTAGTAAAGAAATTCAAATTGATTCAATCAAACGAGAATCCTTGCGTCTCCTATCAACAATGCAAAAACGAAATACTCATAATGGCGGAATATGTTGATTACATTTTGGACGCATCACGGAATCAAAACATGATTAAGGAACTTACAAGTTATTTGTCAAAAAGTTTCGAGATAAAACATATCGACAATGTAAGATACTGTCTTGGTATAGAATTTTTACGAAACAACAACGGAGCAGCGATGCATAAACGAGGATACATAAAAGGTATACTCGATCGATATAAGATGAATGAATCTTGAATTTCGGCGACCCCCGATGGATCTATGAACAAAACTACAGAAGAATGAAGAATCGACAAATCAAAAGATATGCAAACAGCGGTACAGAGAATCGATTAGGTTTCTAATATGTCATGTCGTATGTACTAGACCAGATATAGCTCACGCTGTAATTTATCTCAGTCAATTCAATTTATGGTACGACGATAAAGTGTTGCGATCTTTACGAGGAACGTCGAAATTTGGCCTAATGTTGAAGAAAACCAAAAAAATCTTTAGGAGGGTACGTCAATGCAGATTAGGGGAATCGTATCATGGATAGGAGATTATACACCAAGCTTACATTTATTCTCGAGGAATGTCCCGTTACTTGAGAATCACGAAAACAAATGACTGTCGCGTTATCCTCGACAGAAGCAGAATATATGGCTCTTACTAAAGCTGCAAAGGACGCTATGTAGTTTCAGAGATTATTGAAAGTATTTGGATACAATAAAATGACGAAATTAAAACTTTTTATCGACAATTGTAGTGCACGGAAACACGCAAAGAATTCAATTTTTCACAATCGTACCAATCGTACATATTGAAATCCATCATCATTTTGCTTGGGAAGTAATTGAGATTTCGAAGTGGAATATGTTGCAACAAACGATATGGCTGCTGATGTGCTTACTAAAGGACTTTCGGGCTTGTAATATTGCAAGTGTCTCGATATCCCTAGAATAAATAACGTTTAGTTCTCAAAATTAATTCTCGTCATCATCTCGAAAGGGGGTATTCGATAGAACTCATTTGTTAATTGATTGAGATCGTGTTTTGTTATTTAAGCTGCCTCATCTGTTACTCTGAAATGAAGCGTCGAACTGTCAACACGTCTTACGATATTTTATGAAATCAAATATCCAAACATTCATTATTAAATGCAGGGGTATTAAAACCCATATTTTGTCATCTCTTTGAGTTCTATAACAGTTCTTTTCAGCTCATTTGTGATAAATCGAACGGATAAGAATGATACCTCCAAAAATAAATTTCCGAAGTAATTATCGATGAAAGAAGAGTATCGGAACTTTTGCAGTTCGATCGATTTATCGATTTATGATTGTTTTTATAAGATATTTAAGCATCCTTTATCAATATTTTTATAATTCTCATTCGAATGCCCGCAAAGTCCGAAACATATCAAAAATGCAACTATTTCTAACTCCCGTCTTTCAGAAATTACAAATGAACATCGAATAACAGATGCATAGTATATGCAAGACCTATACAAAATGGAAAATTTTAAAAATTATCTATGATTTTGATTCAACAGGATTAACGATTTGATAAATAACATGATTATTTTATTTTTTAGTTTTCAATGATAGATAAAAGAACTCGGTTAAAAAACACGCTCCTTGTACGATGGGCTTTACACTCTTTTAATTTATCGGCGTTTCATGCACAAGAGTTTTTTTAATTCTTCCAACGATTAATACGGATCTGTGACCTGCAACAATTGTATTTTATAGTGTCAAAAATATTTTCTTCACGATGGAATTTATTCCAACGCTATTGACCCTGCGGAGGGTCATCGTTTCAGGCATTCCTTGTGAGGTCTCGACTCGTCTTTTTTCCGAATGCGTTTTACGGTCAAAGGTGTTTTTTTCATTAAACAATTTAATCATACAATAAAAATATCTCATTTGTGTAATAGTATCGTTACGCGGTATAATAGAAGGGCATTACTAAATTGGGGTTTGAATAAACCAACATTGACGGTACACAATCTCTTCTTGTCTATCGCTGATTCATGCACATGAGTACTTTGACAATTTTTTTGCCGATTGATGAAAATCTGTGACCACCAACAATTGTGTTTTCTACTATGAAGAAATGTGCTTTCCACAATGAAATTTATTTTAACGCTCGTGACCCTGTGGAGGACTTTCATTCCGGGCATCCTTTGCGAGGTCTCAAAAAATTATTTTTCTTAAAAATGTGTTCCGTACGTACACAAGTGTTTATGTGGAAAAAATGTGATCTTTCAATAAAAAGCATGTCTTTTGTATGATAATATAGTTTCGGTTGACCCTGTGGAGGACCTTTGTTTCGGGCATTCTTCGCGAGGCCGCGGAGCATGTCTCGTGCACGCGAATTTTTTTGGCACCGGTTGTACCTATCAATAACAACTAGTGCCCGGCAACAGATGTGTTTTCTTTGGTGAAAAAAGTGCTATTCACAATGAAATTTATTTCAACGCAATTGATCCTGCGGAGGACTTTCGTTTTCGGCATTCTTTGCGAGACGGCCCAACATTGACGGTACCCTCTTTTCGTCAATGTGGTTTTTTTCAAACCAGAATTTAGTACCACGATTCTATTAAAATCTAAAACGATATTATCATACAAAAATTATGTTTTTCATTTCAATTAAAAAATCACATGCTTTTGTGAAAAAAACGCCTTCGCACGAAAAAATGCATTTGGAAAGATGATTTGCTGGGCCTCGCAAAGAAAGCCGGAGACAAGGGCCCTCTGTAGGGTCAGTTGCATTGGAACAAATTCAATCGTCAAGAGCGCATTCTTTTACAAAAGAAAAACAAGTATGGCAGGTCACTGGTCCTTATTAATGGGTAGAAGAATTGCTAAAGACTAGTGTGCATGAAATATCTTGTGCGGCCTCGCATAGAGTGCCCGAACCGAAGCCCCTCCGCAAGTTAAATCGCGTTGGAATAAATTTTATCGTAATGAAGACGTTTTTTCACACAAGGAAACACAGTTGTTGCAGGTTGCACATTCTTATTAATAAGTAGAAAAATTGCCAAAGAAATCTTGTACATGAAACATCTTGGGCCGTCTCGCAAAGAATGCCCAAAACGAATGTCCCGCAGGCTCAATTGCGTTAAAATGAAATTGCATTGTAAATAGCACTTTTCACCAAAGAAAACACATCTGCTGCAGGGCGCTGGTTCTTATGACAGGTACAAGCGGTGCCAAAAAAACTCGCGTGCACGAGACATGCTGCATGGCCTCGCAAAGAATGCCCGAAACGAAGGTCCTCCACAAGGTCAACGAAACTATATGATCATACAAAAGATATGCTTTATATCGAAAGATCACATTTTTTCAACAAAAACACTTTTGTACGTACGAAACACATTTTTAAGAAAAATCATTTTTTGAGACCTCGCAAAGGATGCCCGGAATGAAAGTCCTCCGCAGGGTCACTTGCGTTGGAATAAATTTCATTGTGGAGAGCAATTTGTAAAATTTTCCATTTTGTATAGGTCTTGCATATACTATGCATCTGTTATTCGATGTTCATTTGTAATTTCTGAAAGACGGAAGTTGGAAATAGTTGCATTTTTGATATGTTTCGGACTTTGCGGGCATTCGAATGAGAATTATAAAAATATTTATAAAGCATGCGTAAAATATCTTATAAAAACAATCATAAATCGATAAATGAGACTGCAAAAGTTCGGATACTCTTCTTTCATCGATAATTACTTCGGAAATTTATTTTTGGAGGTATCCCAGCAAACACAGTTCCGAAATAGTTACGAAAATGTTACGTAACGTGTGTTACATTGAACATAACACTTATGTCACAAACTCCGTGAATGAAGCAGAGTAAGTTCTCAAATATGTCATCCTATAAACAAGTCACAGATACGAAACATCTACGAGAAATAATAATGAAATACTCATACCCAAGATGTAACATATTCAGCTCATAGATGTAACAAACTCATCACATAGCCATAACAAACTCAGATAATAGATGTAACAAACTCAGATCATAGTTGTCACAAACTCAGCTCATTGATGCAACTCCTACGAAACGAAACGTAACCCTGGTAACGCATAATACTCGTAACAATGATGTCAATGTGATTTCGTGGTTACAGGTAATTTACGTATTTACATATTTTATGAACAAATTACAAGAAATTTATGTATTTCCAACCTACATATTAGGTTGGAGTTTTATTTTTATTTTAACATTTAAAAAGTACATTTTAATTACAATTTATAATTTTTGTAGAATACCTACAAATATGATGTATCGTCCACCATTTGAGGTACCAAATGAACAATTTTTTGGGACTAGTTAGAACCCTCAAGGTGCACCGGTGTCCTGAAAAGCCTAGTTTTGAGTTTTTATACTCTACGCTAATAAACTGCTGGCGACGTTTCATTTCCTTTGTAAACTTTTTCCCACGGGATGAGCATGGGACATTTTGATTGAAGTCAAAATTGTGACCAGGACAATGCCTGAAAAGTTCGAAATAGGCTAACAATTACAAAGCAGGCCTGCAACTCTGAAATAAAGAGCAAAAAAAATGTGCCGTGCTCATCCCATGGGAAAATGAGTTAGGAAAGAAATGAGACGTCGTAGAACAAAATCGGTCTATCGATTCTTTCTGAATCAGCCGCAGAGTGTAAAAACTCAAAGCTAGGTTTTTGCACAGAGTGTAAAAACTCAAAGCTAGGTTTTCACACAGAGTGTAAAAACTCAAAACTGGGTTCTTACACTCTGCGCATGATTCAGAAAGAATTGCTAGATAGATTTTGTTCTACGACGTCTCATTTCCTTCGTAACACTTTTTATTATGGGATGAGCGCGGTAAATTTTGATTAAAGTCAAAATTGTGACCAGGACAATGCCTGGAAAATTGAAAATAGGCTATCAATTTCAAAACAGGCCTGCAACACAGAAAGAAAGGGCAAAGAGAAATTATAAGCGAACGTGCAACGCGAATAAGGTTATAAACCTTAAACATCACGGCAAACACCCATATAACTTATTTCTTTCAAATAAAGGGATCACATCAAACTTACCTCTTGCAATGTATGCTGTATTATTCTGGTTTATTCTGTATTACGCTGGATCATTCGATATCACCTCCTTGTGCTTTACACTCACATATTGTTTACGTTCCTTAATCAACATAACCTTAAAACGATTGAAGACATTTTTCGTAATATATGATACGTATATGTTGCGGATTTGTTACAAGAAATGTCTTATACCATTTATGTCACAGTGTGACATATTTGCTACGTAGCCTATACTACGAGATTATAACATCACTAATGTTCTATAATTGTTACAGCATCGACTCGTAACAGTTTGACAAGTTAACAGTACATGTAAATATCTCGTATGAGAGTGACGAGATCTTGACGTATCAATGTTACGTATTTGTGATGTCTATAGTTTTTCGTAATTCCTACATCTTTCATTGACATCTTTACTACATATCATCAGGACGTATTATATACATCTCGTTTTCGTGCGTTATGAAAAAGTTACGAATTTGTGATGACCATTATATGACGTAGTTATTACATTTCAATTATACGTAAATGTTTCGTAAATTATCCAAGTGTGTTTGCTGGGATCATTCTCATCCGTTCGATTTATCACAAATGAGCTGAAAAGAACTGTTATAGAACTCAAAGAGATGACAAAATATGGGTTTTAATACCCCTGCATTTAATAATGAATGTTTGGATATTTGATTTCATAAAA
Source organism: Alloplasta piceator (assembly GCA_946863875.1). Lineage (NCBI taxonomy): Eukaryota > Metazoa > Arthropoda > Insecta > Hymenoptera > Ichneumonidae > Alloplasta > Alloplasta piceator. Next base: position 19,644,949 of record OX333078.1, read on the forward strand.
TATCGTAAGATGCGTGGACAGCTCGACGCTTTATTTCAGAGTAACAGATGAGGCAGCCAAAATAACAGAACACGATCTCAATCAATTAACAAATGAGTTCTTTCCAATATCCCCTTCCGAGATGATGACGAAAATTAATTTTGAGAACTAAACGTTATTTATTCCAGGGATATCAAGACATCGAAAGTCCTTTAGTGAGCACATCAGCGGCCATATCGTTTGTTCCAACATATTCCACTTCGAAATCTCGATTACTTCCCAAACAGAATGATGATGGATTTCAATATGAACGATTGGTACGATTGTAAAAAATTAAATTATTTTCGTGTTCCCGTGCATTACCATCGTCGATAAAAAGTTTTAATTTCGTCATTTTCGGCACTCTATATGTGAGGAGTGACTATTAGTATTGCCTTCCAAAAACCTATCTCTTATAAAAAATAACCATAGAAACTTTATACCAACATATGTTGGCGTATTATACAAAAACAAACAATTTTGGATTTTCCGTCACCTGAGCCGTCCGTCTGCACTCATAACTCAGCAACCCATGAACGGATCCGGTTTAAATTCATAGCACAGTTTTGTTTTACTATAATCCCAAAACCTCTTTTGACTTAATCCATTCAGAGAATGTTGAATATAAAATTTCCCAAAAAAGCAGCCATTTTTGTGTCCGTCCAGAGTCAGATCTCCGCAACCTGTGAACCAATGTTTTTGTAACTTATAGACTTTCTTTATAGGATCATAAACAAGTGTCCTGTAGAGTTTGAGACTCGACAGTTCTTTGAACCATTTTGTTTTAACGAAAATAACTTTTTTTTTTCAGTTTTTCACTCATTGCACGAAGATGCGTCAGCGAATTTTTTTCATTTTCACCGTGTACTTTCATTTTAATACATTTCAACTATTTCAAGAGTTTAAAATGATTTAAACAATTTTAACATCGAATTTTCAATATTTTTGTTTTATTCATTTTTAACTTTTTAACGTTTTCGCCAAACGTTGAAAAGTTTGGCGAAAAAAAACACTGATTGGACAAAAATCTTGGACATTTCTCACTATTCGATAAAATGTTATTTTTCTTTTAAATATAATGATTGATAATTAGTACACTTCTATGTATTTTTTTTTTCAAATATTATTATTACTTTTATGCAAAGAAAAAATTATATGAAACATAACCTCATGTTCCTGAAATACACAATTTTCTTAATGAAAAAAAAAAACATCCCCACACAATACATCACACTACACTCGATCGAATTTGTTATAAATCGTTTCTTTGTCAGTATCCTTTTTTGTTTTTCTCGTTGAGGCGACACAGGTCTCAACACGTAACGACACAGTTCACGGCGTACCGCCGGAAACCTCCCACTCTCTGCTTTGTATTCTCTAGCCTTCTGAGCTTCTGAGCGCGCCCCTCTCACGAGCCAAGACGATACGTGCTTAGTTCTTCAGTTCCTTGTGAGACACCGCCGAGAGCGTGTCCTCAAATATATATTAACCATCATTATAATAAAACCATTCTTACAACATATTGCGATCTATGTGTGTTCTTATATTAACCCTGCCTCTGCATGTAAATAGTCAATGCTATTTTACAACAGGTTATGGGCCCAGAGGATCGCGTTTAATATAAAAGTCTCTGTCTTTCTGAAGCCACGCGTGTCGTGAGTGTTTTTTCGGTGTTAGTGCCAAGATGGCGAGTCTAACGAAAATCGAAACTCTCAACAAGAACAATTATGACACTTGAAAAATCCAAATGCGTACGTTGTTAGTAAAAAACGACGCGTGGTGTTACGTTAGCGGCGAGATCAAAGCGCCGACAGTAACGGCCAACGACGCAGCGTCGGCAGCGGCACACAAAGCGTGGTCGACAAATGATGAAAAAGCAAAATCGGACATTTTGCTGTCTATCAATCCTTCGGAACTCGAGCAAATAAAGGATTGTAAGACGTCTACTGAATTGTGGCAAAAACTGGAAATTCGAAAACATCGATGATCGAAATCCCGGGAAGTTGAACCTCGCGAGCAGCGCATGAGCGAGGGCGAAGATGTTCGCGAACACCTCGAAAAATTCTTTGATGCCGTGGATAAGCTAAACGAGATGGAAATCGACATCAATGCCGATTTATTGGCGATAATGGTGCTGTATAGCTTGCCGCAAAGTTTTGAAAACGTTCGGTGTGCGATTGAATCGCGTGACGATCTTCCAACGCCGGAAACGTTGCGGATAAAGATCGTTGAAGAGAGCGAAGCACGAAAAAATGAGACGCGTAATACAGTGCCAAACGCTATGATGGCCGGAAAACAAGTGAAGCGCCAAAACTATAAGAAGAACAATTTCCAGAAAAAAGTCAGTGCCGTTGACGATAATTCGAAAATAACGTGTTTCCGATGTCACAAGTTCGGTCATAAAGCGGCCGAGTGTAACAAAGGCGGCGCGAATTCACGTCCATTGGCTAAGAGCGCGAGTGACGAAGTGTGCGTGTTTGCGATGGCAGACGCCGAGTCTCCGCATAAGGTTTTACAAGCCGAGGTCAAAGCGAGTGACAAACAATGGTGTCTTGATAGTGGATGCACGTCTCATTTGTGTAAGCATCTCGAGAAATTCGAAAACATCGATGATCGAAATCCCGGGAAGTTGAACCTCGCGAGCAGCGCGTCAACGGAAATTCACGCGCGTGGCACCGTGCGCATCGCCGTCGAGCAAGAAAATTCCGAGAAAGGCCTCACGATAAAGGATGTGTTGCACGTGCCGGACTTACGGACGAACTTGCTGTGCGTCGGTAAAATTACCGACCGTGGGTACAATGTACTTTTCACAAAGTATCTGGCAACGATCATGGACAAAAACGGAAGTGAAAAATTTTTCGCTGATCGCAAAAACGGACTATACTACGTACGGCAGAAGGGATATGCGCATGGATGCATGGCTGCGAACAAGATTGCTGAAGGTCAACGGGAGTCTAACGTACTTGAGACGTGGCATAGACGACTCGGGCATCTCAACCAAAAGGATCTTCTGGAAGCGAAGCGCACGGGCGTCATCTCTACCGGCAACATTAAAGACTTTAAGAAAGCGTTGCGTTGCGAAATTTGCGTGGAAAATAAAATGACGAAAGCCCCATTTCCAGATAAATCCCCGCAAGCTACGGAAATTTTAGAGGTAATTCACAGCGATGTTTGCGGACCCATGCGAGCGAAATCATACGCAGGTAACAGATATTTTGTCACGTTTATTGACGAGCATTCAAGGTGGTGTGAGATCCGTTTTATAAAATCGAAAGACCAAGTATTCGAAACGTTCAAAGATTTTAAGGCGTATATTGAAAATCAAACGGGTCGAAAAATTAAGAATTTTCAATCGGATAACGGGAGAGAGTATGTTAACTCATCTTTTGACAAATTCTTGCGAGATCACGGGATTAAACATAGATTATCGGTCGCATACAACCCGCAACAAAACGGGCTCGCGGAACGGAAAAATCGAACAATACTCGACGCGGCGAGATGTTTTTTGGCGCAGTCGGTTTTATCCTCGTCGTTCTGGGCGGAGGCCGCGTTGACAGCGAATTATATTCACAACCGGTGCCCATCGAGAGTGTTGGGGGGGATGACCCCTTTCGAAAAATTATTCCAAAAACGACCGAGCGTACATTATTTCAGAGATTTCGGATGCAACGTGTATTATCTAAATAACGATTCGAACAAGGGCAAGTTTAATCCGCGATCGCGAAAAGGAATTTTCGTCGGGTATTCCGATAGTTCGAAAGGATATCGCATATGGGAACCGGAAAGAAAGCGTATTGAAATCGCGCACGATGTAAAATTTTTGGAAAATTTTAGGGCGAATTCCGGTAATTTACGCGATAATTCGGCTGAGAAGAGCGCCCCCCTCGAAAGTGCCACTGACGACGATAAGAGCGATAACGAGTGCGACAGCGAGTACGATTCTATCGAAATTGATTTGCTCTCCGGAAACGACCGTGAATCAGAGAACGGACGCGATGAAGCCGCCTGCAAGGAAGAGCCGAACGATATCGAGTCCGACGGTAGTGGGGAGGCCGATCACGGGGATCGCGAAAATGCGCAACCACGCAGAGGTCGCGGTAGACCGAGGACGGTAAGAACCGGCCAACGGGGAAGGCCCAGAAAAGAATATAATGTGTTGGATGCCGGGAATATCGCGATCGAACAAGCCTTGATGGGTGAAGTTCCTCTGGAACAAGCTGTCAAAAGTGAGGATGCGAGCGAATGGTACGAAGCCATGGCCGTCGAGTTGGGGTCGATACTAAAGAACGATGCCTGGGAACTCGTCGAACGTCCCGCGAACGCGAAGGTCATCGGTAGCCGTATGGTATTGCGGAATAAGTACAAACAAAACGGCGAGCTAGAGCGACGGAAAGCGAGATTGGTGGCGCGTGGATTCGCACAACGTTTTGGACTCGATTTTCACGAAACATTGGCGCCTGTAGCTCGTCTTGAATCAGTGAGGTTTATGAGCGCCCTTGCCGCGCAGTATGACATGAAGATTCACCAAGTTGATGTTACTTCCGCGTATCTAAATGCCAGTCTTGATGAGGAGATTCTTATGGAGATCCCTCGGCATATCGAGAAACCGCTCGATTTTTTAATCGAATCAAAAGGGATCGACGGTAAACTCAGGGCAAAAACGATCGAAATGCGACGTAGCATGAACCAGGGCAATAAAGTTTGTTTGATGCGAAAGGCCCTGTATGGGTTGAAACAAGCTGGACACAGCTGGTACCGCCGATTGAACGATGAGATAAGAAAATACGGATTGATCCCGAGCAGTGCTGACCCGTGTGTTTATTATCGAGGACGAGGGGAAGACATCTTGTTAGTCCTCGTATACGTAGACGACTTCCTGATAGCTTCGCGAAATATCGGGGAGATAAAACAGTTTAAAAATCACTTGAAAAGCGTCTTCGAGGTCAAGGATCTGGGCAACGTAAAATGCTGCTTGGGGATCGAATTTCGTCGTTCGGATGACGCGATTCAATTGCATTAACGCGGGTACATCGAAGATCTCTTGGATCGTTTCGGTATGAAAAATTGTAAACCCGCGACAACTCCGTTGGACCCGGGGATTAAATTCCGAAAGGAACCTGAGAGCATGCGTGATGGTAACGAAAAGTACCCGTTCAGGGAACTCGTGGGATCTCTAATGTATCTTGCGGTAGCTACCAGGCCAGACATCGCGCACGCGGTAAGCAAACTGAGTCAATTTTGTGATTGTCACGGAAAGAGCCATTGGATCGGCGCGAAGCGTATTCTGCGATACTTGAAAGGGACCGCGAACTTCCGCCTTGTGTACAAGGCGAACGATAAGCCAATGGATGGTTACGCCGACGCCGATTGGGGAGGATGTCTCGATGACAGAAAATCATTCACCGGATATTGTTTCCGTCTTTCGGGCGCCGCGGTTTAATGGGGTTCGAAGAAACAAAAGACTGTTGCGCTATCCTCCGTTGAAGCGGAATATATGAGTTTAAGTGAAGCGACGAAAGAAGCAATACATTTGCGACGTTTTCTTTCGGAATTGGGTTTTGAAGCGTTCGCGGACATTACTTTGTACTGCGATAACCAGGGTGCGATTAAACTTGCGGAAAACCCAGTATTTCATAACCGTACAAAACACATCGATATACGACATCATTTTGTTCGCGATGCTCTGCGGAGTGGGGAAGTGAAACTTGATTATATTCCGACGGGCGAAATGTTGGCCGACGTGTTTACGAAAGGTCTGGGAGCAGGGATGGGCATAAAGAACTTAAAAAAAAAATAAGTGATAAATCATTTTTGACTCGTGATTTAAACGGGCTCGGAGTATCAAGTACTTTCGGACTTGTGATTTAAACGGGCTCGGAGTATCAAGCCTTTTTTGACTTGGGATTTAAACGGGCTCGGAGTATCAAGTCTTTTTTGATTGGTGATTTGAACGGGCTCGAAGTATCAAGTACTTTTGGACTTGTGATTTAAACGGGCTTGGAGTATCAAGCCTTTTTTGACTTGGGATTTAAACGGGCTCGGAGTATCAAGTCTTTTTTGATTCGTGATGTGAACGGGCTCGGAGTATCAAGTACTTTTGAACCTGTGATTTAAACGGGCTTGGAGTATCAAGCCTTTTTTGATGTGGGATTTAAACGGGCTCGGAGTATCAAGTCTTTTTTGATTCGTGATTTGAACGGGCTCGGAGTATCAAGTACTTTTTTACTCGTCACTCCTTTCGATTAAGAGTGACAAATTCTTTTTAATTCTGAGTATATTTAAGCTTTAAATTCATTTTAATTCCTTTTTTAATCGAATTAAACGACGAAATACATATTAATTCCTGAATATTTTTTAATTGTACCATGGTCAAATCGATCCCGGTACAACAAATTATAACTCCGCATACGGAGAATAATAATTAGTGACAAATAAATAAATAAATAAATAAATAAATAAATAAATAAATAAATAAAAAAAAAAAATTTAATTATTTATTTATTTATTTATTTATTTATTTATCTATCTATTTATTTATTTATTTATTTATTTAATTATTTATTTATTTATTTATTTATTTATTTGTCACTTATTATTATTCTCCGTATGCGGAGTTATAATTTGTTGTACCGGGATCGATTTGACCATGGTACAATTAAAAAATATTCAGGAATTAATATGAATTTCGTCGTTTAATTCGATTAAAAAAGGAATTAAAATGAATTTAAAGCTTGAATATACTCAGAATTAAAAAGAATTTGTCACTCTTAATCGAAAGGAGTGACGAGTAAAAAAGTACTTGATACTCCGAGCCCGTTCAAATCACGAATCAAAAAAGACTTGATACTCCGAGCCCGTTTAAATCCCACATCAAAAAAGGCTTGATACTCCAAGCCCCTTTAAATCACAGGTCCAAAAGTACTTGATACTCCGAGCCCGTTCAAATCACGAATCAAAAAAGACTTGATACTCCGAGCCCGTTTAAATCCCACATCAAAAAAGGCTTGATACTCCAAGCCCGTTTAAATCACAAGTCCAAAAGTACTTGATACTCCGAGCCCGTTCAAATCACCAATCAAAAAAGACTTGATACTCCGAGCCCGTTTAAATCCCAAGTCAAAAAAGGCTTGATACTCCAAGCCCGTTTAAATCACAAGTCCGAAAGTACTTGATACTCCGAGCCCGTTTAAATCACGAGTCAAAAATGATTTATCATTTAAAGCATGTATTTAAATACTTTTTGATTCGAGTCCGCCCATCCCTGTCTGGGAGGGCCGAAACACAAGATTTTATCCGAAGAAATCGGACTAAGAAACTGAGCGCAAACCTCGATAGCCGTCCTGTGTCGAGAGGAAGTGTTGTAAATCGTTTCTTTGTCAGTATCCTTTTTTGTTTTTCTCGTTGAGGCGACACAGGTCTCAACACGTAACGACGCAGTTCACGGCGTACCGCCGGAAACCCCCCACTCTCTGCTTTGTATTCTCTAGCCTTCTGAGCTTCTGAGCGCGCCCCTCTCACGAGGCAAGACGATACGCGCTTAGTTCTTCAGTTCCTTGTGAGACACCGCCGAGAGCGTGTCCTCAAATATATATTAACCGTAATTATAATAAAACCATTATTACAACATATTGCGATCTATGTGTGTTCTTATGTTAACCCTGCCTCTGCATGTAAATAGTCAATGCTATTTTACAACAGAATTGCACAAATTGTCACTTCAAAAAATCATATGTCATATTTTCCAACATTATAATTTAAGTAAACAATCAAACGGCCGTGATTACGATGACAGATAAAAATCATCAATAAACGAAAGCAAATGTTGGCTGCATTATCTTGAATGCTTAAGGGGTCTACCCTAATTAGACACGCAAAAAAATGCCCATTTTCACGATTTTTTTCATTGTTTTAAATTAGAAATATTAATATGACAAGTATGAGGCTTGATAAATATAATCTTGAAATGCATGCAAAAATTTTTTTTAAATTTATTTTTCGGTTTTTTATTCTATGAAAATGCAGGCCAAAAAAATATCAAAAAAAAAGATGAGTGCGCCCTGTTGACGGAATCTCCGGAGTGGATTATCTAAAAAAAAAAAATAAAAAAGGTTTTAGATTCAGTAAGGTCATGACTATGTCGCATATCATACGATTTTTGATTTTTTCAAAATTGGCAAAATGGCGGCCATATATCGAAAAGTAACGAAAAATAACCTTTTTCTTATCAGTTTTTTTTTTATTCAAGCCAAGTTAAACTCAAAATTTCGAAAATCGTATGATATGCGACATAGCTGTCGACATAAACAATATGTGGTAAAAATTTGGTAAGGATTGATGAAGTAGTTTCCGAGATTTTTTCAACAAGCCGTACAAAAATGTCATTTCGAGAAAAACGCGATCAAACTCCAAACGGTCGCTATTAGCGCGCTCAGGTAACTAAGTAAAAGTCCCTCAAAAGTACACTAGGACTGCTCGGATCTTTACGAAAATTTAATATGATACTTTCAATTATCTATACTTTCGAAAAATGGAATTAAAAAAAATCGATTTTTCGAAAATTGCAATTAGGGTAGACCCCTGAAACCCGAGACACAATGATAAGAATAAGAAATAAGGAATAAGAATCAGCCAATTGCCGCGCACTTTAGAGAAACTACGCCAATCGGATAGCTGATTTTATTCCTTATTTATTATTTTTGTCATTGTGTCTCCGGCTTTAATCCGCGCTTACAGCACGTATAGGGGGAATTCTGAAACGTGCAGACCGTGCTTGAGCGCTGCATAATCTGGCGTACCGATTGGTCAAAATGAATTTCGGGCGTGGCATTGTGGCGCGCGAAATTCAATTTGATCAATATGTACGCCAGATTATGCAGCGCTCTAGAGCAGTGCGCCCGTGTCAGAATTCACCCCACGCTCGTACATACGGGTCTGGAAACTCGGCCGAATTTCGAGCGTGGGGGTACCTTGCTAATCGGAGCACGAGAATAGTTCGTAATTTCGTCACTACTCGTCTCTACGATCTATGCGCTTTCTGGGTATTCTCAAGCTTAAACTCAAAATCTTCGTGTCAGATATCATGCTCTCATACGTTGTGTTTTGCTGGTTTTGCTGCAGTTGTGATTCAAATTATATTTAATGAAAAGAAAAGATTTTTTTTAATTTGGCAAAAATGTCAAGACGATGCGCTGTTCCTTATTGCAATACCGGCCGCAAAGCCGATAATGCGAAGGTGTCGGTTTTACGGGTGTCAAATGATTATGTTTTGCGCTCGATATTCGACATGTTGTTGACTTAACTAGAAATCTGTCATGTTTTTCAGACCCGCTTGGAGTCGGAGGTTTTTGAAAAAAAGCATTTGCGCTTCAGTGCGGGTTATAATAGTCTACAATAATATTAAAAACAAGTGATTGAAAAGCTAGGCTATAGCAATATCTCTATCTCACTTCCCCCACCCATCGTCATCCGTGCTTGCGCCAGAGAGAGTTTAGATCGCAGCGATCACAGTGACAAATTTATAAACTACACATCTGGCATCAATAAGCAATGTACCCCCACCACGGGAGTTTCCAGACCTGTATGTACGACCGTAATTCACCCATACATGGGTATATAAAATGCTATCTCACTGCCACGCGCCGCACAGTGGTCCCGAATCGCCAAAAGCTGGCCAAAAGTAAAAAAAAAAAAATATGTTTTTCTAGGGACTTTCAATGGTTGGAATGGTTGTAGTGGTACCTCTAGTATGTATTATGACCGTTAAGAAAAGGGGACCGTCCATACCTGGCTCAGGAATCCATTTTATTCGTGAGCGTCGAGCCGACCGCATTGTTTGCTCGTCGCGCGGAGAAATAAGACGAAAGTTCCGACGCGTCTGGAAGAGTGGAAAGTTAACGGATTTGGATTTTACAAAATGGATTCTTCTCCAGAAAGTAAGTACAATTTGAGTGTGTTGCTCAAAATTATCGTTAACGATGTATGAAATTGTAAGTCATTAATGAAAGTAGTGGTATTTTTCTGGGTTATGTTCTGAAAAGTCGTGTTAAAAAACGCAATAAATCAAAACCCCTATCGACCCCCGCTCTTAAACTAAATGGAAATTGTTACTTGGACATTTCTTCAAAACATATCCAAAAATTAGCTGCTCGTAGCTGCTCCTTCGGTTTTGAGTGTAATTTTTATGCCCCCCCGGCAGTAAAAGTTTTGAATGGCATATACGTGTATTTTACACGGTCAACAATTTGAACATTTTTTCAACTTAGTCAATACTCATATAAAAATTTGAAACTTGGCACATATATTCCCCACAGTAGAAGATATAATTGTAGTAGTTTATGAAATTTTTTATCCTCGTTTTTTGAATATACACTCTCACTCAAAAGTGTGCTGCACTAGTCGAAATTTTGTCGCACTAAAAATTCGATAGTGGAGGCAAAAATGCTTTCTGCAGTTTTTTGTAATTTTCGCGTCTGAAATATTGTTCATAGGAAATTGATAAAGAGAATTCTTCTATTAATGTTATTTTGCATTTCCTACAGATCCTCTGGATAATACCGACGAAATTTCTTTCACGAGAAAGGAAATTTACATACTTGTGAAATCGGTATTAAAAGAAAATATCAACATTGTCACTGACATTGTTAAAATGGAGGTGTCAAAACAATTGAAGCATCCATACATTTTGTCAAAAAATCTGAAAGATGCTATGGGTAGATTGGTATCGAATTTCAAAAAGAGGTGGCAAGAAGCGAGGAGGGATGAAACCAAATTCTTCAATAAAATCGATGAGTGGCTCAACGTTCCTGTGTCTTTCATGATTGAAAAGGAACGTATGAAGACTTCCACGGAAAACACAATGAAGCGTCCTTCTACAGAAAACACAATGGGGCATCCTTCTACGGAAAGCACAATGGGGCGTCCTTCCACAAGCTGGGGCGATTGAAGTGATCAGTCGAAACGTAGGAAGACGGAAAAGGTTCGAAAAGAACATACCGTCCACGAATTGGCCTACGCTACACAAATGGGTCTCCGGGCTTCTGGAAATTTACAAGCTTCACAGGTAATTAGGGATGTCATAGAAGGCAGTCCATCAAAAGCATCACAGTACCGTAAGTCTATGGAACGCGTTTCAGAAGATGTACTGTCAGGCAACGAAGCATGAGCACTTGTGGTAGAAGGTACAATGACCAAAAGTCAATACCAATTACTACGTTCTGTAAGCTTGAAAAAAAATTGTAAATTATACCCGCCTTATAAATGTGTATTGGATTCTTAAAAAAAAGTGTTACCCTACAAAGTCAGAAATTTCTGTAACTGAAAGTGGAGCCACAGTTGGACTTCAAGCATTGCTAAATCATACAGCTGAAAGAATATTAACGGTACAATCGGACGTTATTGGAAGTCTTCCTGAAAACAAAGTTGGTAATTTAGAATTGATATGCAAGTAGGGATGCGATGGAACTTTTGATCAAAGTACTTACAAACAAGAATTTAATGATGGAGACGGCAATAAATCAGATGCCAACATTTTCTTTATTTCACTTGTTCCCTTGCAAATCTTTGATAAAGTCAATCCACACGTGATTATTTGGAAAAATTCTCGTCCTTCGTCACCAAGATTTTATCGCCCAATTAAAATTGAATTCTTTCATGAAACTGCCGAAGCAACTAGGGCAGAAGTTGATTGTATCCAAGCGCAAGAAAGAAACCTCGTGCCCTTTGAAACTGTAATTGGCGGCAAAAAAATTAACATCAATTTTAAACTCTAATAAATTCCGAGAAGATTTTTCACGAAAATGTAACCGCATCAAAAACATGGAAGACATTTTTTGCAGATGTTTAGTAACGTCAGATCCAGTAATATCCAGTTTGCGAGAACTTTCTTCGAAGAAACTAAGATCGTTATCCCCATACGCGGTTGAACTATTGATTCCACCTTCAGTTCCAGAATCAAGGCAGATTTTTTCTGATGATACGAGCGATACATGTGACGATGATGACAGTTCAGAGGACAGTGATTAATTGTAAAAAAAGCTAAAATTATATCGATAAGAAATAAAAGAATGAAAGAAATATATTATGAATGTTCATTATCATTGTAATAATGATTATAATGACTGTATTCCAATCCTCTTCTTCCCAAGTCTTCAAGTCTTTAAATGTTACCCGAATTGAATACGTTTTCGACGAAATTTCCCGTCATATTGGATCCGCCATTTTGTTTTGCTAAATTTTGACTTCATATTCGTAGTCAGCGACCCCGAAAACCCCGGAGTACAGACATTCACCCGAATTGAATACGTTTTTGACGAAATTTCCCGCCATATTGGATCCGCCATTTTGTTTTGCTAAATTTCGACTTCATATTCGTAGTCAGCGACCCCGAAAACCTCGGAGTACAGACTTTCACCCGAATTGAATACGTTTTTGACGAAATTTCCCGCCATATTGGATCCGCCATTTTGTTTTGCTAAATTTTGACTTCATATTCATAGTCAGCGACCCCGAAAACTCCGGAGTACAGACTTTCACCCGAATTGAATACATTTTCGACTTTTGGCCAGCTTTTTGGGATTTGGGACCACTGTGCGCCGCGCCGCACACATGATCAAATCTACTCAATCCTCGCTATTACAATTGTCGACAAAAATATGGAAAAAAAATGTTAATGTCTTTTTGACTGTTTTAAGCTAAAAAATTGGATTTTCCTTCTATGGGAACTCTTCGATTGAAAAAAAATATATGAAATTCTACGTAAACAAACAAAATTTTTAAGATTTTACTGAAAATGAGATTCAAATAACTTCCCAATCAAAACATTTAAATGATATGATTGTTTAGATACTTTTAGATCATATTGATCATATTCAAATCTGTCTTTTCGATTATGATTAATAGAATTTATATGACTACTCGATGTTCACAACAAATCAAAGAGTTTAAATAACGGTGTGAGTGCCCACCAATATAATTCTTAAAATTCGGTCTTCAACCTTATGACTCATTGCCCCCATTGAGAATGAAAAATGTGACTTAATATTATCAAATACAATGTTCAATAACATAAAAACAATATAGTATTTACATACCGAATAAATGAAGATAATGGTCAAGAATACGGAACGCAAAGCCCCCCAACAAAACTTTAAGGGAGGTTTGGGGGGCGGATCCCCCCAACAAAACGTGAGTGCGTCGCGCGGAGCGTGGAGGGGTTTGGGGCAGAGCCCCCCAACGAGTACGCGAAGCGTACTTGTATTGTATCCAAATACTTTCAATAATCTCTGAAACTACATGGCGTCCTTTGCAGCTTCATCAAGAGCCATATATTCTGCTTCCGTCGAGGATAATGCGACAGTCGGTTGTTTTCGTGATTCTCAAGTAACGAGACATTCTTCGAGAATAAATGTAAGCTCGGTGTATGATCTCCTATCGATGATACGATTCCCCAAATCTGCATCGACGTACCCTCCTAAAGATTTTTTTGGTTTTCTTCAACATTAGGCCAAGTTTCGACGTTCCTCGTAAAGATCGCAACACTTGATTCGCCGTAGTCCAGTTTCGTCGTACCATAAATTGAATTGACTTAGATAAATTACAGCGTAAGCTATATCTGGTCTAGTACATACGGCATGATACATTGGAAACCTAATCGATTCACTGTATCGCTGTTTGCATATCTTTTGATTTGTCGATTCTTCGTTCTTTTGTAGTTTTGTCCAGAGATCCATCGGGGGTCGCCGAAATTCAAGATTCATTCATCTTATATCGATCGAGTATACCTTTTATGTATCCTCGTTTATGCATCGCTGCTCCGTTGTTGTTTCGTAAAAATTCTATACCAAGACAGTATCTTACATTGTCGATATGTTTTATCTCGAAACTTTTTGACAAATAACTTGTAAGTTCCTTAATCATGTTTCGATTCCGTGATGTGTCCAAAATGTAATCAACATATTCCATCATTATGAGTATTTCGTTTTTGCATTGTTGATAGGAGACGCAAGGATTCTCGTTTGATTGAATCAATTTGAATTTCTTTACTACTTCGGCCAAACGTACTTGCCATCGACGACCTGCTTAATGTAGACCACAAAATGCCTTCTGGAGAAGACAAACTTCGTCGCTTACTTCTTGTTCTTTTAACATAACTCGTGTGGCATTGCCGATTATGCTGGACGACTTTTCAGTACGAATAATCTGTTCCAAAGTTTTGTTAGGTCTTTCAGGAACTTCCATGAAAATATTTTCCTCTAACATACCGTTTACACGAGCTATTGTGACATCAAATTGTTGAACGACTATGTCGAACTTAGCAAGTAAAGCCGTCATGGTTCAAATCAAGCAGAGTCCAGTCACCGGTGCGAAAATTTTGATAAAATCGATTCCGGAATGCTGAGAAAATCCTTTTGCAACAATCCTCGCCTTTTTTCCTCTAACGTTCGATCTGAATTATATTTATTTCGCAGAATCACGTTACGGCCAACGACTTCCTGATTTTTCGGCCGATCGACTACCTTTAACGTATTATTTTTCATTATCGATTTTAATTCCGCTGCCATAGCTCGAAACCATCTGTCTGAATCGGCACTGTTGGCAACTTCGCCAATTGGGATTTCTGCAATACAAAAAACACATTCGGTACCCGTCTTAACGTTTGGATTTTCTTTTACTGCATTAACCATTAGATACTCCTTTTGCGGCCTCCCTCTTAATCCAGTCGTTTCCTGAAGTAATTTACGTTTCGTGTTTTCCTGATCCACTTTTCTACCGCCTCCTTTCGAAAACGATAAGGATAAAGGAGATTGGAGTAGCAAACGTCGTGCCACCCCTGTCAAGGTACGATTTTTACGTTCAACCACTCTGTTTTGCTCCAGGGTGTGAGTCGCAGTTGAGGGTCTTCGAATTCCATTTTCTCTTAAGAGATCTTCCATATTTTTGCTCATGTATTCCTCACCGTCTTCAGTTTCCAAGAGTTTGATTTTCTTTTTCGTTTGCATTGCCGCGGTCGCAATATATTCTTTAAGAAGATTGAAAATTCTATCTTTCATCTTAATCATTTGCACTTCGCACTATTTCGAGTAGCCATTTATGAAAGTGACTGAGTATCATGCTTTTCCATTCGATGCGACTCTCATTTGTCCACAAATGTCTGAATGCACGATTTCTAAAAAGTTTGGAACTTTCTTCCGTTTTATTCGGAAATGTTCTTCGTGATGCATAACAATCTTATTATCTTTCCGCGAAAATAGATATCGCAATTCAAATTTTCTTTTGCTTCGCCCAGCTTCATTCCTAGAACGGCTCCAGTTTTATGTCCACTTTCGAGATCATGCATGTTCAGATGTCCTATCCGGCAATGCAAATTATCGATTACTCCGAACGGCGATTCTGTCACCAAATTATCAACGGCATCTTTTTCGGTCGGGAAGTATATAGTCCACCAGTTCTGCCCGCTTGCAAAATCGCATTTCCGGCTTTGTCGACAATAGAGGCTTGGTTTTTTGTTGAAAATCACGTCGTATCAATGATTAGTAATCTTTCCTACTAATAACAAATTCGTCTGTAAATCGGGTAAATAGAGAGCATCGTGCAACTTTAGATTCGTGGATTCTCTTTCAAATTCGCTTTCAAATGTAACAGTTTCTCGAGATCTCATGTCTGTCCAAGAATTACTAGCGAGATTCAATTTTTGATTTTTCGTTTCAGTAATCGTAATGAAAGTTTCTTTATCTTCACATGAATGCGAAGTGCGTCAGCTATCGAGACACCAGTCTTCATCAAGACTTTTTAATTTCGCTCCAAAAGCTTGCTGAGTTTTTTATTTTGCTCGAAACTTAAGCTTTTCGCTGTATTCGCGTTGTTGCAAATTTCTTATGTGACCTTTTTTTCCACATTGATGGCAGTTGAATTTAAACGGCTCCTTTTGTTTCATGTCGGTTCTAACGCTCGTTGAATTTGTATTTCATTTTTTGATAAAATTTTCGTTCGCAATCATTGCTTCCGATGAAATGATGTATGTACAGTTTTTCTAGCATCTGCCTTTTCAACGATTTTTAGTTTCTTCTGGAGTCAGAAATTCACCGTGCAACTCGATTGCGCGACGAAAATGCTTAAATTTCAAAGGAAGACTATATAACAATATAATTCTTACTCAATCTGGATTGATGCCCACAGACATTTAGTTAAGTTTATCTAATGTGTTGAAAAATTTTCGAAGTTGATTTCTAACGTCATCGTTATCGTCCATCCGATGCAACGTTAATCTTTTCGGTAGTATTCAACCCATACCTTATTCGATGTAACGCAAATTTATATCTGCATCAACTTGCTTGGATTTATTGATAAAATCGCGTCGAATTTCGCCTTTCGATCCTCGTTTCCCCACGTCGCTGTTGCTCTTGCTATTGCGACTTTGTTTCCAGCACTTGGAGCGGGTTTGTTTTTTCTCTCCTGTAACGTACGACCATGCACCGTTTTTTGTAAACAGAGTTTCTATGTTCTAAATTGTTTGTCCATGTATCGTCGTACGAGGAACATGAAAATATCGATGAAGTGTGCGTGAAAGAGCTTATAAAAAATAATCATATATCGATAAAAGAGACTGTAAGAGTTCGGATGGATTCTTCGTTCGCACAAAATTACTTTATAATTATATTTTCGGAATTAACTGTATTATGCGGTCCATTTTTAAAGAGTGAGTTCAAAAGGTTTGGTATAAAACTTGAAAATGTGACAAGTTGAAATATAATACACTGTCACTTTTGTATAAATTACACATACTCACCATGTACTCTGTTTCAACATGTCTACGGGTAATTATGAATAAATGAATATTAACGTTTAAACGAAATTAACCTTTATCGTGTATTACACATAACCCTTGTCTTATAAAATACAGTTTAGAACATAACTTACCGACACACGGTATTTACCGACCGACGATAAAAAGAACTGCTTTACCGACCGTAAGCTATCAGGGGAAACTCTAGTCACGTGACTGCTTTGGCACGTACTTGCACGCCACTTCTGGTGAGGGTGGTGGCTCAGTGTAGGGACCAATCAGCGCTCGGGAAATTTTCGGGGGTGTAAGGTCCATATAGAGCGCTATGCCAAAAAAGCGTCTAGTACGGGGACCAATCACCACTCGAGAAATTCTGAGCGGGTGGGTTGACCAGTACGGGACCAATCACCGCTTGGGAAATCCTGAGGGGGTGGGGTGAGCAGTATGGGGACCAATTAACACTCGAGAAATTTTGAGGGGCCGCGGTGACCAGTATAGGGACCAATCAGCGCTCGGGAAATTTTGGGGGGTACCACCCACAACCCGTCTGCGCCATTCTGGTCGGGGTGGGTGATCAGTATAGGGACCAACCAGCGCTTGGGAAATTTCCATATGGTGGGGGAAGGGGGCGTGGCTAAGGAGTTGGGGCCAATCCCAGCCGACCATGAGGCTCAAAGTGGTGGGAGTCAGGGCCAGGCAGGGAGAGGGCAGGACCAGAGGGAGTGCAGTGGGGAAAGGACCCCGATCTCCCTATCCTGGTACTTCACTACTGGTGCACAAACCCAATAAAGATATAGCAGGTCTCGGCTGAGAAAATTATACTATTCATGAATGTAGACTTCTTGTTGTCCGAAATTCGCACAAAAATTTGTTGGACAGAATGATTTCACACAATCAATCTGCAACATTTTTCTGTAACTTCACAAAATTTTTGGAAAAAGACTATTGCGTAAAATTTTCGTTGAGAGTTGTTGCAACGCAATCGCTTGAAACTATTTTGTGTACAAAATCTTGCAAAACAATTTTTTGCAAAATAATCACGCGAAACTTTTTTTGTTGCATGAGATCGTCATTATTTTATAACTATAAATAAACGAATATAAACATTTACGTTGCACTGTGTTGTTCATTTTAAAACCATCATCCCTTTAAAACAACTCAAGCAAAAAAAAATAATCTTCTATCTTATTTTGATATTTCTGGTTTTAAAAAGTGACTCGCATTTAAAAAATGGTGTGAAATATTAAATAATTCATTGTGGCGAAAAGCGTGAAGATGAATATCTGAAAATTCTGAAGGACTACTGTCAGTATGTACAAAAAAGTAGAAAAGTTTGAACAAAAAAGTAGAAAAATTTTAACAAAATCAAACATAGTCACTGTGGCGAATTGGTCAATTCGTAAGGAATGCCTCATATACTCCTCGGTCTTCTCTTTGTGCAGATCTTCGTGCCCGCCGCTCATTGGCAGGAGAGTGAATTAAATGGAGGTATACGTAGCTATACACTATGCACAGAAATCCCTTGCAACATTCTTCTGCAAATTTTATGCACGACAATTTTCTCACAACATTTTTAGAAAAAGATTGTTGCCCAAAATTTTCGTAGAGAAATGTCGCATAACTGCTTTAACTGCTTCAACTGCTTAAAACTGAACAAAATTATGCGAAACATTTTTTGTTGCAAAACAATTTTCAAGCAGTCATAAAATTTAATCTTTCGATCTCGATAAAATCTGAACACTTATTAAAGATAAAACAAAATTTTTTTCATAATAAAGAGCAATTTGTGCTCGACAAGTGTGTCAACTTCCGCTTTGATGTCTCGAAGCATTCAAAATGTAACACGCTTTTATTTGAAAACTTATTTCCAATTGGGATAAAATAATTTGTAACTCTTTAGTTATTTTTCATCAAAACTAATAAAAGCTTGTTTAGTAATTTATATCTTGTATCGCTTTTTTTTTGAAAAAAATTATGCGAATCATTTTGTGTTGCGAAACATTTTTTTTTGTAAAGCCGCTTTTGTGTAAAAAATTTTCAAGCAATCATAAAATTGAATCTTTCGATCTCGATGAAATCTGAACACCGAAGACCAATTTGTGCTCGATAAGCGTTTCAAATTCCACATCGATATCTCGAACTATTTGTGCTCGACAAGCGTGTAAAATTCCACTTCGATATTTCGAAGCGTTTAAAATGTAACACGCTTTTATTCGAAAATTTATTTCCAATCGAAAGAAAATTATTTTCAACTTTTTAGTTATTTTTTATTAACAACTAATAAAAGCTTGTTTAGTAATTTATATCTTGTTTCGTGTTTTTTGCAAAAATTGTGCCAAACATTTTGTATTGCAAAACTTTTTTTTTGCAAAGCAGTTTTTGTGCAAAAAATTTTGCGAAACGTTTTTTGCAAAAAATTATGCGGAACCTTTTTTGTTGCAATACAATTTTCAAGCAATCATAAAATTTAATCTTTCGATTTTGATAAAATCTGACCACCCATTAGAGATGAAACAAAATTTATTCATAATAAAGAGCAATTTGTGCCCGCCAAGCGTGTCAAATTTCACTTCGATATCTCGAAGTGTTTAAAATATAACACGCTTTTATTTAAGAACTAATTTCCAAGCGGAATAAAATTATTTTCAACTTTTTAGTCATTTTTTATTAACAAGTAATCAAAGCTTGTCTTCGAAAAAAATTTCGTTCATTTATTTTTTACTTCTCAGTATTTCTTGCACGAAATGTTTTGCAAAATTTTTTGCAGGTTCTAGACAAAATTGTTTCACACAATTAATCCGCAACATTTTTCTGCAAAGTCTATGCAGGCAAATTTGTTCACAAAATTTTTGGAAAAAGACTGTTGCGCAAAATATTCGTAGAGAGATGCTGCAAAGCAATTGCTTAAAACTATTTAGTGAACGAGATTCTGCAAAATAATTTTTTTGCAACAATTTTGCGAACCATTTTTTTTTGCAACTGCAAAAAAATTTTGCGAAACAATTTTTCAAAAGCACAAAATTTTTTCCACACAAACTATTTTGCAAAATTTGTTAGACAAAATTGTTTCACACAATTAATCTGCAGCATTTTTCTGCAATTTCACATAATTTTTGGAAAAAGACTTTGCGCAAAATTTTCGTAGAGAGATGCTGCAAAGCAATTACTTAAAACAATTTTGTGAACAAAATTTTGCTCGTAACTTTTCAAAAGCCGATTTTAAGTAATTGCTTTACAACATCTCTCTACGAAAATTCTGAAAGACTGTTTTCAGTACGAACAAAAAAGTTGAACATTTGTAACAAAAAGTAGGAAATTTTAACAAAATCAAAAATGGTCAGTTTCACGAATTGGTCGGTTCGTAAGGAATTCCTCATATTATACTACTCAGTCTCCTCTTCGTGCAGATCTTTGTACCCGCAGCTCGTTAGCGAGAGAGAGAGAGAGTGAGAGAAAGAGAGAGAGAGGGAGAATGGAATAGAGGTATATGTAGCTATACACTACGCACAGAAATCCCTATCTTAGGGTGCATGAGGCCCTAGGGCGCATGGGGCATGTAAAATATGTACCTAGAGCCCTTGTATTAGGCTCCCCGGTATACGCGTATATTTTGTGCGACCGTTACGCTCTTTATGACTCAGTCGTTGTCACGCGCTGCACATATCTATTTCGTCTATGGGCCCATTGCGACGCGTGTGTCTCCAAGTTTGAGTTCACGGTCATAGAGCAATATTATTTACATTCGCGAGTGCAATTTTGCTGACAAAGATTTTGAAGGAGAGGCGGAACATCTTCACTATCTTCGTTAATGAAAGGGTTTCATGCCTTTTGCAACTTTAGTCATATTCCTATCGCGGTTCGAACTAGCTCGGCATCAAGTATTTTTTCAAAAATGATTCCGCGCTTTGCAAAGCGAAAAAAATGTAAAAAAAGAAAATAATTATAAAAAAAATGTATTGAAAAAAACGGTTGTGCGTGAAACTCTGGGCAAAATAATAAATAGTGTAAAAAAAAAAAATAATAAAAATAAAGTGTGAGAATAATATTTATAAATGGTGTAAAAATATTGCCCCTTGCTTAAAACATTGGCTGGAGGAGAAGGAGGGTAGCTGCGACGAAAAGCGCATAAATAGTGAGTAGGTGTTAATATTTTGTGTGTGTTGTGTGTGGGTGTGGGTGTTTGTGTGTGTGTGTGTGTGTGTGTGTGTGTGTGTGAGAGAGAGAGAGAGAGAGAGAGGGCTGTGGAAGCGCGATGCTCTGACGGAAGTAGTGAGGGAAACTCGGGACTTCCCATACCACTTTTTCATCTAATAATAATAATAATAATAATAATAATAATAATAATAATAATAATAATAATAATAATAATAATAATAATAATTATAATTATAATACCACTCTGGCGCGCAAAGTGGTGGGGCGGATTTCCCTTACCACTTCTCCGCCAGAGTGGTACACCTACTACTGTGATGCTATATAAAAAGCTGTATATGAGGCAATCCACGCTATTTCGCTTAGCCGTGACCCTGATCATTTTTAATTTTTTTTATTTTTTAAATAAAATAGTATACTATGCAAGGAGCATTTAGACTAATTTTAAAATTTTTATCGCATGTATTTCAGAAGTTACAATTTTTCGAAAAATCTGGATTTCAGAAATTTCGGAACCCTTCTAACGCCGATATCTCTTAAATTAAACGATATATCGAAAAAAGTTTAGAGATTGATTTTTTTCATATTAGTTTACACTTTCACAAAAAAAGAGAAAAATAATTTTAATCATCGTTGTCAACAATTTTCCAGCGTGTAAAGTGAAAATTATTTTTTTAAAGATGATCGCTATTTTTTAATTTTTTCAAAAAATTTTCTAAAATAAAATGATGAATTATATGAATTTCAACGCTAGTTCCATCGTGAGCTCATTTTTTCTTCTATTTTTTGAAAAATAAATTCAATTTTTTTCTTGCGAAAATTCTGAGTGTTTTGTGTGAATTACGATAATAATTTTTATTAATAATAATACTCGTAAGTAATAATTATTGTACTCATTTAGAATTAGTAATTATAGTGAAAATTTTACAATAAGTAGCCCAATCTAATATGTTGAAGAATTATTTTTCCATTACTTTCCTGTAGATGAAACGTATGCATTATACGAGAATATATGAATGAAACACTTACATATTTTTTATCTTGAGAGAGTTATCGATATTTTTTTTCTCACTCATTTTAAAAGTTTACACAATCGAGACTGATCGGATATCAAAATGTTCAGCACAAAAACTAAGCGACCGGTATAAACGGGTGAAAACCATAAAGGGTACCCAAAAATTGCACTGTGTTGTGCCTGATAATGATGGTGCCTTAAGAGTAAAAGATTTTACGAAATCTGATCAGTCTCGATTACGTAAACCTTTCAAACGGGGGAGAGAATAAATATCTATAACTCTCTCAAGATAAAAAAAGTATGCAAGTGTTTCATTCACATATTCCCCTATAATGCATACGTTTCTTCTATAGGAAAGTAATGGAAAAATAATTCTTCAACGTATTAGATCGGGCTACTAATTATAAACTTATCACTACATGTACTACCTGTAAATAAGTACAATAATTATTATTTACGTGTATTATTAGTAATAAAAATTATTACAGTAATTTATACGGAAAACTCAAATCTTTCGTGAAAAAAAATTAAATTAATTTTTTTAAAAATAGAAGGAAAAATGGGCCCACGATAGGACTAGCGTTACAATTCATATAATTCATCATATTATTTCCGAGAATTTTTTGAAACAAATAAAAAATGGCAAACATCTTTAAAACAAAAAAATTTCACTTTACACGCTGAAAAATGTTGATAACGATGACTTAAATTTTTCCCTCTTTTTTATGGAAGTGAAAAATATGAAAAAAATCAATTTCAAAACGTTTTTTGATACACCGATTATTGTAAGAATTATCGCTGTTAGAACGTTTCTGAAATTGCTGAAATCCAGATTTTTCGAAAAATTCTAACTTCTGAAATACATGCGATAAAAATAAAAAAATTGGTAAAATTACTCCTTGCATAGTATACTATTTTATAAGAAAAAATAGCAAAAATTGAAAATAGTCACGGTCACGGACAAGCGAAATGGCGTGGATTGCCTCATATATAAAGATTCGATTGTATGTGCTTTGCTTAAAATTTTTATTTCAAATGGTATGAAACAAAACTCTCATTTACAAAAATTTGAATTTGTTCCATATTAGGCCTGGATTTCCAGCAAATTTATATATAGTTAATAACCGACAGTGTAATGAAATAAAGTATTACATGTGAGATGAGGGTAACAATAATTAATTCCTGAATTCCGTGTGTGTATGTGTAGAGTTTCTATTGTTTTTTATGTTTGAACCGTCACATCTAGAGTTTCCACACAGATATGGATACATTTGTATATAGTGTAACGTGCAATCTTGCCACGCCACCGGGACGTAGTCTTGTCGAGCAGTGGGTTGGATTTACGACCCTACTTCACCGCTCGTTGGTGCCGTCTCTCTCTAATTTTGGCTTGAAACAGCGACTTTTGAATTTAAATTAAGTATCGTGCAAAGCTACCTACGAGGCGCGCGTTATGATTATCGGAATAAAGCATACTTGTTTATGAATTTATATTAGTTTACCGCATACTGAATTCAGAAAGTATTTTTTACAAAAAAATTTGATTGACTGAGGATCAGAGGTCACGGAGAGCGAGCCACGCTCTCTGAGATCGCATGGCGGACAGTGGCCGAGAAAAAGATGAGAGCCTCGGAAAACGGAGGCACCGTGTTAACTTGGTCCCCGAGAACTGTCTAGGGTTTGGATTTTATTAGACAGGCGAATACCGATAAACTGTACTCGTGGATGGGGATGCCGGAAGGACGATGGGTAAGGGCCAATATAGCCAGTCGCTCATTCTTCTTGACTTAACGGCCTTGGTGCCGTACCTTTCCCGCTGTATCGTTGACGCCATGGTCCGTTGAAATCAGCACCTCTCTTTAATGGATGACAGGGGTGGAAAGGAGCGTAAGGTGCTGTTTTGCGTTTATTTTTGCCTGGTGGCGTTACGTGTGTGCCCGAAGCCGAGTTAAGGGACGCTTTGACTCCTCGAGGGATGCCTCCCCTCATGTTTCAGACCACCACACGGTAGTTCAAAACGCCCGAGTTCCTGGCCAAAAGTCGAAAAATGAAGGTTGAAAAATCGATATTTTTAAAATGGATTCTTGTAGAGGGGGGTTTGGGGCATTCAGATCGCATAAGCAGGGGTCACAATATTGTATACCTGCTTCCCTGCGACAGTCGTAAGTTGCCTCTCGAAGGAATACGCGCGCAACGCTTCAGTGACCAGTTTTACAGTGCTCCAGAAAATCATACATAACTTTGCAACAACGTGTCCGATTCCATTTTTCCAAAATGGAAAATGATTATGAAGGTATGTAGAAAAATTTTATGTACTTCAATGTTCGAAAATGTTTGTTGTTATTAATGAAATGTTATGCTGAAGGTAGTCGTGATTTTCATATTTTTTGGCTTTTTTAAAAATACATTTGTATCGATACAAAGAAATTTTAACACGCTTTAACGCTGGCATTCACAGGGACATGTTTGTTGAACTATCTATTAATAAAATTTCAAGAATTAGCTGCCCCAACGTTGCCGTTTTTGAATAATATCGATTTTAGTGTTACCGCGCACGCTGTCGTGCGCGTTACGCACTGTGACTAATAGCGATATTCTCCGCTCAACTTTCTATACCTGAGGCTTGAAAGGTCCCAGGTATAGAGGGTTTTTTGTAGATGTTTTCTATCTCTTTCCAAGGTGTTGTGGAGATAAGTACAGTTATTGCAATGGTGTAGCATTATTGTTGCAATGGCGTAGCATTGTGAATAAAGATTTGAAATAAAATTCCAACCGTAACGTCCATTTTTACAAATAGATCGAAATATATTTACAAATATTATTTCAAACCTTGTTCATGAACAATAAACACAATTTGTAAAACATAATAATATTGTTTTTGCTCATAATATTTTTACAATACGTACAATATATATACCGTATATATACAATATATATATATACACAATATCTATATACAATATGTATACGGCAAAAAAAATCAATTTTTGTTTATTCCTCAATTTCTCGTATGTTTATGGAGATCCTATCTTGTAAAATACATATTCCATGCAAAATTGTATCAGCTTTTCGAGGAAAATATTGAAGAAATTTTAAAAATTTGGGCAACAACCAAAAAACAGCTTTTTAGACTTTAAGCTCAATTTTGAGAGCTTTCCAAGTGCATAAACAAAAAAATATATTTTTTTTTCAAACCAGAGATTTTTTTACGCAAAAAACGTATTTTTTGAAAATTTTTGCATTCTGTTGGAAGATGGCAAGTCCAAATGAATAAAACGAAAATCGTTAAATTAGCTAAAATACCCCATATAATAACTGCGAAAGTTAGCGGGGAAAAAATCTGAAAAAATTCTGGATTCTGTTTTTGCGAAATTTGCGAGAAGGTCTAAGGGGGTGAGGCCGGATCCGACGTCCATAATTGGCGTTTCCACCCATATACAATATATATACAATATATATACAATATGTACAATATATACAATATATAAAACATATACAATATATACAATATATATTATATAATTTATGCAATATATACAATATATACAATATATACAATATATACAATACATACAATAGAGACAATATATATAATATATACAATATAAATACAACTTTTTCAATTTTAACAGGACAAACATGCAAAGAAATCATTTGTACGCGCAGACAAATATTCTTGGCTCTACATAATGAATGGGGCTCGAAATTTGACAAACAAATAGAAGTTCTGGAAAAATATTTTACCGAATCGGAAGGATGTCCTTTCGAAATTTCAATTGATGAAAGGAAAATTCTAAGGAATCTTCTATTTACAATGAAGAAAAAATGGCAGGATAGCCACAGAACTCTGGAGCGCTTTTACGCCACTCATAAAAAATGGCTTGACCAGGACGTCGCTATTACGGTTTGTCTATTTTCCTATTTCTTATATCATTGAAATTTTTCATTTAAACGTTTTTTTTTCACTTTCGAACCGATGTTATTGCGATTTGTTGTAGAATGCGGATTTCAAAAACAGGGATGTACCTACTCCTAATTCTGATACATCAGGATCGGATGAAAGCCACAAATTTGGAAGACCCTCGCTGGACTTTTCATCATCCAGCGAACGGAGTAAGCGACGAAAAGTTGATGATCTTCGGAAATCAACAAGTCCAAGGGCATTGGCATTCGCAACGGAAATGAATCTTCGTGCTTCTCGGTCCCACGCTGCAGCAAAGGTGCTCAAGAATATTACAACCACTTCTCCTACGCGAGCCTCTCGGTATCGGTTAGCATTCGCACAAAGTTCCAAACCAGTACGTCAAGAAATTAGCGCAGATGTTGCTTTGAACTTGATAATAAGCAGTAAAATGACGAAAGAAACGTACAATATGGTCCGGGAATTAACCAATGAAAACAGGGACGCGTCAGTTTATCCCAGTTATCATAAAATATTAGCTGCTAAATCTTGGTGTTACCCACCAGAGTGTTCAATACGTATAACGGAAACAAGCGCGGAAGTATCATTGCAGGCTTTACTCGACCATACTACAGCTCGTTTGGTTCAAGTACAATCTGATGTCATAAAAACACTCGACAGTTCCTTCACGAATGATATGAAATTAATTTTGAAGTGGGGATGCGATGGTTCGTCGTCGCAGCAGTATAAGCAAAAATTTTCCGAAAGCGACAGCTCTGACGCTTATGTATTTTTTACGTCCGTGGTTCCGTTGCAAATGGTAGCTTCAAACGACAAATCTGAGCGGCAACTTGTCGTTTGGAAGAACCCAAGGCCTTCTTCACCCCGTTACTGCAGACCGTTGAGATTGCAGTTTTTGAAAGAAACCGTGCAGTCAACTGTTGACGAAAAAAACTTCGTTGATAAGCAAATAGCGTCTCTCGTCACATTCGCTACAGTAACGGAGGGTACGAACGTTGAAGTTGAATATGAATTATCGTTTACAATGATAGATGGAAAGGTGCGAAATGCTATTACTGATACTAAATCTGCGCAAAGATGTTACTTGTGTAATTTGACGTCGAAAAATTTCAACAATTTACAATTGGTTGAACAAACAGAATGTGACAGCTCGAAACTGAATTTTGGAATTTCTTCCTTACACGCGTGGATAAGGTTTATGGAATGGATGCTTTATATTGCATATAAATTAAACGATGAGACGAGTAAATGGCAGGCGCGAACAGTCGATGAAAAGAAAGCAGTGGGTGATCGTAAGGAACAAATCCAAAAGAAATTTAAAGCTGCTTTAGGTTTAAATATTGATATGCCTAAGCAAGGATTTGGCAGTACAAATGACGGCAATACAGCCCGACGTTTTTTGAGAACGTTACCTTAACAGCAGAAATTTTGAATTTGGACGAAAAATTCATAGCAAGTTGCAAAGTAATTTTGCAGACAATGACGAGCGGTTTCGCTGTACATATCGACAAGTTCAGGGTTTATTGCTTAGACGTTGCGGAACGCTATGTGGAGCTATATTCTTGGTACCCGTTGCCAACATCGGTACATACCATTCTAATTCATGGCTACGCGATAATAGAAATGAGTGCCTTACCAATCAGACAACTTTCCGAGGACGCTCAAGAAGCGAGGAACAAGGACATTCGTCGGTACCGCGAAAAATTTGCTCGAAAATGTACTAGAGAGAAGACAATGTCTGACGTTTTTCGTCGGCTTCTTGCATCCTCGGACCCACTCATAACAAATTTTCAAAAATTAAAAATGAAGAATAGTGCACCATTACTCTCTGAGGTAATAGAACTTCTACTGGCAACACCAGAAGATAATGTCACAAATAGTAGCTAACCCTCAGCAGAAATTGACACATGTGCGACAGATCTGTCTAACACAGATTTTGATTTTTAATTAATTCAATGGCATTAATCTAATGGGATATGTATTTTATGGTATTATGTACGTGAGATACAATAAACTTTCACATATTTTACAAAATTGTTCTTCATTTTAGAATTTCAAATGTCATTAATCTAATAATAAATTCGTAATCAGCAACCTTGAAAACCCAATGGTGCAAATTTTCCCACCGATAAAATTATTATTTTTTCAAAATGTCCGCCATTTTTGGTCCGCCATTTTGAATTTCATAATTTTGATGTCAAATTCGTAATCAGCGACCCCAAAAACCTAATAACGCAAATTTTTGTACCGATAACGTGATTATTGTTCCAAAATATCCGCCATTTCGATCCGCCATTTCGAATTTCATAATTTTGATATCAAATTTGTAATCAGCAATCCCAGAAAACTCATGGTGCAAATTTTCGGACCAATAAAGTGATGATTTTTTCAAAATGTCCGCCATTTTGGGTCCGCCATTTTCAATTTCATAATTTTTATATCAAATTCGTAATCAGCGACCCCAAAAACCTGATGGTGCAAATTTTCGGACAGATAACGTGATTATTTTTCCAAAATGGCCGCCACTTTTGATCCGCCATTTTGAATTTCATAATTTTGATATCAAATTCGTAATCAGCGATTCTGAAAACTTCACGGTGCAAATTTTCGGACCGATAAAGTGATTATTTTTCCAAAATGTCCGCCATTTTTGGTCCGCCATTTTGAATTTCATAATTTTGATATCAAATTCGTAATCAGCGATCCCGAAAACCCCGCGGTCCAAATTTTCGGACCGATAAAGTGATTATTTTTCCAAAATGTCCGCCATTTTTGGTCCGCCATTTTGAATTTCATAATTTTGATATCAAATTCGTAATCAGCGATCCCAAAAATTTCGCGGTGCAAATTTTCTGACCGATAAAGTAATTATTTTTCCAAAATGTCCGCCATTTTTCGTCCGCTATTTTGAATTTTATAATTTTTATATCAAATTCGTAATCAGCGACCCCAGAAACCTTAAATAGGAAATTTTGAAATTATTATTCTCACTTTTCGACTTCTGGCCAGGGAAAAGGCCGTTTCGAACCACTGTGCACCACCGTGTTGTGGAAGAGAGCGTTAACGATACAGCAAAATTATATGCTGCGAAGATAAATCCGTGTACGGAGAGCGTGTGCGGCGAGGTGGGATATGCCACAACGCTGTAGAAAGGATATTATACGCGGTATGGAGCTCGACATTCGTATAGTATCGTAAAACGGGGGGAGCGAATGAAAAAGAGAAATAAGGAGAATCTCCGTGGCCAGCGGTAAAGCGCTAATCGTCGTAGGGGCTCTCGAGAGAGTGGGACAAGCACCTCGCATAGCCGGACGGAAACCCAAATCGACGGCCAAAAGTCTGACAAGTTTTCAATTCGTTCGAAAGTTTGTACTCGGGGGATTTTGGGGTCACTGATTACGAATCTGAAGTGAAAATTTCGAAAAACAAAATGGTGGATCCAGTACGGGAAAAAATTTAATGAAAAACGAATTGAATCGAGGTGAAAGTCTGTATCCGAGGGTTTTTGGGGTTGCTGATAACGAAGCTGAAGTGAAAATTTCGAAAAACAAAATGGCGGACCCAGTATGGAAAAAAATTTAAAGAAAAATGAATTGAATCGAGATAAAAGCCTGTACCCGGGTTTTTTGGGGTTGCTGATGACGAATCTGAAGTCAACATTTGGAAATACAAAATGGTGAATTCAATATGTACGACTTGTGTAGAAAAGGCATTATATTAATATCACATTGCAAAGGTTTTCCTTAAAATAAGGTTGATACAAACTATTGAGCTTAAAATAATGTATAAAAAGTGTAGAAATTAGCATTAAATTTCTTAATAAATATGTCTTCGGTTATAAAAACAAGTAACTGATGGGAAAAATTCCACATTCCGAATAGCTGGTCAGTCATCGTGATACATTCGATTACATACAACTTTATTCATCATCACTAGAACAATTTAATTCTCAGTCAGTGAAATCAATTGACGACACATCTTCTGGTAGCAACGATTTCATTTTCTTACCAGGAAATTTGCGCAGGCTAGAAATGCATGGATCAGACGTTAATAGTAGGCGTGAAAAAACGTCTTCCATGGTTTTTGTCCGAGGAAATTTTCGTGAAAAATCTGATCTATTCTTTTTTATGTATTTATTGGTAGATACTTGGGCGTCTTCGGACATTTGTCCAATTGATAATATTGCAGACTTTATAATCGCTGCGCCATGAATCAAAATTTTATGCATGGAAGTCGGCATATAAAACCATGGATACTACTTCACGTAGTCGCGAGCTGTTTGCACGGCATAATCTTGAAATCTGATTGTATCAATCTCATAGACACTTGAAAGTAATTGCAATATAACGTGAAATCGTTTGATCAGATCTTCACTTACCTCTGTCATCAAAGCAAAAGTAGTTGAATCTTCAAAAAACCATTAAGCAGTATTCCTGTCATTGGAGCTACCAAATCCGGGCTTTGGTTGATCAACTATGAGACCCAATCGTATGCGGAAACCATTTTGTAAACTTGCTTTTCGGTTTTTTTTTACAATTTATTTATCATTTGCAGGACGCGCTTGCCACTTTTCATTTTCAAGTTTATACCCTACATGCAAACAACATTCGAAGAAGCGAATCCACGCATGCAGAGTCGATAACCAGAACTGTAGACAATCTTCATTGATTTTTCTTTTCAACATCGTATCGATATCGTTGAAGTCTTTTAATGTTGCTTGACATAAATAGCAACGCTGAGCAGAAGCATTACTCGTGATTGTATTGCAAACTTTACCATCTATCATGGTGAATGCAAGTTTGAAAGAAACGGTTATGTCTTTTCCGTCAATGACAGTCGCGTAGGGGACAAGGTTACTTTCCTGCTGTTTGATAAACTACATTTCGCTCACCATGGCTTCAGTATTTTCATGCAAATATTGAATTCCAATTGGCCGACAAAAACGAGTAGATGATGGCCTGGCATTTTTCCATACAACGAGGGTATTTTCTGTTTTTTGGTCAACTGATATTAACTGCAGTGGAATAAGCGACGTAAAGAATATGTTAGCATCACACTTACGTCCATCATCATCGGTAAATCTTTATTTACACTACGATCTCGATTTAAGCAAGAGCGGCGGGACTGGCACCACTAGGCGCTTGCATAAATCAAAATTGCGCAAATGTCGCTCGTGCGTCCACGCGAATTTCACACCAGTCGGGAGCCGTGTCCGCTCTCTCACCGGTGCTCTCAAACCATGTGCCACGTCGATCGATATTCGCCGCATAGTGGGGATTTTTTCTTATATTGAAGCTGCATAAATCGATATCGTATTGTATACGAGGCATTCCAGCTATAACCGAGCGGCCAGTACATCGACATTTTTTTTTCGTGTTGCCGATTTTTTTTCAGGTACTTTTCGACAAAAAAAACATACGTGTTTCTTAAAAAAAAATATTTTCCATCCACTTCCGATTTAACACCTTTCAAAGTACAATTTTTGTTTTTTTGATAAGAGTGTATCCTCCGATTTTTTTCAAATGAATTGACAAAAAGTACATTTAAAACCGCATCTTTTGATCGCTATCCCATCATGGAAAAATCATTTTTCGATTTTTTCTATGTGTATGAAACTTTGAAAAATGTATTTAGGCGAAATAATTATCCTAAATACCATAACTAATAATAACAATAATGAATATCAATTGACCGAATATCAGAGCACTCGTCCGGAGCTCTTTTGCCATTAATAACTCAGATAATGAACGCAGCGTGACTATTGTCACAAATTCCTCAGCACCGCCGCATGGTGAAATAGACGAACGCAAAATGAATGTCTCAAATAATTACAAAAAGTAGAGGCAATGTTGGCAAAAGAACTCCACACTCGCGGAAAGTTCAGGAGAGGATCAAGCTCACCTCTTCGCTACAACAACTGAAAGCTCGACGACCGCTTCCTTGCAACATGTCAGGCTCTCATCACTGCCAAATTTCGACTAATTTATTCCTAAATTCGATCGATATTGTCTCGATCTTCGCTCTATTCTCTCCCGAGGCACAGCGGGACGGAAACCCAAATCGACGGCCAAAAGTCCAAAAGTAAAGTATCGATTTCGGGGATCTGCAGTAGTGGGTTAGATATAGTAATATTCCAAGGGTTGAGTTTCAGACTCGAGAAGGGACAATCCTTAATACCTGCTATTGTGTCCCCGTTGAAAAGTGCCCTTCGCTCGAACGAGATGCGTTGCGCTCTGTGTCTTATTTTCAGTGCGCTCTTAAAAACGTCGCCAGTTACAGAAAAATAAACCGATTGACGATTTTTAAAATGGATTCGAAAGGGGACAGTAAGTGAAATATCATCATGAAATGAAATTTTTTAAATAATGATGTATGTGATATCAGTTAACGAATGATTTTTCTGAAAATTAACGTAGCAATTCGCCTGGCGAATTGCTCGAGTTTTGAGAAAGATAGTCCGTCCGGAATGTGCCATATGTAAGCGCCATGCGCGTTGCCTCTCTCTTCGCGAGTCGAGGCTACCTTTATATCATGTATTTTGTTCTTAAAAGTCTCGCGTAATTCTCCGTCGATTCAATATGAATCAGAAACATTCCTCGCAAGCTACCTACACTCACAAGGAGGCTATCAAGTATGTAGGTCACCGAAGCAGACCAAATTCATTCTACAGGTATGCCGCACCCATGGATACTTTTTGCGTTAGGGCATAATCCAACGAGAGCACCGGTCTAGTTAACAACGTCTCCGCTTCGTAATCGCTGAATCGCTGGGTCAAATCCCGGCGGGGACTTTTTTTGTTCATTTCATCATTTGTACCTCAACCGCTGTGTAATTACATTAATATTTTCGAATATGAATGAATGAATATTTTTATTTTTTTTGTGTGGAAAGGTAAGGAGATAATTGTGACGAATGAATACACGAGTTTCACGGAAAAATCAATCTCTTCATTTACTTTTCATGAGTTATTCCTACCGCAAGAACTAGGGTAGTACGGATCATAAGAACACGGAAAACAATAATTATTTCGGCATCGAGCACGCGTAATAAATGCCGAGTTTCCGCATCCACAGAATTTTTTCAAAACGTCAACCGGGAACCGGAAATTTATTTATTATTATTATTTATTTATTTATTATCATTTCTTTGTTATCATTTATTTATTATTCATTTATTCATTTATTTCCAGAAATATGATAGTTATTGTATAGCGGTCGACGTACAAATAATGAAAATGAAAAAAAGTCCCCGCAGGGGTTCGATCCAGCGATCCAGCGATTACAAAGTGAAGACGTTGTCCACTACACCGACGCTCTCGTTGGATTATGCCTAACGCAGAAAGTATAAAGAGCGCTCGAAATTTTTCGATATTTTATATTTCGAAAACACCTGGGAAGTGGGTCCTATTATTTAGAAGTGCTACACCCCTGGTTGCGGCCTACCTGAACAATAAATTTGGTCAGATTCGGTGACCCACATACCTAAGGGTCCCCTTGTCAGTTTCGCTATTATTATTATTATTATTATTATTATTATTATTATTATTATTATTATTATTATTCCCGTGTGGGGCTTTTCCGACCCCCATCGGGCGCGTCCCCAGGTGGCGGATGGGGGAATGCTCGGCAGATATGTCGGGTAGGTGGGGCATAATATACCACCCGCGGACCAAAACGAAAACTTGCATGCAGAAGAGCACACGTCTGTTCCCGCTTCGGGCGGTGTGTTCGCCAGCGTCTGTCATCATGTTGATGCGGCTGCGAGTCATGCATTGATCGGTACATACCTCAGCACACTGAGAGTGCCCTTAACCGACGTGGGCGTTTCCTCTCTGCCGAGGTGGCAACTGGGGTGTGTACCTGGAACCAGCCCCTTCGGGCCCTGATCAGGAAGGGTGCATTGAATGCAGCTGTCGGAGACTGCATTGCTACGGGCGAGCGCTGATCCGTCCGTGTTTTCCGGGATCAGCTAAGCGTAGGTCAGGCCTCAGGGAACTGGGGTAGGAGTCAGAGTACTCTGAGGGTATACCCGTTCCTGACTATTACGGCCCGCCCCTTTGCACACGAAGCGCTGGTTCAACCCAAGAGGAAAGAAATGTTAAACAAAAAAGGAAACAATGAAGGTTCGGTGGGCGACGGGGCACCTTCCCTCGTAAAGCTGCTCATCGAAAGTGATAGGAGGGTGGCGGCAGGCCTTGAGAAAATGCACAGGCTCATCAAGACCATGATGGAAGCCTTAAAGAAGCAGCCGAACGTCAATAAGACAATAAAGGACGGGCTGCCTGCCTTGGTGGAGCATTTGGAGGAGCTCGAGGAGGGCCGACGGCCCATCAAGCAGGCTCATCGCCTTTTGGAGGGACCAAGGCTCCCTGGAGTCAGGCTCCATAGCGATCCTACACCGGGAACGAGCTTCTCGAGTGAGCCACCGGAAACGCTTCCGCCCGCGAAGGCAGGACAGAAGAAGAGAATGGCGACGAGCCCGCCTGTATCCCCAGCGATGGAGGTGCAGTCGAAAAAAAAAGAAAAAAGATAAGGAGAGCTTGCCAAAGAATGTCTGGACGGAAGTCCAGCGCAAGAAGAGAAAGCAGGAGCGAAACAAAGCGGGTAATGTTACGGACGCGTCGGGCTCACAAGCCAACAAGCCCGCAAAATTGCCCCAACAGGCAGCAGCCGCTGCTAAAAAGCCGCCCTCGAAAAAGTCGCCACCGAAAAAACCGAAAGCGATCTTGTTGAAACCAGCGGAGGGGAAAACCTATGCGGACATTCTAAATGTTGTCCGCAAAGAGGTAAATCCCGAAACCCACGGGGTCAACGTTCGGGCGATCCGGCGCACACGAGCAGGAGAAGTGCTACTCGAGCTGCGAAACTCATCGGCCGAGTCACGAGCTGCGTTTTTGGCTGCCCTCCAGGAAGCAGCTGGAAGCAGAAGCAGCGTCAAGG
The DNA here is from genome assembly GCA_946863875.1 of Alloplasta piceator. Lineage (NCBI taxonomy): Eukaryota > Metazoa > Arthropoda > Insecta > Hymenoptera > Ichneumonidae > Alloplasta > Alloplasta piceator. Next base: position 19,679,775 of record OX333078.1, read on the forward strand.
AATTGGTCCCAGAGGCACGCCTCGAGATCCGAGACCTTGATAGCTGCTGCACGAAAACAGAGGTCGAGGGGGCGAACAGAATAGCCCTGGGGCAGCACGAGGGCCCCCTGCGGGTCGCATTGACCCGGCCGAACGTGCGGGAACAGGTCGCCGCTATCGTCACCATTGACGAAACAGCCGCGAGGACCCTGTTGCAAACCGCTCGCGTCAAGATCGGCTGGGTCAATTGCCGAATCCGGAGGAGAGTGGAAGTACCGAAATGCTTCAAGTATCTCGGCTACGGGCACCACAGTACCCGGTGTAAGGGCACTGACCGGGGAAGTCTGTGCTTCCGGTGCGGCAAGGAGGGACATAGGGCATCTGACTGCGATGCTGAACCCTTTTGTTTCCTCTGCCCGGCCGTGGAAGGTAAGCCAGACTCCAAACGTCACATGGCAGGGTCGGGGCGGTGCGGGGCATTCCGCACAGCCCTCAGCGATGCCAGAGGCGAGTAATGGTGGTCGTCCTGCAGGGGAACATGAATAGGAGCCGGATAGCCGACGAACTTCTGGCCCAAATATGCTTCGAGAAAGCCGCTGATATAGTTCTGGTCAGCGAGCAATATCGGAACAGAGAAGGGCCAGGATGGTATTCGAACCTCCTAGGCACGGCAGCGATTTGGATTCCAAATCGACGACGCTTCTGCGTCGTTGACCATGGCTCCGGCAGCGGTTTCGTTTGGGTGAGGTCCAGCGGCGTTATCTACGTCAGCTGTTATCTTACCCAAAACGAGCGCATCGCAGACTTCCAGGTCAAACTCGATGGACATGAAGACGCTATCCGGGACATGGAGGGTGAACTGGTAGTGGCCGGAGACTTTAATGCAAAGGCTCTGGAATGGGGTGAACCTCGGCCAGATTCGGGGGTGGACGAGTGCTGGACATGGCGTCCAGACTTGGGCTAGCTGTATTGAACACTGGCTCAACGTCCACCTTCCGAAGGCCGGGGTACAGAGAAACGATTATCGATGTTTCCATGGCGACGGAAAGCCTGGTATCGCGAGTCAAGGACTGGAGGGTGATCGAGGACTTTACAGCCAGCGATCACCAATACATTACGTTCTGCGTACGTGATGTAGCTCCAGTCCAAATCAGAACACCACGAGGACCTGCCAGGTGGAACGTCGATAAAATGGACCCCCAAAAGCTGTCTCCGGCGCTATTACGTGGCCAGCGAATCCTTGACGAGCTTCCACGCTCCGCAGGCGCTGAACAGACCGTGGATCTAGTAATGACCCACCTTCATCAGGCCTGCAGCGACGCCGTGCCAAAAAGGATTGCACGGGATGATAGACCTCCCGTGTACTGGTGGACGGACGAGATCGTGGAGCTGAGGCGGGAGTGTCTCCGTTTGAGGAGACTGTCCCTGAGAGCCCAGCGCCGCGACACCGACGCAGCCCCTAGCACTGACGCCTATAAGGCGGCAAGGAAAGTGCTGAGACGGACCATCAAGCAGAGTAAGCACCACTGCTGGAAGAAGCTTGGGGAGGATCTTAACGAGGATCCTTGGGGACTAGGGTATAAACTGGTCCTCCGCAAATTGGGGGCGTTCTCTGAAAGCGCTCCCACAGATGCAGGGATCATCGGCGGTTTCGTCGATGCCCTTTTCCCCAGCCACCCTAAGCAACCGCGCCGACCTCGAACACCCGAGGACGCGCCACTCCCCCTCTTTACGGAGGAGGAACTTAAGGCCACGGCGCGGTGTTTCAAAAACAAGAAGGCACCAGGCCCTGATGGTTTACCAGCAGAGGTGCTGAAATCCGCAGTTGAGAGGCATCCAACGATCTTTCTTACGATGTACAACGCCTGCCTACAAGCGGGAATCTTTCCACGCTGCTGGAAACTCGCGCGGCTGGCGTTGATCGGGAAGGGCAAAGGGGGACCAGTAGACAATCCATCGTCCTACAGGCCCCTGTGCATGCTAGACACGGCTGGCAAACTTCTGGAGAAGCTTCTTCGACCTCGTCTCCATGCGGCCATCCAAGCCTCTGGAGACCTTTCTGAGAGACAATATGGCTTTCGGAAAGGGAGGTCGACGATACACGCAATCCAGGAGGTTGCTGAAGCAGCCAGGGGTACGGAGCGGGGGAACCATTTCTCCCGCCCCGTCTGTCTACTGGTCACTCTGGATGTGAAGAACGCTTTCAACTCGGTGCGGTGGTGTAACGTGCTACAGGCGCTGGAACGAGATTTCAGGGTCCCCGGATATCTTTACTCGATGTTCGAGGATTACCTGAACGATCGCTCCTTCGTTTACATCACTGCAGATGGTCCGATTAGCCGAGAGTTAACGGCAGGGGCAGCCCAAGGGTCCATACTAGGTCCCGACATTTGGAATGCCACATATGACGGGATTCTCCGAATGGAGATGCCTGAGGGTTATTTTCTGGTTGGGTATGCGAACGACGTAGCCGCTATCATCATTGCGCGTACCGTAGAGGCAGCGCAGATGAGACTCACCCAGGTAATGCGTCGGGTCCACTCCTGGATGGAAGTCCACGGCTTGGAGCTAGCGCTAGCGAAAACTGAGATCGTGCTCCTAACCAAAAAGCATATCTCGCTTATAAGGAATATGCAGGTAGGAGAGACGACGGTCCAGACGAAGGCGTCTGTACAGTACCTGGGGTCGAAGCTCGATTCTCGCCTCAGCTTCGGGGAAGAAATAATATCGAGAGCGGACAAAGCTGCGGCAGTGACGACGTTGCTCAGCAGGGTAATGGCCAACATTAGCGGTCCTCAGCCCTGCAAGCGTCGCTTTCTGCTGGAAGCGCATGGCCAGAGTGCAGCGGAGAGGGGCCCTCCGTATCGCCTGCTCTTGCCGCACGGTCTCAGAGCCGGCTGCGCTAGTGATAGCCGGGGTCATACCGATTGACCTCCTCGCCCAGGTTCGTCCACCAGGGCCTTCCCGACGAGGAAGAGAGGGAGAGACGAAAAGCGCTTGCCAGGTCCCGTAGCATGCCGACCTGGCAAAAGAGATGGGATGAGGATCCGCGGGCCCGGTGGACAGCGAGACTCATTCCTCGCTTGGACACCTGGATAAACCGTCAGCATGGTGAGGTAAATTATTACCTCACACAATTGCTGACGGGGCACGGGTATTTCCGGTCTTATCTGTGCAGAATCGGTGAAGTGCCGGACTCGTGCTGCATATCCTGCGGATCCCCCAGAGACGATGCCTTCCACACATTTTTCGAATGCGAAGAATGGAACGTGTGGAGGGCACCATTGGAGGAAAAGTTCGGGAGCATAACCCCGGAAAATATTATCGGAGTTATGCTTCTGAATGATGAAACTTGGACAGAGGTCACTTCCTTCGTGGAAGCTGTCCTCCGTCGGAAGAAGAAAGATTTGGAGGAAGGAACGCCCCAAGTGGCGTTCAAAACAACTAATGGCGCCACCCCGAAGTAATGCTAACGTGGTTCCGGGGTGGTCGTTTGGAGATACAGGGGGGGTTTTAGTCGGTAGTCTCTTCGGAGGAGTCCGACACACAGTAGGAGGAAAGCCCAAAAACCTGGCCAAAACCCCAAAAAATAAATTTTCGAAATAGGGTCAGTTGAGTAGTCATTCAGGTAGAGGACTAGTAACTGCATTCTATTGTGGAAGGGAAAGCCCTTTAAGTGTATACCTGCGCCGCAGCGTCAGTTGGTAGTTAGTGTTCGTTAAGAGTGTACGTGTCACGCGCTGAACAGACGAAAATAACGCTGACTTCAAAAACCCATAACTTTAAAGTGACGGGTTTAATTTCAATTCTGCAACATGGATACGACTTCTGGAGGTATGTAGAACATATTTTTACATTGGTTGAATCTAAACTTTTTGTATAAATGATTGAAATGTAGTATAGCCTTCGGCATAAATAAAATTGAATAATTTTGAAAACTTATATTTTCAACGGTCCGAAAAGTTATATATTTTGTCACATTTTGCAAAGTTCCTAGTTTCGGCCTTTAGTTTAATGTATAAGCTTTCGAAATTTACAAGAGTTACCTGCGGAAAACGTGCGTCTTGTCCGTTATGATTTTTTTCGCATCGTGCGGTAGCCGAGCGTGCACGCGGCACTATTGAGCAGCCTCTGCGCCTCTACCTGAGAATGGGTCAAGTAGCTTCATAACGGACAAGACGGCTGTTATACGCTTGAAATGAATTATTTTAATGTATATGTATGTGTATATATATACATATATATAAATTTTCTGTGATTTAATTATGATATATACGTATGCATATATATATATATATATATATATATATATATATATATATATACATATTAAAATCAACCACATAAAAATTTCTTAAATATGAATGAAATGTTATAACATTCAAATAAAATATTTGAATATATATATATTATATAGTAAGCAAAGCTTTCTGTTCGGAAAAGTGCCTGAATTGACCTGGTTGGGAAATTGGGCGAGAAATGCGGAAGAGAGAAGGGATCGAAGTGGCCGAAAGTTCGTTGCGGGCGATGAAAAAACTCACTCGCGTGCACACAATATTTCGGTTTTATTAACAAGGTTTAAAGTTCAAAAATAATGATTCGATTCAAAAAAAGGGGGTAGAATAAATGTTTCAAATAAATCGCTCGTCTCGCCGTGGCGATGAAGACGCACGATCGAGGTGATGCCGAAAAATGGCGGTCGTTTCGTCCGACGCCACGTGTCGCGCGAATAACTTTTCTCGCAAATTGTCGAAGTTGACCGCACCGAATCGAAGAAATTGCTTCCCGTGAGGTTAACGAAGGAAACCGAACCGTTTTCGCTCTTGGCCGGTCGTAAATCGTCCAAGAGCTCGCGAATAGAAAGAAAATTGAACCGTGTCGAAAAATGGCCGAAAATCAATGATGATCGAAGGGCTCGCCAAAACGAAGTGACGAGGCGATGATCGATCGCCGCGAGAGAGTCGCTGTTTGGAGGGGATAGAGCCGCGAGAGCCACGGGTAATGCAGAGTCCAGCGAGAGCTTGACCGTTCACTGAGGGTCTCTCGCGGGAGCTCTGACAACTACACGCTTCTCTGAACACACTCCCCACCTTCCGGCAAACTCCGTTGACGAAGAGTCCGTCGGCAGAACGCATAATTTTGCGACCGGCCGCTTGAAGGTGGAAGTTGCCGTTCGAAGTAGGACGACTCGAGTGAGGCCGTCTTCGCCAGGGTGAAGTTCGAGGATCCGCGCGAGTGGCCACCGCGTCGGAGGAAGTCTTTCGTCTGTTATGAGAACGAGTGACCCCACTCGTATCTCATTCGAAGGATGATGCCATTTTGAAGTAGAGAGACTTTGATGAAGGTACTCTCTTGACCATCTCTGCCAGAAGTGCTGAAGCCGTGCCTGAAGAAGTTGCCACCGAGACAACCGAGATTCCGCCGTTGAAGACAGAGATGGCTCAGGCACTGTGGTAAGTGCCTCACCGACGATGAAGTGACCCGGAGTTAAGGATGACAAGTCCTCCGGGTCGTCCGAGAGAGCACAAAGCGGCCTTGAATTGAGCACTGCCTCGACTTGCGTAAGAAGAGTCGTAAATTCTTCATACGTAAGTGCAGTCTCACCGATGACCCGCCGAAGATGATATTTTGCCGATTTCACGGCAGCCTCCCATTTTCCACCCATGTGAGGGGCTGCCGGGGGATTGAAGGACCACTTTGTGCCAAGGCTGGTTAATGCGGAGATGGTGTGACTCAATTCCATTGAGCCAGCCTTGAAGAGAGCCTGAAGAGTGGCATCTGCACCGCTGAAGTTCGTTCCACAGTCACTGTACAGCGTGTGACAAATGCCCCGTCGACCAGAGAACCGCCGATATGCTGCGATGAAGGCTTCTGAAGTGTAGTCCGTTACCAATTCGAGGTGCACCGCTGAAGTAGAGAAACAGACGAAAACTGCGAGATAACCCTTGTATGCTTTTGCTGCTCTTCCTCGCCAAGTCTTAACCGTGAAGGGTCCAGCATAATCCAAGCCCGAATGAAGGAAGGCACGTGAAGGTGTCACTCGTGGCGAGGGAAGTTGCCCCATCAACTGCTGAGCTCTGAGGCCTCGAAACCGTGCGCAAGTGGTGCAGCGAAGAATGTATGATCGTACTGGCGCTCGACCACCCAAAATCCAGTACGATCTGCGGAGATAGGCCAGTGTTGCTTGTGTGCCGCCGTGAAGAGTCCGGAGATGGGCATCTGAAATTATCAATGTAGTTAGCCGTGAATTCCGAGGCAAGACAGGTGGATGTTTCGCCTCGGAGTAAAGGATCGAATGCTGGAGGCGTCCACCCACACGAAGGACTCCGAGTGGGTCGATGAAAGGTGTGAGGGCGGTCATTGCATTGCTCCGTTGAAGTGTCGCTCCGCTTGAAATTATCCATAGCTCAGCAGTGAAGTACGACTGTTGGATGAGGCGTATCCAGAAAATTGTTGCGTCTTCCAGGTCTCCCGGTGATATCGGGTTGGTCATTGAAGTATGTGGAACTCGCCTGAAGCGGCCAAGAGCTCTTTTGCAAATGGCCGTGATTCGAACTAGCCGATTTAGGGACGAATATCGCTCCAGAAGGTCCCAAACCGGTAGAAGAGCCCCTGAAGTTGAAGTGAAGGCGAGACCTGGACGCTGTTCGAGGTCGCAGTCGGTTACGACCTCGAACGACGAAGTGGGCCAACTGGTGCAAGGCTGCGAAAGCCAGGTTGGTCCATTCCACCAGAGGGGATGCCGAGAAAGTTGCCGAGGTGTCATTCCGCGAGACGCACAGTCTGCGGGATTTTCCTTGCCTAAAATGAAACGCCACGTCGCTTGCGAAGTGATTTCTTGGATTGAAGTAACTCGATTTCGGACAAAGTCCTTCCAACGAGCCGAAGGCGACGTGATCCAAGTTAAGGGTACCGACGAGTCGGTCCAAAGGAACACTGGAACAGTTCCAAGTTCAAGTGTCTTCTGGACGTACGAAACCAGCTGTGAAAGAAGTAATGCAGCGGTGAGCTCAAGCCGCGGAATTGTCAGTCGCTTGAGAGGTGCAACCTTCGTCTTTGAAGCGACAAGCGTGATGGTTAAAGAGCCATCATCTGAAGTTGAACGAAGGTAAACCACGGCTGACATGGCCAATTGCGAGGCGTCCGAAAAACCGTGATGCTGAACCGTTGCCGAGGGTTTAAGTTGAAGCCACCGAGGGAGAGAAATGAGCGAGAGATCCGCCAAGTTCTCTCGGAAGTGAAGCCACCGTTGTTGAAGCGAAACGGAAGAGGGTCGTCCCAGTGAAGTTTTGCCAACCAGAGCTCTTGAAGAAACATCTTTGCCGTGATGATGATTGGCGAAATGAAGCCCAACGGATCAAATAGTTGCGCCGTTTCCGAGAGGATTGTCCGTTTTGTCACAGATTGACTGAAGTTCGGCTGAAGCGTGAACTTGAAGTGGTCGGTTTGGGGGTTCCAAACGAGCCCAAGAAGTTTGACGCTGGAGTCCTCTGGTTGAATCACGACTGCGTGTGATTCTGAAGTGGAATGGCTCACCCTTTGAAGAAGTTCCGTGGAGTTAGACGACCATTTTTGAAGTGGAAAGCACCCTCGGTTGCAGATCTCCTGAAGTTGAAGTGAGGATGCTTGAAGTTCCGCTGTTGAATCTGCACCTCCGAAGATATCATCGACGTACCTGCCCTTCGTCAACGGAAGTACCGCCAATGGAAAGTTGTGCCCTTCGTCCTCGACAAGTTGCAGCATGACTCAAATTGCCAAGAACGGGGCGCAACTGAGGCCGTACGTGACGGTGGTGAGGCAGAAGGGGATGATGTGCTCCTGCTCATCGACCCACAGGATCCGTTGAAGGTTCCAATCATCCGAATGAAGGTTGATTTGACGGTACATCTTTGTGATGTCCGTCGCGAAGATGAAGCGATGCCGTCGGATCCAAAGAAGTACGTCAGAAGTGTCCTGTTGAAGTTTGGTGCCCGTGTAGAGGAGGTCGTTAAGCGAGGCACCACTGTTCGTCTTGCACGACCCGTTGAAGACCACTCGAAGCTTGGTGGTGGTGCCGTGAGCTCGAAAGACACCGTGATGGGGCAAATAATGCACGGGAGTTGAAGCTGGCCCAGTAGAAGCTCGCACCATGTGATACAACGTCTCGTACTCCTGAAGAAAACCGTGATACAACTCTCGATAAGTTGAATTAAGCGAGAGCCGCTTTTGAAGTTGAAGAAGGGAGCGCCACGCTGCCATGAAGGAATCCCCGAGAGACGATGGTGAAGTGTTGAGAGGAAGGTGAACTGTAGATCGCCCATCTTCGTCTCGCGAATGCGTGTCCTTGAAGTGTTGTTCACAGGAGGAATCCTCGGGCTCAGATATAGAGGCTGAGTCCGAAGGAATTTTCTCCTGTTCCCAGAAATTTCTAAAGCAAGGAAGCGAACTCATTATCAATTGAAGTGTGCTGAATACGAACCGAGCTTGAAGTAGAATCAGACATTAAAAAGCGGGTGACGGTGGTAGCTCCCCGCGTGCGGCTAGCTGACTGACTCCCAATTCCAAGATATTAATTGAGGCAACCATTCTTTCCAATCGAAGAAGTTGAATCGTACGTTCCGAAATGAACGCAAGTTCAGCAATGGGATCGATTAAAAACCGAACTCGATGCGAACTGCCAGAAGAAGAGGTGAGAGTTGCCTGGCTCGTTGCCAGCAAAACTGAAGGCCGAATATCCAGATTGGTAGAAGCACTCTTTGAAGTTACCGTAGAATTGAAAAAATCGAAAGTGGCCGAAATCAGAAGTTGAACCGGTGTATCCAGCGAGCCAGACGAAGCGTCGCATTGACGGTTGCTGAATGGTATCGAAGAATTTCACTGAAACTAATCCCGAAGACAACCACGAGATCGAATATTGACCGGTCGTAAATCGTTCAACATCTTTCTCAGGAAAGAAAACCGCGAATGAATGATGAATTTCCGTTCATTCGGAGTGAATCGTAGGACTCGAGAAACTGAAGTGACTGAAGTCATCAAAGAAAAACGCACTGAATTTAATCTTTAATATCTCAGATGAAGTGAAGCACGAGGAGACAGCGAGATTGAAGAATAACCGGGCGTAAATCGGTTACCTTTCTTCTCTTTGAAGAAGGGCCGCGTGCGAAGCAACAAAAAATGTCGATGCGTAGCACAAAAACTAAAAACCACGAACGCGCAACTCGGCGAAAATTTCGAAGCGAAAGCACTTGAAGAGTCCCGAAAAGCACGAGAGCGCGACGCTATGAAGAATGTTGATGCGCCACACGTGAGCGGAAATCACTTGAGCGCGCAAGGCGGTGACAATTTCGAAGCCACGAACCAGAACGAAAACTCACGAACGCGCGAGGCGTTGAAGATGATAAACCGACGCAAGGGCCTGATAGAGTGCGCATGCGCACCGCACTGAAGAAATTCGCGAAGCACCCGTTGAACCACCGAGAATACATGACAGCTGCACACACACGACGACGAGAATGTTTGTGTAATGCGCACGAAAAACCAAAAGCCAAAAACCAAAAAACCGAAGAAAACGAAGTACGCGCACACACTCGGTGACGAGAATGTTCGTGTGACGCACTTGAAAAAAACCAAAAACCGTAGAAAACGAAGTACGCGCACACACTCGGCGACGAGAATGTTCGTGTGACGCACTTGAAAAAAAACCAAAAACCGAAGAAAACGAAGTACACGCACACACTCGGTGACGAGAATGTTCGTGTGACGCACTTGAAAAAAACCAAAAACCGAAGAAAACGAAGTACGCGCACACACTCGGCGACAAGAATGTTCGTGTAACGCGCACGACGAACCAAAAAAAACGAGTAGCTACGCGAACAAACTCGATTCACGAAGTTTGTCCCTCGATGCGTAGCGAAGGAATCCAAAGAAATATTAAATGCGCCGAAAATATCCAAAAACTGCGTAATTGAATGCGAAGAAAGTCCCGAAGCGCACAAAGAATCACGTGACGCGCACACACACTCGAATATCGAGAATGTCTGTGATGCGCGCACACTCGAAGGGTCCGGAAAGTTCACTAAAGGGTTTGAATTACGCGTAAATCGATGTGACAAAAAGACCCAATGCGCGGAGAAACACGTGGTATATGTCATGAAAAAGAAGAATTCAAAACGCAGAGAAACCGAGAAGCGCGCGAAAGGAATCGGGTGATACGCGCACACAGCGAAGAGCCCGAGAAACCCCATGTAGCGCGCACTCACGACGAAGAATGTCCAGCGAGGAATGAAGATCCGCACAAAGCGCACGAAGCAATAGTTGTCTTGGCGCGGGCGAGAGCGCGATGATATTCCCGCGCGCTCAACGAAGAAATTTCTCGAAGCGTCCGGGCTCTCCTTTCGCACGAAAGTGAGAGAGAGAGACTTATGGCGCACTGAACGTGAGCGAGAGAGACCGAGATAACGAAGCGTGACGAGCACGTTGTCGAACAATGGAACGCCCGTTCTCTCGCGCACTTTTCTCTTACGCAAACCGAAGCACTTCCGCAATTTTCACAAATTTCCCTATCCGGCTCGAAGGACCATGTTCGGAAAAGTGCCTGAATTGACCTGGTTGGGAAATTGGGCGAGAAATGCGGAAGAGAGAAGGGATCGAAGTGGCCGGAAGTTCGTTGCGGGCGATGAAAAAACTCACTCGCCTGCACACAATATTTCGGTTTTATTAACAAGGTTTGAAGTTCAAAAATAATGATTCGATTCAAAAAAAGGGGGTAGAATAAATGTTTCAAATAAATCGCTCGTCTCGCCGTGGCGATGAAGACGCACGATCGCGGTGATGCCGAAAAATGGCGGTCGTTTCGTCCGACGCCACGTGTCGCGCGAATAACTTTTCTCGCAAATTGTCGAAGTTGACCGCACCGAATCGAAGAAATTGCTTCCCGTGAGGTTAACGAAGGAAACCGAACCGTTATCGCTCTTGGCCGGTCGTAAATCGTCCAAGAGCTCGCGAATAGAAAGAAAATTGAACCGTGTCGAAAAATGGCCAAAAATCAATGATGATCGAAGGGCTCGCCAAAACGAAGTGACGAGGCGATGATCGATCGCCGCGAGAGAGCCGCTGTTTGGAGGGGATAGAGTCGCGAGAGCCACGGGTAATGCAGAGTCCAGCGAGAGCTTGACCGTTCACTGAGGGTCTCTCGCGGGAGCTCTGGCAACTACACGCTTTTCTGAACACTTTCTTTTAACCAAATCCATGTCAATATTTTCTGTCTAATTTTTTTAAAATTATTTCAATTATTGCGGTTATTTATTTGGTAAAATAATGTACATTGTTCAAGTTATTGTATTAATTGAAAATTTTATCTTTTCCTTTAACACCAATTTTCTACAATTTTATGTCTTTATTACAGGATCCGGTTACAAAGAATTGGTGCTGACAAGGAAAGAAGTATTTCTGATAATCAGCGAGCATTTATCCGATAAATTCGCTTCCTTGATCGAATTTATGGTAGAAACAATTTCCAAGGACACCGGACGTACAGTTGTAGTGCCTGAGGACTCGAAACAGACTTTTTCGATACTCTCCAATCAAATGAGAACGAGGTGGCAACAAGCTCACAGAAAATCCTGTGTATTTTTCAAGAATAACGGTGAATTTAGCAGGATACTCGGCCATTTTGTTTATAACAATTTGCTGTAAGCTCTTTGTTGCAAGTTATAAACAATAGATATCGGATTGGTAATCAGCGACCTTGAAAACCCGTATACAGCATGTAATGCAACTACGTAGCACGAGTATATCACTCTTGTAGAGCGTGCTGAGCCGAGAAAAACCCTTTTTTTAAAATTGTCCTGCGACAAGTATTGACGGAGTAATTTAGATTACAGGTCGGCCAATCACAGGTGAGTAATGGGAGAAATGTTAAACAGATAGTCGGTGGTGTTGGAGTATGTCGGTGTAGCCGGCGTGGATCGATCGCACATACACATAGAAACGGAGTTTGGCCGCGTGGTTCAAAACAAGTGAGCGCGAATCAGGCATAGACAGCGTTCTTCAAACGACTGCTGTCAAATCCGAGACACAAATAATTCATGTATTTTGGCGATACAAATTTTGATATCGTTATTTTTTTCTTTTAGTTCCGAAAAATTCATAATTTCAGAAAACCGTATGTCAGAGCTGTTGAAGTTTGCATCGTTGCAATGGAACAAAAGTGAATTTTTCACTTTATTTTGAGTGAAATTTACCTTTTGCTTGCGTATTTAAATCACGAATTGTTAATAAAGTCGCCAAATTCATAATGAAGACCTCAAAATACATTTTCATTGTAGTTTCAATTTAAAAAATGAGTAAAAAAAAAATTTCTATGAAACTTTTTTGGTGATTGAAGGCGTCTTATCAAAACTTGAAATGAAATTTGATATCAATATGATAAAAATTATTCTATCTTTTTTACTTTTTTAAAAAATTATGTCTAATTAAATTTTTTTTCAGGTTTCTTCAAGTTTGTTATTAAATTTGGTAGCAAGTTTTTATAACGTCCTCAATGATCAAAAAAATTTCATCGCAAAATTTTTAAATAGAGAGGATTTTTAAAGAAAGAAAGCCAAATTTGTATAAAATTGATATCAAATATGGGATCCAATTTGATATCACTTGATTACAAATTCTTCTTTCGTTCTTTCTGTCTGTGATTACAAATTTTTATTTATTAATTAATGAAAAGAAAAATTAACAATTCCTCTTTAAATAAAAAAACTTCTCAAAAAGAATAAATTTACAATAAAAATTGATATCAAGTCGACATCAAATTTTTAGATGTTTTGATTAACTTCCGGAATAATAAAAAAAAAAATTAATCGAAAAATTCTTTTATTTAAAAAATTATGTAAGAAAGAAAGAAAGAAGAATTTTTATGAAATTGATATCAAATTTGATATCAGCTTCATATCAAATTTGATATTAACTCGAAATCAAAATTCATCGAAAATTTTGGAGACATTTTCAATCAGAGAGAATTTTTAAAGAAAGGAAGTAAAATTTTTATTGAATTAAGATCAAATTAGATATCAATTTCATAAAAATTCTCTCTAACTGTAACATTTCTTTAATTAGAACAGACATTAAAAAACTTCTGAAAAAAAAATTTAACTAGAGAGAATTATTAAAAAAAGAAAGAAAGAAGAGTTTTTATTGAATTGATATCTAATTGGATATCAAGTTGATTAAAAAGTTCATTAGAAGAGAAATCAAAAAGTTCTCTTCTACGTAGATAATTTTTCAAAAATACTAAATTCTTGATGAAATTTGATATCAGCTTCATATCAAATTTCATATTGATAAGTTATTCGATGATGAGTTTTTTTTTAGAAAAATTATTTAATTAGAAAGAATTTGTACAGAATAAAAGAAGAATTTTCATGTAATTGACATTAAATTGAATATCAAGTTTATTAGAAAGTTAATTAAAACGAAGTAGAAGAGAACTAAAAAATTTCTCTTCTAATTAGATAATTTGGCAAAAATAATAAATTTTTGATGAGATTTGATATCAACTTGATCAAATTTTTAGTTAGAGAAAATAAAAAAATAAAAAGAAAGAACGAAAGAAGAATTTGATCAAATTTGTAATTAGAGCGATTTTTTTTTAAAGAAGAATTTTCATGAAATTGAGCTTTACATCAAATTTCATATCACCTTCACATCGAATTTTATATCAATTTAATAAAAATTCGTCTTTCTTTCTTCCTTTCTTTAGGAATTCTCTCTAATTAAATAATTTCTTAAAAAGAAATCTGATTATGATAAGTTAATCTTTTTGAAAAATTGTTTAATTAGAAAAAATTTCCACAGAAAAAACGAAGAATTCTTATTAAATTAATATTAAATATTGAATATCAAGTTGATGAAAAAGTTTATTAGAAGAGAAATTTTGAGTTACTGTTGTACTTAGATAATTTCTCAAAAATAATAAATTTTTTATGAAATTTGACATAAACTCGATATTAAATTTGATATCAATGCGATATGAAATTTAAAATTAGCCTCTTATGAAATTTGATATCAACTTATTATGAAATTTGAAATCAACTTGATATCAAATTTGATATCAACTTGTTACCAAATTTGAAATCTACTTGATATCAAATTTGATACAAAATTTTTAGTTAGAGAAAAAAAGAAAGAACGATAGAAGAATATGATCAAATTTGTAATTGAAGCGAATTTTTTTTTTAAAGAAGAATTTCCATGAAATTGATATCAGCTTTACATTAAATTTGATATCAGCTTTATATCGAATTTGATATTAACTTGATATCAATTTAATAAAAATTCTCGTTTCTTTCTTGTTATTAAGTTGATTTCAAATTTGATATCTAGTTGATATCAAATTTAATATCAAGTTTATGTCAAATTTCATAAAAAATTTATTATTTTTGATAAATTATCTAATTACAACAGTAATTTAAAAGTTCTCTTGTAATCAACTTTTTAATCAACTTGATATCCAATTCAATATTAATTTAATAAGAATCCTTCGCTCTTTCTGTAGAAATTTTTCTAATCAAACAATTTTTCAAAAAGATTAACGCAAAAATTTGATATCTAATTTGATATCAAGTTGATTTCAAATTTGATAACAAGTTGATATCAAATCTGAAATCAGCTTCTTATTAAATTTGATATCAACTTGATATCAAATTTTTAGTCAGAGAAAAAAAAAGAACGATAGAAAAATTTGGTCAAATTTGTAATTGAAGCTATTTTTATTTTTTAAAGAAGATTTTTAATGGAATTGCTATCAGCTCGACATCAAATTTTATATCAGCTTCATATCGAATTTGATATTAAATCGATATCAATTTAATAAAAATTCCTGTTTCTTTCTTGATATCAAGTTGATTTCAAATTTGATAACAAGTTGATATCAAATTTGATAAGAAGCTGATATCAAATTTAATATCCAGTTTATGTCAAATTTCATAAAAAAAAATTTATTTTTGAGAAATTATCTGATTACAATAGTAATAAAAAAATTTTCTTCCCATCAACTTTTTAATCGACTTGATTTAATATAAATTTAATAAGAATTACTCTTTTTTTCTGTGGAAATTTTTTCTAATTAAACAATTTTTCAAAAAGATTAACTTGAAAATTTGATATCAAATTTGATAACAAGTTGATATCAGCTTGTTATAAAATTCGTTATCAATTTTTTAATTAGAGAAGGAAAAAAAGAAAGAACGATAGAAGAATTTGATGAAAGTTGTAATCGAAGTGAATTTTTTTTTATTAAATAAGAATCTTTATGAAATTGATATCAGCTTTATATCGAATTTGATATTAACTTGATATCAATTTAATACAAATTCTCGTTTCTTTCTTGATATCAAGTTGATTTCAAATTTGATATCTAGTTGATATCAAATTTAATATCAAGTTTGTGTCAAATTTCATAAAAAATTTATTATTTTTGATAAATTATCTAATTACAACAGTAATTTAAAAGATCTCTTCTAATCAACTTTTTAACCACTTCATATCCAATTTAATATAAATTTAATAAGAATTCTTCGTTTTTTCTGTAGAAATTTTTTCTAATTAAACAATTTATCAAAAAGATTAACGTAAAAATTTGATATCTAGTAGATTTCAAATTTGATAACAAGTTGATATCAAATTTGAAATCAGCTTCTTATCGAATTTCATATCAACTTGTTATCAAATTTGATATCAAGTTGATATCAAGTTGATATCAAATTTGATATCAAGTAGATTTCAAATTTGATATCAAGTTGATTTCAAATTTGATATCAAATTTTTAGTTAGAGAGAAAAAAAGAAAGAACGATAGAAGAATTTGATCAAATTTATAATTGAAGCGATTTTTTCTTCAAAAAAATTTTCATGAAACTGATATCAGCTTTACACCAAATTTGATATCAGCTATATATTGGATTTGATATTAACTTGATATCAGTTTAATAAAAATTCGTGTTTTTTCTTGATATCAAGTGGAATTCAAATTTGATAACAAGTTGATATCAAATTTGATAAGAAGCTGATATCAAATTTGATATCAACTTGATATTAATTAGAGGAAAACTCTTCTTTCTTCCTTTTTTTTAAATTCTCTCCAATTAAATCAATTCTCAAAAAGAATAAATTTTTAATGGACTTTGATAGAAAGTTGATATCAAATGTCATCTGATTCACATCAAATTTGATATCAACTTGATATCGATTTAATAAAAATTTGTCTTTCTTTTTTTCTTCCCAAATTCTTTCTAATTAAAAAATGTGTCTCAAAAAAAAATTTGTTATGAAATTTGATAAGCTATTCTATGATAATTGTTATTCTTTTTGAAAACTTGTTGAATTTGGAATCATTTCTACAGAAAGAAAGAAGAATTTTCATTAAATTGATATCAAATTGGATATCAAGTTGATTAAAAAGTTGATGAGAGAAATTTTTAATTTCTCTTCTTTTTTTCTAATAATCCAATTAGACAATTTCTCAAAAAAAAAAATAAAATTGTTGAAATTTGATATCAACTTGATCAAATTTTTGATTGAAGAGAAAGAAACAAAAGAAGGAAATAAAAAAAAATTCAAATTTGATATCAATTTAATAGAAATTCTTC
The DNA here is from genome assembly GCA_946863875.1 of Alloplasta piceator. Lineage (NCBI taxonomy): Eukaryota > Metazoa > Arthropoda > Insecta > Hymenoptera > Ichneumonidae > Alloplasta > Alloplasta piceator. Next base: position 19,696,372 of record OX333078.1, read on the forward strand.
TTTTATTCTTTAGAAATTCTGTCTAATTAAATAATTTCTCAAAAAAAAAAATCTTTAGTAAAATTTGATATTAAGTTAATTCAAAGTTGATTAGAAGAGAAATGGACAATTTCTCTTCTAATTAGGTAATTTTTAAAAATAATAATTTTTTTATGAAATTTGATATCAACTCGGTCAAATTTTTAGTGAGCAACAATTTAAAAAAAAAACGAAAGAAGGATAGAGGAATTTCATCAAAATTTTAATGGAAGAGAATTTTTTAAAAAAGAAAGACAGGAAGAAGAATTTTTATGGAATTGATATCAAATTCGATATTAAGTTGATATGAAATTTAATGTTAACTTGATATACAATTAGATATCAAATTTGATATCACCTTGATATCCAATTTGATATCAATTTAATAAAAATTCGTCTTTCTTCTTTTTTTTTTAGAAACTTTGTCTCATTAAATCATTACTCGAAAATAATAAATTTTTTATGATATTCGATATGAACTCCATCAGATTTTTCGTTAGAGAAAAAAAAACAAAAGAAGAATTTGATCAAATTTGTAGTTGAAGCGAATTTTTAAAAAAAGAAAGATGAATTTTTATGAAATTTTTATGATGTTGATAAGTTATTATTTTTGAAAAATTATTTAATTAGAAATAATTTGTACAGAAAGAAAGAAGAATTTTTATGAAATTGATATGAAGCTGACATCAAATTTGATATCAAATTCATAAAAATTCTTCTTCGGTTCTTTATTTTTGTTTTTCATTTTCTTTCATTCAAAATTTAATCAAGTTGATGTCAAATTTCATCACAAATTTATTTTTTTTAAGAAATTATCTAATTAGAAAAGAAATTTTTGTTTTCTTTTATAATCAACTTTTTAATCAACTTGATATCCAATTTGATATGAATTGAACAAGAATTTTTCTTTCTTTCGGTAGAAATTTTTTCTAATTAAAAATTTATAGAATTATAAGAGGAGTTAAAAGCTCCTAATTCAATAATTTTTCAAAAAGAATCACTTATATATAGAGAGAGGGAAAGATAAAAGTTGACGATAAAAAATTTTCAGCATTAATGTTGTCTAACTTTTTTATTCTACATAACGAATAGGTTTACATTATATCATGACCACAAAAATCTATTGCCGGTAGGGTTCTTTTAAATAATTAATCGTAATTAATTACAATCAATTGTAAAATAATTAATAAGAAGAATGGAGAAATCATCTGGGCACATCAACCTTTCCGAACAGTTGCGCATAGGTCCGTCATAATACGCTGAAAATCGCTGCTGGTTAGCTGCGGTTCAGCGTTTTGCGATACATATTCTGCAAAAAAATGCAATATTGCAAAAATGCGTATCATACAGCTAATTTTAGGTTTTTGTATTGTCAAATATTTTTGATGTGCTTCGTTCCGAAAAAACCTCAAGAGTGTACGCGTATTACAGTACTTCCTCCCTATAAGAGTCCCCTAAACGCCTTAAAAGACTCTTATTCAGAGGAGGTACGGTGCATGTAGAGCGCATTTGTATGGTGTTTCGATTGGCACTATTCCAAGCGTGTCGGGTTTGATTTAAGTTCGATTTAAACACAAGAAAAAATAAATGGTGGAAAAAATAAATGGTGGACACCCATACTGGGTGTCCAAGGAATGAAAGGCACCATGAAGGTAAATTCGTGATGTATTATCAAGTAGAAAAGTCCTTTCCTGTTTTTTGATATTTCAAACCCCCAAATTGTTACTAATTAATAAAATTAATGACAATTCAGGCATTGAAAATATAAAAAATAGCAAAGGATTTCTTTATTAAATATTACGTTAATAATTCATGACATTAATAACAATTTGGAGGCTCAAAATATAAAAAAATGAAAAAGGACTTTTATATGCAATATGACGTTCATAACTTTTTTAATTAACAACTATTCAAGTATTAATAACTATTCATTTATTATAGAAAAAAATGGCAAATGATTTTTCTACTCCATATTACATTAATAATTAATAAAGGTAATAACAATTTCGAGGAATCAAAAAATTCAAAATGGCAAAGGATTTTTGTACTCGATATTACGTCACGCATCTACCCTAACGGTAAAAACAATCAGTTCCAATAGCAATTAATAGTGATGAGGCTATCGATTACTATTGCTAATTGAAAAATGATGAAATCTGACAACAAATCTGCCCGTGACATTTAGCGTTTAGGCGAACCGCTCATATATTATAAATTCTCACTTTCTACGGCTTTGTATTCGGTTTGCGGTATCTTGCGCCGTTTGCCATGGCCGATGGGAGTCATATCCTTAAGATTATCGATCCCAATGATTGAGCGCATCAAAGCGCACGCCAATCTGTTTGGTTTGAGCCGATACAATCGATTCAATCGCTCCAACTCTGTGCTATCGATGAAAATCCCGGAGTCCGGTAGTAACTCCATCTACAGATAAAAATTAGTCTGCATTGACGTTTAACACCGGAAGCAAATGGATGTGTTGTGTAGTATTTATGAGCTGCAAACAGCGATCAGTTTGGAAATATAATTATTTTTTCTGTCTCCAATGTGATTTGGCTACGCAATTAAGCCATATCCATCAGTAACTCTAAATTTTCTGCCGCAAATCACATAACGTCAAAAATAATTATTATCTCCATGTTTAGCGGGAACCGGTGGTAGCATGCATTTTCACTGAAATGAGGAATAATGTAAAAAAATATAAAACATTGAACCTTATCATTCATAGGCATAGGTGAAGACAAACGGATTCCTCCAGACGTACTGGCATTTTCCATATCATTCTACAGAAGAAGAAAAGAGGATGTGAAAACAAAATTTCAATATGTAGAAATATAGGTAAAATTGTAGCCAAAACATTTTCTTGTTAAAATATTATTTACTATTATAATCTTCCCTCGGTTATTGCAGACCCACCTTTATATAGTTTACTTAACTCATCTAGAAGAGTACCTTCGTTTTAGGATTTTGTCGGACTTGGTGAAACTTGACAGCCGCTGCATAATCTGATCTTGCATCTTTCAGGGCTTTTTCGAGTCGCCTGACTTTTTCAGCAGCAGCTGTATTGTTGCCATATTTGAGATTATTAAAAGGAATAATGCGACAGATTTCTGAGATCAGAAAAAGTGGGCCAGCGAAGGAGCAACGGAGTAACAGAGCATGAGCACGAAAGACGAAAGAATGTAAAAGCGTTCCGACGAAAAACATGTAGGGGCGTCAGACAGAGTAAGGCTGAAAAAAATTCTAAATTTTGATATATTTCATAACAGTTATGATGAGTGAGTGAAAACGTGTAGAGGTGAAAGAGCGTGTGATTGGAAGAGTAAGAAAAAAATAAGGGAGCAAAAGGGTGCGAGAGTATATGAGCGAAAGAAAAAGCCAGCCAGTGTCGGGTGAAGGGATCATCACAGCGTGACTGCCGAAAAATAGCAGATTTTCGCTATTTTTTTAGATGGATATAATAAGCTCATCGGTATAATTTTTTTTTTTCCAATAAAGAATACAAAATGATTTTTAAGAAATTTTTCAATTGATTGCTTAAAATCGTTTTTTGTTGCGAAAAATTGCGTGGAATAAAAATGTTGTTCCATGGGGGCCAGGATTGCGGCCGCAAATTTAATCCTTCAACAAAAATTTAAAAAATATTAATCTGTAGGAAAGCTGCTACGTTTATATGGAGGATTTTTATTTTCAGTGAAATTTGAAGAAATGTGGGTGGTTTAAACAAAAAAGTATCCAATTTAGCCTCTTTTTCTACAGTTTTACGTAAAAAAAATGGGAAGATTTTAAAGTACATAAAAAAGCTTTCATAGCGTCTTAATTAAGGAATGACGTCAAGAATATCCTGTACAAATTTCAAACGGATCGCTTGAAAACTCTTCAATAACTTTTTGTAAGAAAGGTTGTAGGTCGGGCGGAAAATCTCGAGCATGGGGTTTTAATACGGAAAAACCACGAGAGCAAGACTATGAAAGAGCGGGATGGAAAGTAAAAGTATGATGATGAGGACCAAAGAATAATGCTTTGTTTTCTTGATATACAGGTAGCAGAGAAAATTGAAAATTTAATTTTTGGAAAACCAAAAGGAGTACCGAAATTTTCAATTCGGCATCAAATTAGCACCTAAAAGGATATTTATTTTGGCATCGAAAAATTTATTTTCATATCGAAAAATTATTTAATTAAAGAACATTTTCAAAAAAATAAAGAAACTAGAATTTGTATAAAATTGATATGGAATTGGATTTCAAGTTGATACTAAATGTTATATCAATTGGATAAAAGTTCTTCTTTCTTTCTTTGAAAATTTTATCTAATTAAAAATTTCTTGTCTAATTAAATAATTTTTGAAAAAGAAGAAATTTTCGATGGCATTTTTTGAACATTTAGGACATTACATCAAAACTTGATATCAAATTTCGTCGAAAATTTATTCTTTCAATGAAAGAAATTTCTAATAAGAGAGAATTTTTAAATAAAGAAAGGTAAAATAATTTGTGCCAATTTGATATGAAATTCGATACCAAGTTGATAATAATTCTGCCTGAGAAACAATTTCTTCAATCAGGAGATAAATTTAAAAATTTCTCCTGTAATTAAATAATTTTGAGGAGATAATGAATCGAAAATTAATTATCATTTAGAACGTTATATCAAAAATAATCAAATTTGATATAAACTTGATATTAATTTGACATAAATTTCTCTTTTTTTCTGCTTCCTTTTTTTCTTTTTTATTTCTTTAAAAAACCGGACTAAGTTCAAATGTCGTTAATTACGAGAAAAATTAAGATTTTTCTGTTTTCATTAAATAATTTCAAAATAAGAATAGGTTTTCGATTAAATTTTTTTGATGATTTAAGACGTTATACCGAAACGTGTGACGGTCCAGCATATTAACACACATGAAATAGACGACACGAACGAGAGAGAGTATGAAGTGGCCGTAGCGCAGTGGTTAGCGCTCTTGCTTCGTAAGCCTAGGGTCCCGGGTTCGATTCCCGGGACGACGACATTTCATTATTTTTCTCTCGTTCCGTCTCTGGGCCCGTCACTGCCTCACCGACGGACCCCGTCACATCTGGTGTCAGAAGTATCCGAATCAACGCGCCACGCCAGACACGGCCAACGCACACACGCCGAACGCGCCACGCCAGACACGGCCAACGCGCGGCACGCCAGACACGGCATCTCGCGGCAAAAACACGTAAGCCCGCACTACGCGGAACTCTGCACTATCGACGGGGACGTCGATTACCGAAAGAGGAGGTGTGTGACGGTCCAGCATATTAACACACATGAAATAGACGACACGAACGAGAGAGAGTATGAAGTGGCCGTAGCGCAGTGGTTAGCGCTCTTGCTTCGTAAGCCAAGGGTCCCGGGTTCGATTCCCGGGACGACGACATTTCATTATTTTTCTCTCGTTCCGTCTCTGGGCCCGTCACTGCCTCACCGACGGACCCCGTCACATCTGGTGTCAGAAGTATCCGAATCAACGCGCCACGCCAGACACGGCCAACGCACACACGCCGAACGCGCCACGCCAGACACGGCCAACGCGCGGCACGCCAGACACGGCATCTCGCGGCAAAAACACGTAAGCCCGGACTACGCGGAACTCTGCACTATCGACGGGGACGTCGATTACCGAAAGAGGAGGTGTGTGACGGTCCAGCATATTAACACACATGAAATAGACGACACGAACGAGAGAGAGTATGAAGTGGCCGTAGCGCAGTGGTTAGTGCTCTTGCTTCGTAAGCCAAGGGTCCCGGGTTCGATTCCCGGGACGACGACATTTCATTATTTTTCTCTCGTTCCGTCTCTGGGCCCGTCACTGCCTCACCGACGGACCCGTCACATCTGGTGTCAGAAGTATCCGAACCAACGCGCCACGCCAGACACGGCCAACGCACCCACGCCGAACGCGCCACGCCAGACACGGCCAACGCGCGGCACGCCAGACACGGCATCTCGCGGCAAAAACACGTAAGCCCGCACTACGCGGAACTCTGCACTATCGACGGGGACGTCGATTACCGAAAGAGGAGGTGTGTGACGGTCCAGCATATTAACACACATGAAATAGACGACACGAACGAGAGAGAGTATGAAGTGGCCGTAGCGCAGTGGTTAGCGCTCTTGCTTCGTAAGCCAAGGGTCCCGGGTTCGATTCCCGGGACGACGACATTTCATTATTTTTCTCTCGTTCCGTCTCTGGGCCCGTCACTGCCTCACCGACGGACCCCGTCACAAACGTAATGTCAACTTAATATCGAGACTCAATATCAACTTGATATAAATTTCAATCGAAAATTTATTCTTTTTAAAAAATTATTTAATTAGAACCGAAACTTTGTAATTATTTTTCATACATATGAAATTTCATATCAACTTCATGTTAAATCTGATAGCAAGTTGATATCAAATTTGATATCGACATGATATTAAATTGTTTATTCACATTTGACCAAATTTGATATCGAGTTGATATCAAGTTTTGATATTATGTCCTAAATCATAGAAAATAAATTTTTGACGGTTCAAAAGCCATTATTCGAAAAAAAAATAGGCGGTCGATTAGTAATTACGTTGAATTTCTACCGGGCAAAAATTGTGTAACTAACAAAAACGGGGAAAAAACATGAAATTCATTTTGGAGATTCATCTCGGCTAACTTGGAGTTCGCTAAGACTGCCTGAAAATAAAAGAGCGAAGGGTTGAGTAAGCACAGGAACTAGAAAGGAAGTGAAAAAGTATAAAGGGATTAATGCGAGAGGGAAAACAATAGAGAGGAATTAAAATCCGAACCATCGACAGCCACTGTGGCTGTTTCATCAACGTCGTCATCAATCGTGTTATCCCGAATTCCAATCTCCTTTTTTTCGCCGTCTTGAGACGCAGTCTCAACAAAATGGTTGTTGGACGTCTCGTTTTGAACGGTAGCTTCATCTGTACCGGCTTCAAAGCTGACACAATCGCCACGGCTAATGCCGCTGTCGACGATCGATTCTCGTTTCTCTTTATTCTCATTAAGATCGGCAGTGATATTGCTCAACCCATGAAGTTCCACGTCAACGCGACCTCGATAATCGACGTCATGCTCGGGATTCGAATTGCTGCGGGTTTGAATCGGTGGGTACCCGGAATGAAGACGGTCCTGACACTTTGCCATTTTCGATCTACACCCGAAGGTTCCATCTTTTGCTACCACGAGCGAATCAAGGTACCGGCGGTTGGCTTAATAAATAAGTAATTACCGTTTCAATAAGGGACAGTAATTATTACAAATATGAGCAGACAAATTTTTATTTGTTAGGTCATTTGCAATAACGAACGTACTACTAGTTCGTAGAACTTTTGCGCGGTGAAGAGAGCCGCTGCACATAACTGTCACGCAATCGTTTTCTTCGAATGTCACATGATTTCGTCTCATTATGGCAGTTGCTGGATAATTTTCCCACATTAAAAGCACGTACATTTTATGCTAATGTGCTCGAAATTTTATTCAATACGTCGGCTCGTTTCGACAGCAATCAAATCGTGCCACGAAAAACAAAAGCGAATCTGTTTGGAGAGACAGCGATCATAACAAGCGAGTATAAGTCATTTCACATACACTACTCGCAAAAATTAAGGGAGCAAGGAAAATGTCTAAATTCTTCGGTGATTTTCAACAGGCTGTATCTCAGTGAAAAATGGTCGTATCGAGGTCATAAAAAGAGCATTTTGAAGTTCCAACATTACAGTTATCAGATTTTGTAGTCAAAAATTTGTAGGAACTACGGTTTTTACGAAATATTAAAAAGTGGCGCGAAAGAGAATTCGTGAAAATTTTTTTCAATTTTATTTTTGGTCCACGGGCAGAACTGTAAAAAAATCGAAGAAAAATCAATTTTCACGTTTTAAAGAAGATGTTTCCAAACAAAAACCTTGCCCTGTCAAATTTTTTTTTGAAATTTTGATCAATTGGCTTAGAAAAAACATTCCCTAAAAAATTTCAAAAAGAATAAAAAAAAACCCTGCAAATTAAAATTTGCGCATTGCTCCCTCATATTTATCCATAGTTCACATGGCTTCCTTAATCACAAAGTATTGCGATTAAATTTGGCTTCCTCATAAAGGAAGCTTTGTTAACTATCGAAAAACATGAGTAATCAATGTGCAACATTTGCAACTTCTATTAGTGCAAGTTAGAGCGCTTGCACTGAGAAAAGAGTTTAGTTATAGTTAACAAAGGTAAAGTTGAATATGGCGAAATAAATATTTTTTAACTGTTAATAAATTTGTTAACTGTTAATGAATTAACTTGTAACTGTTAACTTCTCACAATTAACAAATGGTAAATTCGTTAACAGTTAACAAATGGTCATTAACTGTTACAAAATATTTATTTCGCCATATTCAACTTTACCTTTGTTAACTATAACTAAACTCTTTTCTCAGTGTGCGCTATTTTTCAAAAAATTCACAATTTCATAAAATTTTAACCCCTTAATGGATTTTTGCCAAATTTAATATCAAACATCCTCGATAGCCATATTAGCTCTGCACAAATTTTCAGCACAATATCTAAAAAATTGCAAAAGTTATAGCGCTAACGCTATTTTTCCAAAAATTAAAAATTTCATAAAATTTTAATCCCTTGATAGATTTTCGCCAAATTAAATAGCGAACAACCTCGATATCTATATTAGCTCTGTGCAAAATTTCAGTACAATATTCTAAAAATGGCACAAGTTAGAGCGTTTACCCTATTTTTCGAAAAATTCAAAATTTCATAAAATTTTAATCCCTCGATGGATTTTCGCCAAATTCAATACCAAACAACCTTAATAGCAATACTAATTCTGTATAAAATTTGAGTGCAATATCTTAAAAATTTCAGAAGTTAGAGCATTTACGCCATTCTTGCAAAATAAAAAAAAGTCAAAATGAAGAGCAATTCGTGCTCGATAGGTGTGCCAAATTTTGGCTCGATATCTCGAAGCGTTCTCAAGTTATTAATTATTTACATCTGAAACTCAGGATACACACACACACACACACACACACGCACGCACGCACGCACGCACGCACACACACACACACACACGCGCACGCACGCACGCAGGCACACACACACATACACACACACACACACACACACACACACACACACACATCCATCCGGACATTTTTTCGATGTTTTAGGACATTTTGAACACATTGGCATAAAAATCTCGAAAAAAAATTTTTTCACGAAAACAAAGCTTCCTTTATGAGGAAGCAATATTATTTTTGAAATTTTTTTTTTGCAGATCGATCGATTCAGTGTTTTTTCTAGGCCAATTGATCAAAATTAAAAAAAAAATTGAAAGAGCAAGGTTTTTGTTTGGAAACATCGGGTAATCATCTTGAAAATGGGAAAATTGATTTTTCTCCGATTTTTTTTACAATTCTGCCCGTGGACCAAAAGTAAAAATCAAAAATATTTTCAAGAATTTTCTTTCGCGCCATTTCTTCAAATTTCGTTAAAACCGTAGTTGCTACAAATTTTTGACGAAAAGATCTGAAAAGTACAAAGTTGGAGCTTCAAAATGCTTTTTTAATGATCTCGACACGACCATTTTTCATTGAGATACAACCTGTTGAAAAGCGGCGAAAAATTTTGAAATTTTTGTTGCCCCCTTAATTTTTGCGAGTAGTGTATAAGGTGTACAATTATTTCTAAATAAAATAAAAATGTGTTACTAAAATGGTTTTTTGGATGATCATATTTTATTCGAGAAATATCGAGTCTTGAATTAATGAAAATATAATTATAACAGTTTTTTAGATGATCGCAGTTTATTCGAGAAATATGGAGTCTTGAATAAATGAAAAGATAATTATAGCAAATGCTCAAAGTGTCCACCGCGAGCTTCGACACACTTTTGGGCTCGTTTTAATATATTTTGTGTGCAACGAGCTAACATTTCCGGTGTTATATTATGAACCGCAACAGCGATCCGCCGGCGGAGCTCTTCATTATCGACGGGAAGCGTTCGGCCATAGATTTCTGCCTTCAAATATCCCCATAAAAAGAAATCTGGTGGCGTTAAATCTGGTGACCTTGGGGGCCACAAAATCCGACCTCCCCGACCGATCCACCTTTCCGGATAATGCTCGTCCAGAAAATCCCTAACGATATGTGCGTAGTGTGGACCAGCACCGTCATGCTGGTACCACATTCGCTGACGGATTTCTTCGGGAACGTCATCCAAAAGTTCTGGAAGATCGTCTCGAAGAAGGCTGAGATAACCATCCCCGGTGAGAATTCGATCGATTTCAATGGGTCCAACCTATAAATATATCGATTTTTACGAGTGGCGTGATAAATTTTCGTATCTGTTAAAACCTCCTTACTATGATATATTTTTTGTAAAAAAATGTCGCATGCAAAATTATGATCGATTGAGAATTTCTTATGTACTTTTGGACTTGTTATTTTATTATTATATTTCACGAACAACGACTTGATTTTCAAAATTATTCATACGTGAAAGAAGGGTTTATACCAATTCAAAAATTCGTCATTATTCATAGTCCCAACTGGCGCTCGGATCCATTCAAATAATTATAAGGCATGGCAAATTTTTCAAACAAACAAAAATCGTACGAAACTTCGCAAAAACGAAATTAAAGCTCATACTCCCCCCTGCACGTCTGCTAAAAACAGTTCAAAAAAATTTCATGGTTGGTGCGCCAAAATTTTAACAAAAAAAAACTCCGAATAACGACAATATATCGAGGCGTGTACTGGGCAAAAAAGCAATCGAAATTTTTTTTTGGAAAAAGCAACATGAAGCTGAATATGTCCCCTTTGAAACGCCGCTTGTTAAATTGAGATATCTTCATTTTTCAAATAGCAATAAGACTTTTTGTGCGGCGCGGAAACGGGGCGAGTGTTTCCAAACTTTTGGCCGACAGTGTATGTTTTTAGATCAGAGAATACCACCTCAATCCGAGGGCCGAGTGGGACTATACGGTACAAGATTTTTTTAAATCAATAAATACCTATTGTGAATGCAATATTTTATTACGGAAAGTCGTCAATCACAGAATATAACAAAAAAAAGGGTAATTTTTTTTTTAGATTTCTTAGATTTTTTATGATATGAAAAGCGTGAAAATATGCTAGTAAGACAATTTCAAAATGAATTTGTTAATAAAAACAAGGAATTTTTAATACTTACTAGGTGATTTCCTATTATTCCAGCCCACAAATTAATGCCCCATCGATGCTGATGGCGGCCTCTCACACGAGGAATGTGGGGATTTTCCTCCGCATAATAGTGCTCGTTGTGGGTGTTCCGTGTTCCACCTTCATCGAAAGAAGATTCGTCCGTAAACATAATTGTTGAGACGAAATTAGGGTCCGCTTCATTTCGGGCGAGTAGCCACTCGCAAAATTCCAGCCGCAGGGCGCGATCAGCATCATTTAGACAGTGGACGGGATTTTTGTGGAAGGGTTTCAGCCCCTCCGCTTTAATCACTTTGTGCACCGCCATATGATTGATGCCGAGATAACGTCCGATGACTCGAGTTGAAGTTTCCGGATCTCTTTCGACGCAATCTAATATCCGTTGCTCTGTCTGAGGAGTCCTCACGGTGAAATTGCGTCCACCGTTCTGTCCCCGACGAGACTCGATTCCTCGTTCAATGAACCACCGATACGCATTTTCAAACGTGCCTCGCGTGGGATGACGATTTCGCGGGAAACGCTCAGCATATAATCGGGCGGCGCGTGCACCGATGCAATTTTCTTGAATATAACACTCGACAATTCTTGCATATTCTTGAGGCGTATATTCCATTATAGAAATAAGAATATTACGCGAACCATAAATCGTATTAGACCGTATCGTAAATATACCGAGAACAAACACGATAATCGGAAGCGTTAATTAACGTCGATACGATAAAAGAAAAACGGCGAGCGGAAACGAGAATCGGAAGCGAGAAACGTACGATACGAAGGTGACGATTGAAATGACGAAATTGCAACGGAAAACAAAAACAGAAGAAAGCAAACGAAAAACATTTGAAAGAAGTGAACGAAATAACAACAATCGTGCATGCAGAACTTGGGACGAAAATTCTCCGAAATTCGAGGATGAGTGATAACAATGTAATAAAAAGACAATTTTATTACAAAATTCTGATGATTATAACGTACAGTTCCGTGAATAAAAAGTCATTATAAATAATAATAATTATCTTATCATTTCTATACAGAGTATTTTAAGGCTACGTTTCATAAATAATATTACACGTAGTAATGAATAAAAAAATTTTTATGAAGATAAAAAATATTTTTTTCGATCATTCAGCGCGTGATGATGTCGCTGCATTAAATAGTCAAACTATTATAGTTTATTTGAGTATTTCCGGAGTTACAGAGATTTCTAACTCTCTGGTTTTTATCCCTCGTTGCTATTGGACTTATCCTACTAAATCTCTTTGTTTCTCTTTCTCCATACCACAGGGTTTCTTTTCCCTCTCGCTCCTTTCATAATCACCCTTTTCAATCCTAAACCCGAACCAATTTTTTTCACATTCAAATATTTGGCGACTAATTAAAAATGTCTTTAATTAGTAGAGAAATTGAACGCTTTCTATTGTAATTAAAAATGCCTAAAGAGAAAGAAATTTTTGATTAAATTTTTTTGATAACGTCGGACGTCATGGAAACTTGATATCAACTTAATCAATATCAATACCCGATATCAACTTGATATCAAATTTTTTTCGAAATTACACATTTTCGCTTACGAATTAAAAACTCTCTCCAATTAAAAGCTTCTTTGATCAGAAAAAAAATTTTAAAATTTCTCTTACCATTAAAGAAGTTATTGACTGGACAGAATTTTTAAATAAAGAAAGCAAAAAAATTGGAATCAAATCGATATCAAATTTGATGTTAGCTTCATATGAAATTTGATATCCACTTGATATGAAATTTGTTATCAACATGACATTCGATTTCATGTCATTTTAGTAAAAATTATTCTTTCTTCCTTTAAAAATGCTCACTAATTGGAAATTTCTTTAAATCGAAGAGAAATTAAAAATTTCCAAATAAAGAAAGCAAAAAAAAATTGGAATCAAATCGATATCAAATTTGACGTCAGCTTCATATGAAATTTGATATCCACTTGATATCAAATTTGTTATCAACATGACATTCAATTTTATATCATTTTGGTAAAAATTATTCTTTCTTCCTTTAAAAATTCTTACAAATGGGAAATTTCTTTAAATCGAAGAGAAATTAAAAAATTTCTCTTATCATTAAATAATCCACCAAAAAGAAGAAATTTTCGATGAATTGTGATATCAAGTTGATATAAAGTTTTGATGTAACGTCCCGAAAAATCATAAAACTTTAATCCAAATTTTTTTATTTTCCAGAAATTTAGAATTGGAAGAAAAGTTTTTTTAAATTTCTCTTCTAATTGAAGAAATTTTCAATTAGAGAGTATGTTTAAAGGCAGAAAGGAAAAAAATAATATTGATCAAATTAATATGGAATTGAATATCAAGGTGATATCAAATTTGATATAAAATTTGAAATCAATTTGATGTCAAATTTTATCAACAATTTATTATTTTTGAGAAATTATTTCTAATTAAAAGAGAAATTTTTAACTTCTCTTGTAATCAACTTTTTAATCAACTTGATATTCAATTCAATATCAATTTAGTAAGAATTCTTTGTTTCTGTAGAAATTCTTTGAAATTGAAAATGTGTTTAATTACAATTAAATAAGAAATTTCTTTTCTAATTAAATAGTTTTTCCAAAAGAATAACTTATCAAATTTCATAATTTTTGAGATATTATCCAATCAAATGAGAAATTTTTGATTTCTCTTGTAATCAAGTTTTTAATCAACTGAATATCAAATTTCATATAAATTTAATAAGAATTCTTCTTTACCCACACAACAATAATACGTCCCAAGTACGTCTTTTGGACATCACACCAATTGTCCCGTGATGGTAATGGGATGGTCCCATGGGATACCCATGGGCTCTAAAGTGTCCGCTGTGTTTACCGGAATGGGATGGTCCCATTGACATCCCGGGATATCCTCGGGACGTCTCTGAGACTGCAAACACAGCAGACTGGAGATATCGGTAAGATATTGTCGAGACTCCTTCAAGACGTCACCAAGATATCCTAGAATTATTGGTCACAAAATGATACGTCCCAAGTACGTCTTTTGGATGATCCCATGGGATGCCCATGGGCTCTAAAGTGTCCGCTGTGTTTACCGAAATGGGACGATCACACGGCCATCCCGGGACGTCTTCAGGATGTCTTCGGGACGTCTCTTGGACTCCCAATACAGCAGTCAATAATGATTTTTATTTCAATTTAATTTTAATTAATTTTAATTAATTAATTAAATTTTCATAAAATGGGTACGGTACAGAGGGAGTCAGCAAGTACTCCTTGTATTTGTAGTATAGCCTCTTTTGAGGTCTGACTCCTGTCAGAGTCGAATTGATATCCGTGTTCACGCTCGCCTATATATGCATACTATTCACATTATCCGTATGTGAGTAGCGTTCGCCATCTCGCGGCAAGTTTGGAACTAACGCTGCGCGATAGTTGACCTCCTGCAGACATCCCTAAGAGAGTTGGCTGGGATCGTTCAAACTTGGTTACCACGGGATATCCTCAAGACATCCTATATTTATCTCGAGCAGACCAATGTCTTACTAGTACCTCCCACAGACGTCTATAAGAGAGTGCGTTGGGATCGTCTAATCAGGGTCACGACACGATATTCTCAAGGCGTCCTATATTAATCTCGAGCAGACCAATGTATTACTAATATCTCCCATAGACGTCTATAGGAGAGTGCGTTGGGATTGTCTAATCAGGGTCACGACAGGATATCCTCAAGACATCCTATATTAATCTCGAGCAGAACAATGTATTACTAATATCTCCCATAGACGTCTATAAGAGAGTGCGTTGGGATCGTCCAATCACGGTCGCGACAGGATATTCTCAAGACGTCCTATATTAATATCGAGCAGACCAATGTCTCACTAGGATCTCCCACAGACGTCTATAAGAGAGTGCGTTGGGATCGTCTCATCACGGTCGCGACAGGCTATTCTCAAGACGTCATATATTAATAATGAGCAGACCAATGACTTACTAGTACCTCCCACAGACGTCTATATGAGAGTGCGTTGGGATCATCTAATCACGGTCGCGATAGGATATCCTCAAGACGTCCCATATCAATATCGAGCAGACCAATGTCTTACTAGTACCTCCCACAGACGTCTATAAGAGAGTGCTTTGGGATCGTCTAATCACGGTTGCAACAGGATATCCTCAAGACATCTTATATTAATCTCGAGTAGACCAATGTCTTACTAGTACCTCCCATAGACGTCTATAAGAGGATGCGTTGGGATCGTCTAATCACGGTTGCGACAGGATATCCTCAAGACATCTTATATTAATCCCGGGTAGAACAATATCTCACTGGTACCTCCCATAGACATTCATAAGACGTACTATCTTGGCAGGACACGAATGGGACTGTCTCGGGATGGTCCCGGGATCAATCTTGCTGTGTGGGTATTTCTGTAGGAATTCTTTCTAATTTGAAATTTGATCAATTATAAGAGCAATTAAATATTTATTTTCCAATTAAATAATTGTTCAAAAAGAATAACGTATCATCGCATAACTTATTAATGTTAAATTTGATGTGAAGCTGAAATCAAATTAAATATTAACTTTCTATCAAATTTCATTAAAAATGTATTCTTTTTGAAGAAAGAAAGAAGAAATTTTATTAAATTGATATCAAGTTGATTTCAAATTTCATATAAAGTTTATGTAAAATTTAATAAAAAAATTATTATTTATGAGAAATCTAATTAGAAAAGAAATCAAAAATTTCTATTATAATCAACTTTTTACTCAACTTGATCTCTAATTTGATTTCAATTTAATAAGAATTTTTCGTTCTTTGTGTAAAGATTTTTATAATTGAACAATTTTTCAAAAAAAAGTACTTATGATACATATTATCGCTTATTAAATTTCAATAAAAATTCATTCAAAAGAATTTCGTAAAAACGAAATTCTTTAATTAGAGAGAAATTGGAAAGAAAGAAAGACGAATTTTCGTTAAAAAATTCGGTTTAATTACAAATTTAATCAAATTCTTCTTTCGTTATTTCTTTTTATTTACATTTTCTCTAACTAAAAATTTGATCAAGTTCATACCAAATTTCATTTTAAAAAATTTATTCTTTGGAAATTATCTAATTAGAAGAGAAATTTTTTATTTCTTTTCTAATCATCTTTTTAATCGACTTGATGATATTCAATTTGATATGAATTTAATAAGAATTCTTCTTTCTTCCTGTAGAATTTCTTGCTAATTAAATAATTTTTCAAAAAGAATAACTTTACATAATCAAATTAATTATTTTTGAGAAATAATCTAATTACAAGAATTTCTAGAGAAAGGAAGAAAACAGAAGTTTTATTACATTGATATCATATTGCATATCAAGTTTTTGTCAAATTTGAAATTAATCTGATATCAAATTTCATCAAACAAAATTTTTTTCGGAGAAATTATGTAATTAGAAGAGGAATTAAGAATTTCTTTTCTAATCAACTTTTCAATTAACTTGATATCCAAGATATCGAGGAGAATTCGATTGTACACAGATTTATTCTACACAAATTATTCTACACAAGATGAATGACACGGAATATTATTCTACACAAAATTATTCTACAGTATTTCGTAACATTATTCTCATTCTATTATTATTATACCGGTTCCTCCGCACATTATTCTACACAAGAGAAGTGGCAAGGGATTATTATTATACATGTATATATTATAATTTTGTGTAGAATAATATTCCTTGCCACATTTCTTGTGTGGAATAATGTGCAGAGGAACCAGTGTAGCATAATTTTGTGTAGAATAATACACTGAGAGAAAAATCCACGGTGAGCTCAAAGATCCGCCATGGTAAAAAGGGTTATAGTATGGCGGGTCTTTGAGCTCACCATGGTTTTTTCTCTCAGTGTATTCCGTGCCATTTATCTTGTGTAGAATAATTTAAGTAGAATCTTTTGTGTACAATATTTCATGTGTAGAATAAATCTGTGCAGAATCGAATCCTCCCCGATATCAAAATTTATAAAAAATTCATTTTTTTCGAGAAATTATTCAATTAGAGAGAATTTTTATTGAATTGATATGAAATCGGATATTAAGTTGATATTAGATTTCATAAAAAATGTATTATTTTCGAGAAATTATCAATAAATCTATTTAGAAGAGAACTTTTTAATTTCTCTTCTAATGAACTTTTTAATCGACTTGATATCTAATTAGATATCAATTCAATAAAAATTCTTCTTTCTTTCTTTTTCTTTCTCTCTCTAGTTAATTTTTTTTTTGACAAGTTTTTCAATGTCTGTTCTAATTAAAGAAATGTTACAGTTAGAGAGAATTTTTAAAAAAAGAAGAATTTTTATGAAATTGATTTTACTTTCTTTCTTTAAAAATTCTCTCCGATTAAAAATTTCTCGAATTCAAAGAGAAATTGAAAAATTCTTCTTATGATTAAATAATTTTTCCAAAATTTTCGATGAATTTTGATTTCAAGTTAATATCAATTTTGATATGAAGCTGATATCAAATTTGATATCAATTTCATAAAAATTCTTCTTTCTTTCTTTCTTACATAATTTTTTAAATAAAAGAATTTTTCGATTAACTTTTTTTTTTATTATTCCGGAAGTTAATCAAAACTCAATATCAACTTAATCTCAAATTTGATGTCGACTTGATATCAATTTTTATTGTAAATTTATTCTTTTTGAGAAGTTTTTTAATTTAAAGAGGAATTGTTAATTTTTCTTTTCATTAATTAATTAATAAAAATTTGTAATCACAGACAGAAAGAACGAAAGAAGAATTTGTAATCAAGTGATATCAATTTCAAGAATTCTCTCTATTTAAAAATTTTGCGATGAAATTTTTTTGATCATTGAGGACGTTATAAAAACTTGCTACCAAATTTAATAACAAACTTGAAGAAACCTGAAAAAAAATTTGATTACACATAATTTTTTAATAAAGAAAAAAAGAAAGAATAATTTTTATCATATTGATATCAAATTTCATCTCAAGTTTTGATAAGACGTCTTCAATCACCAAAAAAATTTCATAGAAATTTTTTTTAACACATTTTTTAAATTAAAACTACAATTAAAATGTATTTTGAGGTCTTTATTTTGAATTTGGCGACTTTATTAACAATTCGTGATTTAAATACGCAAGCAAAAGGTAAATTTCACTCAAAATAAAGTGAAAAATTCACTTTTGTTCCATTGCAACGATGCAAACTTCAACAGCTCTGACATACGGTTTTCTGAAATTATGAATTTTTCGGAACTAAAAGAAAAAAATAACGATATCAAAATTTGTATCGCCAAAATACATGAATTATTTGTGTCTCGGATTTGACAGCAGTCGTTTGAAGAACGCTGTCTATGCCTGATTCGCGCTCACTTGTTTTGAACCACGCGGCCAAACTCCGTTTCTATGTGTATGTGCGATCGATCCACGCCGGCTACACCGACATACTCCAACACCACCGACTATCTGTTTAACATTTCTCCCATTACTCACCTGTGATTGGCCGACCTGTAATCTAAATTACTCCGTCAATACTTGTCGCAGGACAATTTTAAAAAAAGGGTTTTTCTCGGCTCAGCACGCTCTACAAGAGTGATATACTCGTGCTACGTAGTTGCATTACATGCTGTATACCAATTTTTGTCAACATCTGGTAACTTTTTAACGTTCATGTCGGCCATATTCGATCGGCCATTTTTTTTACGATAATTTGGCTTGCGGATTCGTAATCAGCGACCTTGAAAACCCGTAAATACCAATTTTTGTCGACATCTGGCAACTTTTTAACATTCATGTCAGCCATATTGGATCGGCCATTCTGTTTACGATAATTTGGCTTTCAGATTCGTAATCAGCGATCTTGAAGACCCCTGTAAGCCAATTTTCATTCCCGTCAAAGGTCATTTGAGGTTTTGGCCAGGTTTTTGGGCTTTTCTCCTACTGTGCGACACACGGGGAGCCAAACCATCGCTCCCGACAGTGCGTAAAAGCATTTCCCCCCTGTAGAAATTATTATTATTATTATTATTATTATTATTATTATTATTATTATTATTATTATTATTATTATTATTATTCCCGTGCGGGGTTTTCCGACCCTTGAGGAGATTCCTAGCCTTGTGAGCGCTAAACTGACGGTGGATCTAGTAATGACCCACCTCGACCATGCCTGCATTGACGCCGTGCTAAGAAGAATTGCACGAGATAATAGACGCCCCGTGTACTGGTGGACGAACGAGATTGCGGAGCTGAGGCGGGAGTGTCTTCGCTTGAGAAGGCTATCCCTGAGAGTCCGGCGCCGTGACACCGACGCAGTCCCTAGCACTGCTGGCTATAAAGAGCAAGGAAAGTGCTTAGACGGACTATCAAGAGGAGCAAGGGTCGATGCTGGAAGAAGCTCGGAGAGGATCTTAACGAAGATCCTTGGGGACTAGGCTATAAACTGGTCCTTCACAAATTGAGGACGTTATCTGAAAGCGCCCTTACAGACGCAGAGTTCATCGGTGGTATCGTTAATGCTCTTTCCCCCAACCAACCCAGGCAATCACGCCAACCTCGAACACCTGGGGAAGCACCACCGCTTCTCTTTACAGAGGAGGGGCTGAAGTGCATGGCGTGGTCCTTCAAAAACAAAAAGGCACCAGGCTTTGACGGCTTGCCAGCGGAGGTGCTGAAAGCCACAGTTAAAAGGCATCCAACGCTCTTTCTCACGATGTATAACGCCTGCCTACAAGCAGGGTTTTTTCCACACCGTAGGAAAGCGCAAGGCTCGCGTTAATCGAGAAGGGCAAAAGGGGGCCAGTAGACAATCCATCGTCCTACAGACCCCTGTGCATGCGAGACACGGGCGGTAAACTCCTGGAGAAGCTTCTTCGACCTCGCCTCCATGCGGCAATCCAAGTCTCTGGAGACCTTCTCGATAGTATAACTTTTAGAAAGGGAGGTCGACGATACACGCTTTCCAGGAAGTCGTTGATGCAGCCAGGAGCACGGAGCGAGGAAATCATTTCTCCTGCCCCATTTGTCTACTGGGCACTCTGGATGTGAAGAACGCTTGTAACTCAATGCAGTGGTGTGACGCGCTACAGACGCTGAAACAGAATTTCAGGGTCTCTGGATATCTCTACGGGATGTTCGAGGATTACCTGAATGATCGCTTTCTTGTCTACACCACCGCAGATGGTCCGGTCAGCCGGGAATTAACGGCAGGGGCAGCCCAAGGGTCCATTCTAGGTCCCGACATTTGGAATGCCACCTATGACGGGATTTTACGTATGAAGATGCCTGAAGGTACTTCCCTGGTTGGGTACGTGGACGACATCACCGCCATTGTCATCGAGGCAGCGTAGATGAGACTCAACCAGGTGATGCGTCGGGTCCGTTCCTGGATGGACGGCAACGGTTTGGAGCTAGCGCTAGCGAAAACTGAGATCGTGCTTCTAATCGAAAAGCATATTCCACTTTTAAGGAATATTCAGGTAGGAGAGACGACGATCCAGACGAAGGCGTCTGTTAAGTATCTGGGGTTGAAGCTGGATTCTCGGCTCACCTTTAAAGAAGAAATAATATCAAGATCGAACAAGGCGGCTGCAGTGACAACGCTGCTAAGCAGGGTAATGGCCAACATCGGTGGCCCCCAACCCTGCATGCAAGATCTCCCGCTACGCACCGCCAAGTCAATAATGCTCTATGGTGCCGAAGTCTGGGCCTATGCACTCCGGTATGAAAAATACCGGAAACGTATGGCCGGAGTGCAGCGGAGAGGGGCCCTCCGTATCGCCTACTCTTACCGCACGGTCTCAGAGCCAGCTGCGCTAGTGACAGCCAGGATCATGCCAATTGACCTCCTCGCCCAGGAGCGGAAGTTCATCCACCAGGACCTTTTTGATGAGGAAGAGAGAGAGAGAGAGAGAGAGAGAGAGAGAGAGAGAGAGAGAGAGAGAGAGAGAGAGAGAGAGAGAGAGAGAGAGAGAGATTAATAAGTTTATGTATGCCCTAGAAACAACTAAGGGGCAAAATGTTACAAGAAAAGAAACTTACAATGCACTTAAAAAATAATTAACAAATATATACAATAAGAAAATATAGTGCGATATAAGAGTTCACGGTGTACAGCATGAATAATAATGTTGATGATAACACAATAAATAATAAAGATTAGATGGACAATAGGTTGTGGTTTCATGGATATTATAATTAATCACTGCGCAATCTCGCTGGTAAATAAGTGGGCGAAAAGACGTGTTTTAAAAATAGCTTGAGAGCCAGCCGTTGTAATTTCTAGAGGGATGGAATTCCAGAAATATGCTCTAGATAATTGGAACGAATTAGCAAATGCCGTGGTACGATGGAGAGGAATATGGAAATAAGATGAAGACGGATTTCTGACTGAACGACGAAGAGCGGGGTTTTCTGTGACTAGGAGTTCGTTGATGTATGTGGGAGTAACGAGAAAGCGAATATTATACATATATATTCCTAGAAAGTATCTTCTACGATTCCGAACTGAGAGCCATCCCAAGCGATGTCTGAATGGAGTTATGTGCTCATCACTTCGAATATTAAAAATAAATCTAATTGCGCTGTTTATCAATCTTTGGAGTTTTGTGTTCAACTCATCGGATAGGTCAAAATAAACGAGGCAGCAATAGTCAATGCAAGGGAAGATACGAGTAGTTACAAGCTTAATTCTTAGCTGATGGGATAATGAGTTCTTATGATACTTGAGTTTATGGAGAGTGAAACGAACTTTTTGGGAAATTGCGGCAATATGGCTACTCCAAGATAGGTTTAAGCTAATCATGACTCCAAGATTTCTGGCTTTTGAAACATACGGCAAAGATGTGCCATTGATAGTGATAGCGCCCAAGCTACTTAGATCAATTGACTTGACATAAGCATCACTGCCCAGGATCATAACTTTGGACTTCGAGATATTCAATTTAAGGCTGTTGCGACTCGCATAATCAGTAATAGCAATGGCATCTTCGGCGTGCCCCGAAGTCCCTTGGTTCTCATCGCCGTGCCGTAATTATCCCGCGCAGTTTTATGTTTCATGCGGGAAATCAAATTAAAGTCGATCTTCGATTGGCGGTACATAGTACCTGACGCCAAACGCCCGTCAGGGACACCGTATATTCTTGCAAAATGGGTCTTTTTGGAAGACCCATTTTGAGTATTCATTTCAACCAATTTGCATTGTGTTTTGCGTTATGTTTTTGGGGTCGTTGCGAGATATCGCAAGTGTGTGTAATAAGTACGGCTATATAATTACCAGAAAGGTTGCGGAAAAATTCCGTTATCATAGTGTAGTATAGTGAAATGTATTAAAAACGACTGTATTGTATGTATGCTGATGTATATGTATTCTGATGTATATGATAGACTAAGAGTCAGTCGACTCTCGGACCTGGTAACAAGCGGTCGAGGAATAAACACTCTCTCACCTATCACGTGTCTTATTTGATCACCTCTATCCCCAGAGATAATACTACAGTGGCGACGAGGATTGAGGAACAAAAGGAGACCATACGGGTAAACGGAGTACGCAAAAAGCACAGGGAATTCAGTGAACGAAATCGCGACGTATGTTGGAAAATGAGATTTTTGTGGCAATAAAGGAGCGATTAACCATATGGATCTATAAGCTAAATAAACAAGAATTGGTTCAATGGATTTTCCGACTCACGAGTATAAAAAAAACGCGAATGAGGAATCAATTAATGTGCTCCGGGAGGATTAAAATAAACTATTACAAACACAGGAGAGGAAGCCGAAAGCACGGTAAAGCAAGAGAACGAGACGAGTGGCGAAGAAATGGCTTCGTTTCTCAATTCATTAGAGCAGTTTGATAGATAAGTGGGGGACATAGAGGAATTTTTGAAGCGATTGGGACTTTACTTGGTAGCAGAAAATATCTCAGAAGAGAAGCAAAAGGTGGCTATTTTCTTGACAAAGCTAGACCAAGATACGTTCGCGGCAGCTAGAGCCGAGTGTCAAGCGGAGTAGATTTCGTCAACGGAAACAAGCACTAACACAGGACGTACGGGATTTTGCTGCGCAAATTAAGCGGGAAGCGCGGAAGTGCAAATTCAGCAGCGAAGACGAAGCGTCTCTAGAGCAATTCGTTAAAGGATTGGCTAACGAACAAACACATTTCGAAGTATTATAAACAAAACCTTAGACCTTTGAAGAAGCGCAAACAACCGCAATTGATACCGAAGACGCTCAAGCAAACGCCAAGGGAGAGGCACCAGAGGACAAAGAGGGAAAGCTGTGAAAACTCTCAAATTCGAATCGACAAGCGTCCCAGAGAAGAGGCACCAGAAGCAGAGGAGACGGAAGAGGATCAGGCTCGAGGCAAGGCAATTTCGCAGGCTGAGGCAAGCCCAACGACCCTGACGCATGTTATTGTTGTGGTCGGAGAGGACATTTCGCACGCGAGTGTGTCTATAATAGGACCGACTGCGAGAAATGTGGACGACGCGGACATATGGCACAGGTATGTCGCAGGGGAACGAGTACAGCTGAACCGAGACAACAACACTTCATGCTCAACGAGAACGAGAGGGAAGAGAGCGACAGCGAGAGTGAGGGAGACAGCACCGATCAGCAAGCGGACACCGCATTCCGGAGACTCAACATGTTAAATGCAGATTCGAGCGAGAAGAACATGCTACAAATGAGAGTGGGGGAGCGTATGTTAGAGGTAGAGATAAACACAGCGCGTACCACACGGTAATACCGGAGAAAGAAAAAAAAAGTTATTTCTGAAGAGTCAAATGGTAGGGACGGACGTATGTAGAAGATTCTATGATAACACGCCATGCAAGCCGATGGGGAAATTATCCAAAATAAAAGTAGAGCTAGAATAAGACGTACGATACTTGGACATTTATGTGACGAAAGAGGGATATGGTTTATTGATGAGACAACAATGGTTGGAAGCGTTCGAGCGATGGCCACCAGAGTTTCCAAAAAAGCCGGTGACAAAAAAAAAGTAACGGCAGAACAAAATGGTGCAAGAAATTCCGAATACAACGAATCAGGAATTGAATGAACTATTTAAAAAAAGAGTATCGGTATTTAAAGCAGAATTGTGGACATTTAATTTTGGGGAACTAAAATTGCAAGTAGAATCGGGAGCAATTCCCATATACAAGAAAGCCAGACCGTTACTATTCGCACTCAAAGATAAAGTAGAACAAGAGATTAAAAACTTAACGCAAGCGGGAGTACTAGCACCCGTAAAATTTAGCGAATGGGCAACCCCGATCGTTCCGATAATCAAAAGCTCCGGTGGTGTACGTTTATGCGGCGATTTTAAGGTAATGGTAAATAGAGTACTCAAAATAGATCGATACCAATTACTGAGAATCGAAGACATACTGGCAATATTACACGGCGGGATCACGTTTTCAAAACTGGACTTATCGAGGACATACGCGCAGATACTGTTGAAACCAGAATCACGTAAACCCGTCGCAATAAACACGCATATGGGCTTGTCCCAATATAATAGTCTCCCGTATGGAGTATCCACAGGCCCGGGCTCGTTCCAGAGAATTATGGAACAAACGTTTGGAGGTATTGATGGGGTAGGGTTCTTTCCAGACGATATTTTGGTAACCGCGGAGACACAAGCTGAGCACTTGTCACGATTTTCCGAAGTGTTGAACCAGCTAGACAAATGCGGATTAACGCTCGAACGCGAAAAGTTTGAATTTTTCAAGCCACAGTTAGACTATTCGGGGTACAAAATAGATTGCACAGGCATTCACACAACAGACAAGAAAGTCAAAGCAGTAGCTAACGCTCCGCAACCACCGAACTTTACAAAGCTCCTAGCTTTTTTGGGACTCGTCAATTTCCATGCTCGTTTCCCACAAGATTGAGCAACGGCGATAGAACCATTACACGAGCAATTGAGACAAAAAAAATCGAATGGAATAAAAGATGTACGTACGCGTTTGCTGCGGTAAAAGAAGTACTGGTTAAGGCGCCAATTCTAGAACATTATAATGCGGCACTGGTAGTATCGTCAAATGCGTCAGCAGTAGGAATGGGAGCAGTATTAGCCCACAAGCTGGACTCCGGAATAGAAAAACCAATCGCATTTAAATCTCGAATTCTTACAGCGAGCGAGAGACAATGGGCAGCGATAGATCGCGAGGCAGGTGTGATTATTTTTGCACTGACCCAATTTTATATTTACCATACGGACGATCGTTCATACTATAAACGGACCATAAACCACTCAGGCACATTTTCTGACCGGAAAAATCAATCCCGACCATTGCAGCCTCCCGGCTATAACGCTGGGCATTTTTCATGTCAGCGTTCAAGTATACGATAGTTTATATTACGTCAAAGTAGAATGGAAATGCGGACGCGTTATCGCGCTTGCCGTTAGCGACAGAAAAAGCTAACCCAGCACCGGAACCAGAAGCGGTTACGTATGTGAACTACCAGAGAGCAAGCGAGTTAACCATTGATTGGAAAAAGGTTCAAGAAGAATCACGGAAAGACGAAATATTATGTAAAATAAGATTGTACATGCAGATAGGGTGGCCAAACGATAAGGAAGGTATGAACTCGGAAGAAAAATCATATTTCACAAGAAAAGATGATTTACACGTAAAAGATTGTCTCCTATGGGGATATCGTATGGTTCTGCCACGCTCAGTTAGATCTGCATTTATGCAAGAGCTGCAGAGCAGCCACATGGGAATAATGCGTATAAAAATTCTTGCTCGCTCGTACGTTTGGTGGCCGAACATGGATATCGAGATAGAATTAGTAGCGAAAACATGTAGAGAGTGCTGCGAAATTAAAGATAACCCACCAAGGGCACGAGTGCAATCGTGGCCGTGGCCAAGTGAACCGTGGGAACGTTTGCATGCAGATTTTACGGGACCAATGTTCAAAAAAATGTTTCTTGTGGTGATCGACGCATACTCTAAATGGGTTGAAATTTGGGGATTGAATAACACGAACTCGAGGAACACTATTAAATATTCCACCGAAGCGTTTGCGAGATTTGGTTTACCACAACAAGTACATACCGACAATGGAACACAGTTTACCAGTGAAAGTTTCCGAAATTTGCTGAAACAAAATGGTATACGTCATACTCTGTCACTACCAAATCACCCCGAAAGTAATGGATTAGCGGAAAACGCGGTGAGAACGTTCAAACGTAGCTTAAAACGATTGGTACGCGCAGGCGTCGCAATCGACGACGCGGTTACAAACGTTGTATATGACTATTGAAGAACAGTACATAGCGTAACAGGCGTATCGCCAGCAAGTTTAATGTTATAGCGTGAACTCCGAAAAAAACTAGACTTACTAAAAATAGATATAAGAGAACGGGTGGAAGAACGTATAGAGCAACAAGCAGCGCAAAGGGGAGGAAAAAAGAAAATAGAACTCAAAATTGGGCAAAGTGTGCTAACCAAAGATTATTGATCAATACCTTTACAATGGGTACACGGCAAAATCAAGGCGAAATTATCAGCGATGGTTTACTTAGTGCAGGTCGAAAAAGTAATCTAGAAAAGGCAGGCACAAGGAGGAACCGATACTCAAACACAAAAACGAGATGAGGCAAACAGAAAAGGGAAATACAAAAAAAGCTCTGCAAAGGTCAGAAAGATTTAGAAATAAGGCAAAGTAATGTAAAGAAATAATAATAATAATTACAATACTGGATATCAGATAATTTGGGTGGTGGGACAAGAAAAATGTGGTAAAAATTTAGGGGGACGGGGATGTAGTATAGTGAACTGTATTATAAGCGACTGGATTGTATGTATGCTGATGTATATGTATCCTGATGTATATGATAGACTAAGAGTCAGTCGACTCCCAGACCTGGTAACAAGCGGTCCAGAAATAAACACTCTCTCATCTATTACGTGTCTTATTTGATCACCTCTATCCCCAGAGATAATACTACACATAGATACACACATATATGGATACAACACACCACAGCACCAGGCCCAACACGCATATATTGATCCCCGCTGTATCGGACATCAGTTCTGTATATATATACACGCATATATACATATGCAGATACACGCATATATGCGTGTATCCGGATATGAATATATCAGAATCTAGGGAAAAGTAGTTCAGGAGTAAATACCTACGGAAAAAATACCCGATAGAAAAAATACCCGACACGTCGTTCATGGGGTGCGTGCGTCAATTTGGTGCGTGCACCCATGGGGTGCACGCGTCCATGGGATCCGTGGATTAATGGGGTGAGTCTGGAGCATCGGGTTTGGTGCGTGCGTCTTATCGATTATTCTTACCAAAATAAATTGTGTAAAAAAATATTCAGTAGAATAATTACAATAAAATAATTACTGAAAAAACCGGTTTTTTTGAACTATGTCGTAACTTTTTTGGTTCAAAAGCTGAAATTTAGAGGAATTTTTTTTTCTAATTAGCAATTGATCAGCCATATGGATTCTTAAATATCACTGGAGGCAGATTTCATGTGCTTATCCGGCTATGCCCTTTAATAGCAGAAAAACTTGATTATTATAATAATAGCCTATACAAAATTAGTGTAATCTCAAAAATGGCACACCGTTTTATTTCTGAACTTTTAGTTAGATTCATCATCAGAGATTGTAACCCATAAACCTCAGCAGACACAGTTTCGGGGATTTTGAATTAGTGAATTTTAACCCTCAACTGGCACACAGGGTAAAAAATACCCCAGTGCTTATTTGAGCTCGAATAAAACGTACTAAATTCAATAGAATGGACCAAGTGTCACCATCTACCATCAGTTGACATCATCAACTAGAGAAAAAGTGGGATAGTATTGTGTGGCAAGCTTCAGTGTGCATTGAACAGCTGTTCGAAGTGGACTTCCTGAAAACGTGGGGTATTTTTTACCCCTTGTGCCGTGAGTGTATAAAAAAGTTTTTTTTCACAAAGTTTGGACGATTGTTATTAATAATTTTGCTACAATTTCAACTGTAAGTACATCATGTGAAGTGAAATAATTTTTTTTTCCATTATTTCATGCGTTTTTACTTATCAGATGGCATACAATCTTCGGCTACGGTTGCTTCGTAACGAGTTGTTGGAGACTTTATATGATGAAGCCGACATTGGCGGGGATGGGAGTGATGCTGAAGAGAATAATGGGTCAGATTTGGGATACTAGCCTGATACGGATTATTCAGACACTGATGATGAAGATGAATTGGAAGAGGAAGCTGAGAATGCGCCTCCAACAAAACGATAGCGTCAGAGAGAAGAGGAAGAAAATACTTTCTATGATACTCCGCTTAGTGAGCGGTTAAAGCAGCCTCGTTGTCGATAACGAAGAAGACCACAACAAAAATTGTACGGAAAAGGAGGAAAAAATGGAGTGAAGAAGTTCGTTTGGAGTCTCAACAAATCGACGCGTCAGTCCGATCGAATGAATCCTCCCTTGCCTGATTATACACCTGGTCCAATCGACGATGCCACTAATTGCGAGAATATTTTCCAATTCTGGAAAGTATTATTTGACGATGAAATAATTAATATCATAATTGAATGTACAAACGAAAAAATTGAAAGTACTTGTGCTGATTTGATTGCTCAAGGCATGAATCTTCAAAGCTACCATTATCACACTGACGCGAGAGAAATAAATGCTATGATTGCCATTCTCTACCACTCCGGGATGTGGAAAACACATCGAGTAGATGCCGAGAAATTATGGAGTTATGGGAACGGAGTAAGCTTTTACAGGTGTGTGATGCCCTTCAAACGTTTCAATTTTTTAACATCTTGCTTACGCTTTGATATCAAAACTACGAGAGATCCTGCAGATAAACTTGCTCCGATCCGGAAAATCTGGGACATGTTCATAAATAATTTTACCAAAAATTACAATCCGAGCAACATGTGTACAGTAGATGAGCAGCTTCATGGTTTTCGCGGACACTGCAAACATCGAATTTATATGAAATCAAAACCCGATAAGTACGGGCTGATGTTGAAAACGCTGAATCATGCGGTAACTTCTTACTTGATTTTTGCTATCCCTTACTTAGGAAAAGCTCAAGGGCTGTCGAATAATGAGTCCGTACCGGAGTTTTTCGTTCTCGAAGTCACAGCTCCGATTCACGGAACTAAACGCACTGTGACCATTGACTATTGGTTCACAACGAATCCGCTGCTTTTGAAAGTGTTGAAAGAGCCGTATCTCACTATCACAGGCACGATTCGAAAAAACAAGCGTGAGATTCCGAGTGAGATGAAAGTAGCAAGTAAAAATGTTCCACACAGTAAATTTTGTTACACTGACAAATTAACTTTATTATGCTACACTCCGAAGAAGAATAAGATTGTGCTTCTCGTCTCCACATTCACATCATCGAATGAGATAACTGATGGCAAACCGAAATGGTTCACCATTACAATAAAACAAAAGGTGGTACCGATACATATGATCAGCTCTGTCATTCGTTTTCAATAGCCAGGTGAACCAAAAGATGGCTACTTTGACATTTCTTTGGTATGTTGGATCAGGCTGTTGTGAATGCCAGAATCTTATTAAGATGCAAACTCATAAATGAAAACAAGCCAAACAAAGTCACCGCACAACGTTGTCTCGAGGAATTGATCCAGCATCTTGTGAAACCGATGTTAGAAGAGAGGTTTATAACTTTTAATCTTCAGAGAGACATTCGCTTCGGAATAGCAGCAATGTTGAATATTGATTCACCTCCAGAACAAAACAAAGACGGAAGTAAAGTAAAAATGCTTGAAAATTCTGTAAGATGTGTGCTTTGTAAACGCAGCTAAGACAGGAAAACGAAAATGTCTTGCTCTGCTTGCAATCGCCCGATGTGCCACAAGCACCGCGCAGGATTTTGCATCAAATGTGTCGGCTATGAATGAAAGATTCAGCACTTTCCATCATTTTCACATTAATTTATGATAAAATAATTATTTTCTCCTATTTTTATAATAATTTTCGCGATTTTCAATTAAAAAAATGGATTTGGATATTGAATAATGTGTTGCTTCACTTTACCCAAAATTCACACTTTCATTTTGCAAAATAAATACCTTTTTTGGAAGCATCGATATCGCACTAATTTTTTCCTCAAAGTGTACTAATTTGAGAGTACAACTGTTAATTTGCATCTCAAAATATTAAAAATTAAGGAAGTTATGCATTTTTAAGTGAAAAAACTCATTTTTTAGGTTTTTTTTATCGAAGCTTTTTTTTAACTAACTTGAATCGAACAAATCACTACAAAGCCGATTATACTTTAATAAACATACTTGAAACATTATCGGATTAAATTTTCATGCAAGAATATTCAATAGCGGCTGCGCAAAACGCATTTGAATACGTGGGGTAATAAATACCCCTTGTGCCAGTAATGTCATTCGGAGGAGTTGTGCCAGTTAAGGGTTGATGTCAGATTTGAGAAATCAGCGGCATAAGATTCTAAATGTATCCTAAGTGACGAAAAATGTATGCTTCAAAAGGTTGTCGTCCATCTGTGATACTTGAGAACCGTCATGAAGAGCTGGTGAATTTCACGAGGGACTGGATATTATTAAATAAATTTCTAGCCTATTTTTAACGCATATACGACCGCGATCAAACGACACCGATAATCTGCAACCATAGATATAATACAAACCTTCGGCGAATGTAATTCTGCCGGACTTTCTTGTTAACCGATCGCACAAGATCCGCAGCAGTGAATGGAATCGGTTGAGGATGGGCAGTAGTGAGTGGCTGCTGCGTTGTTCCACCATGAGGACTCGGGAGTTGAGAAGTACTTGCAGGATCGCCAACTGCAACCCACGTGCTACACGATCTTGAAGCGTGATCGAGTCTCGATTGTTCAAGTAGAAGGCCGTTACGATGCGCAAAATCTATCGCCAGGGCAGAAACGGCTGGTCGCAATGCTTCAGCCGAAACAACCTCAGGACATGGCAATTGTGATACATCGCTTGTACTAAAACTTTTTTGCAGGCCAAGAGCCGATGACAACGCCCCGCAGCTACGAATTAACTCCGTTTCCTCTTCAAACCATAGTATTTCTGGAATTTCAGCGGGCCTGTGTAAACACGATCGAAAATATTAAAGTCGAAATGTTTAATTCGTTTCAACACGTTGAAATCAACTATAGCAAATGAAATGGACAAGTCTATTAAACTTCAACCCACAGATGAATGTCTATATATTTACATTTTTTAACTTCCCGTTTAATGACTGCTTTGAATAAAGATAGATGCATAAACCATACACGAAAAGAAATGATTTGATAAATGTGTGATAGTTTGACGAAGCCCTAAAACGCCTACATTTATGATCACTCGAATCGAGTGTCGTTGTGCGCACCCCAAATTAGGAGAAATGAACTCTAATTAGTATATCCTTTTGCTTCTTACCACAAAAATGGTAAACAGATTCATTTTTAAGCAAAATAGATATCGGTGATTATAAATTCATGGTCTCCATCGCACTTACTGAAAGAACTAAACAAATATTCTCAGCCATGAGCTTCACCAAGACAAATAAGCAGAAATAAATAATCCCTACCTGCTGCTTTGATTTTCACAGATATCCGGATTAGGTGAAGGACCACGACCAGAAAGTTGTCCTTCCCCGTAAGACTTAAAAGCAACAAGACGATTGCCGCATTTGACGGCGTCACTCGCTATCGATGATACGCTAAACAGTGATAGATCGGTAGTAACGCTCTCGTGGCTTGGCGAACGCAGCATCCGACAAGCTACTTGCAGAACCGGGGGCTGTACGGTTACGAGAGTGCCCCTACTGGGTGGAACTAGAGATGCTAGACTTGCTTCAGTTTCCGACATCTCTGTACGACGATGTAATTGCTTTACTGTCTCAATAATTTTCTATTACTTGATTATATGAACCCATGTAAAACCTAACGCGTCGAATAACCATGGTTGTTACATTGAAATTACAGTTTTTAGCAACCGATTGTTTTTGCCCTAAAGAAAACCCTAAATTGCCGCCATACAATAATCATAGCAGAATAACTTTTATTTGGCTATCGGGGTCGCGTACTCGGTTGACGTTGTTGCGCACGCTCGGTTCAAGTGTTGCGCACCCGATTTATCTTACTACACTAATCTTTTAAACAATTTTGAAGCAATTTTGAAAAAATGAGCTATTGTTTAATCAATCAGCAATTTCTCGCCGGTTACTGAGGTGGGCAACAATTTAATTGTGACCACACTGAGTAAGTGGGGTTACTCACGGTCATTTTGGCTGGTCGAACAAACCGAGCAACCATGTAAATTTTTCAAATCTCGGTTCTTTAGGATTCTCGCAACCGGTTTTTCTTAGGGTAAAAATAACCGGTGGTTTCTTTCGGTCGCTCCCCTTGGTTATGAAACACGCTAGGGAGGATCTACTGTAGTATAGTTATTTACTAGTCAAATGCACTCTCAATATTATCAAGTTTTTGTTAAACTTTACACTATGTCTCTAATATGTTTTAAAAAATGGCATTCAGTTTTTCACCTTTAATCAAAATCATCCAAAGCAATGTGCTTGATTATTTCTAATTCCGATTTAATGATGACATAATACAAGATATTATCATAACAGGTTTTGCTTCGGCGAACACCGAGCGTTTTTCTTAGGCCGTTTGACGTGGCTATTTTGCGGTTCGTGATGAATATGTGGTCTGACCAAATAGCGAACACGGCCTTCTGAAACAGCAACAAAAATTTCATGTTTGGGTTCACTACAATTTTTTTAGTCGTTGTACGGAATTACATATTTGTAGTACTATATATTATAGAAGTTAATAGAAATGAAGAACGATACTTATAATACACGAAGTATTCATGTATAATAATTATCATTGTATTTATGGATTATAATTCATGTATTATAATCCATTGCTAATCCGGTCAATGTTAAGCCCTGATCTTTTCCAATTTACTTCACGATTCTGTATATGTTCTGAGCATCTCTTTATTGCACTTCAAATTTTTCCAGAACGCTTTTTATAACTAAATTTTTTTTTTCGTGATTTCATCTCCCTCGAACATTGAAAATTTGGACTCCGATTTGAGAATCACCACATTTTTAAGGACAATTTATTTTAGTTCTTGAAGGTTTAAAAATTGTATCACAAATGAATTAATAGTTAATTAATGTAGAAGTGAATGAAAGTTAATTAAAGGTTTCGTATTAATAAACAAAACATAAATACGATTAGGATATACTTTCAGAGGGGTCTGACATATAAAAATTGACTTCGTATGTGTAATTGAAACACATAATGAGTCGTCTTTTCTTTGTTTTCAGTCAAAAATTGAACAAAACAGACTAGTAAATTGTGCACTAGGAGTTCAGAATAATACGTTACACATACGTCATACGTAACTCTCATAAATCTCAAGACTCAAACTCAATGACTTCCAAACTAATACTTCAGTTAATATCGAGAAAACTCCTTAGCGAATTTGTGAAACCATATAACGACGAACATAAAATTAGTGACTATGGCACAGAAATGAAACCCAACTAAACCGAAAAAGAATCTAGTAACTGAAAGACAACTCAAATGTGTTCATGTTTATACCGTCAGAACTACGTTTCTTTATGGTTGTTCCGCGGTTATTCAACTGGCTTACAACGTTCGGGAAATTGTTGCCCATTCCTGATGTAAAAATGATATAATCATTTCACCGTGATGTGCTAGCAAAGTTGTAAGTCAAGAGACGCGGCTCCGTCTCGACGCCAAGTTTTAAAAATAACTGAGAGAACCCCAGTCGAGATCGCTGCGCACTCTTATACAGGGTGTCCCAGAATACCCAGACCTCCGTAAATTGGCAGATTCGCGGTGATGTCTCGAACGCATTGCCGTTTGCAAAACTCAAAAATTCGCAATCAAATCTTAATGCGAGGCGATTAAAGGACGTCATGTTTGATACTTCGCGATCGTTCCATTCCGCGGGACACGTTCAGATGACGCCCAAGCGACCGGTAGAAGCTAATTGAAGGCTATAGTAGTATAGCTTTTGCCTCACGATCAGAGCTTCTTTCGTAAGATTTGAACGTACCAACCGATCGTTCCGTCGGTAACCTCGTTTCTTGATGGAAGCATCAATAAATTTCTGATGAACCGACGTGGGTGATATCGTTCGATAATACTTAAAGTGATATATTAATGCTTTTATGAAACTAAATTAATATCAAGTTGATATTAATTCGGTCAGTGAAAAAATTAATATTTGATGAATATTAAATACGATTGAAATGTTTGAATTTCGCAATTAACGATCTCAATTTGTTCTGCTTGAATACCAGAGGTTATGGGGACGGTAAACTTGATATCATGTTGATATCAAGTTGATGTCAAGTTGATATCAAGTTCGAGTCAAGTTCGAGTCAAGTTGATGCCATATTGATATCAAGTTGATATCATGTTGATATCAAGTTGATATCATATTGATATCAAGTTTATATCATGTTGATATTAAGTTGAAATCAAGTTCATGTTAAGTTCATGTAATGTTGATATCAAGTTGAAATCATGTTGATGTCAAGTTGATATCAACATTATACAACCTTGATATCAACATGATATAATGGAGCGATTGTTTTTTACTTGTTTTTTTTCTCACTCCCCACCTGAAATTTTGTTTGATATGTCTCAAGAGAAATTCCCCGAAAGTTACATAGGGTAATACGATTTTACACGAGGGCTTGTAGCGTAGTGTGTCAAATATGTGAGTGTGTGCGGTAGACAGCACGCGGCGCTCTGCTTCGCAGTGTGATACGATGAAGAGGGGCTTGTATGTGGTAGTGGGAATGTGAGTGTGTGCGAGATTAACGTCGCGCTCTCTCTCTCCTCACTATCTTATACACAGGCTTTCGAGCTTATACACAGGCTTTCAAGCTTGTACACAGACTTTCGAGCGTATACACAGGCTTTCAAGCTTCTACACAGGCTTTCAAGCTTCTACACAGGCTTTTGCGCTTATGCACAGGCTTTGTCGAGCATATACACAGGCTTGTATTGTTACACAGGCTTGCATTGTTTTGGGCCGCGTTACGAAATGAAAATTACACAATTGAAAATACCTTTCGTCCTCGCTACGGGAGCTGCCACCTGTTAATTCCGATAAGAGTTCGATTGGGAGAAATATAATTTTTATTAATTGCGTTGGAATCTCTAAATTTCATGTACCGGGGGACATGCTGAGAATCGAGGATTAAGGAACAAAGTCAAGACAAAAACTTCTTTCGTTGACTGCGTCGAATCGCGCTTCCGGGAGGCAAATATTGGGGGAAGAGAACACCAAGGATATCAAAACATCGAGGTTTCGTATCCCTTTGAGGCGCTGGAAATATAGAATCTTCAAAATTAACCAGAAAGATGAACATCGATCAATGGATGGGGACGTTATAGTGACGCGGCATTATCATGCAAGATAATTAATCAATCAAATATTCGCGCGCGTTCACTATATCGTTTGGTCGAAGGTCTGTGAGTCAGCGTGGCGCCACGTACCGGCAATAAGCGTAGAAATTAGGATAGAGTGGGGGTGCGATGAGTTCTCGATTTGCGGGGAAGAATTAAGAACAAGGACTCTCGTGGCGACAGCAGAGCGGTGTAGACGTGATGGGCGAATAAAAGTGCGAATAAGGAGAAAAAAGGAGAAAATATCTTCGAGAACATTCGAGCTGAAAAATCGCGCCAAATTATTGAGAATCGACGCTACATAGTCGGTGAGTCCACGTTTACGTCACCACTCTTATCTTTCGTCGGAAATTATTACCGCTGTATTATTCTTTTGCTATATTTCCCGCGTAGAAAAAAAAATCTTTTCAAGAGTCTTGCAAAGAATCTTTTCGAGAGTCTTGCAAAGATTCTTAGAAAGAGTCTTCTAAAGAATCTTCAAATCGTTGCAGAAAAGATTCTTGGAAAGATTTTTTACGAGATCTGGGAAAGTCTTTGAGAGAGTCTTGCGTAGAAAAAAGAATCTTTGAAAGAATCTTTAAAGGATTCTTTGGAAAAATCTTTAAAAGATTCTTCGAAAGAATGAGGTTTTTTTAAAATCTCACGAAAAACTAAAAACTAACCAATTCGAGTCAATTTTCGAAAAAGAAGAAATTTGAGAAAATCGGAAAACTTTATTTAGGAAAAAGATAGAAAATCATAAATAATGATGATTCATGTACAGAATCTTGAGAAGAACAAAATTATTTCTACGATTCTCCCGAGCGATCAGCTTGTACAGTGCTCGCCATTAATGCCAGCAAATCTTTAATAGATTCTTTCCAAGATTCTAAGACTCTTCCCAAGATGCTAAGATTCTTTCGAGGTTCTAAAAATCTTTACAAGATTCTTTCAAAAATTCTTTTCGAGATTCTTTCAAAGATTCTTTCAGAGATTCTTTCAAAGATTGTTCGGAAGAATCTTGAAAAGATTCTTTCAAAGATTTGCAGGCATTAATGGCCAGCACTGTACAAGATTTTTTACAATCAGTCCTTCCAACATTTTTCCAATTAATCTTTCCAAGATTCTTTGAATGAATCTTTCCAAGATTCTTTACATGAATCTTTCCAACATATAACGCCGTGTTAAAACGGACTTTGGCCATGAGCGTCATCTTTATTTTTGATTCTCTATCTTTTTCCTAAATGAAGTTCTGCGATTTTCTCAAATTTCTTCTTTTTTGAAAATTGACTCGAATTGGTCAGGTTTAGTTTTTCGTGAGATTTCAAAAAAAATTAAACCTTTCAGAGAATCTTTTAAAGATTCTTCCAAAGAATCTTTTAAAGATTCTTCCGAAGAATCATTTGAAGATTTTTTCAGAGAAAGTAAAGTATCTTAGAATCGTGAAAAGTATGTTTGAAAAAATCTTCAAAAGATTTTCAATAGTCTTGCAATTAGTCTTTTCAAGAATCTTGTAAAGAATTTTTCCAAGAATCTTGGAAAGAGTCTTGTTCCAGATCCAATACGTGACTCTTTTCAAGATTTTTGGAAAGATTCTTTACAAGACTTTCCAAGATTCTTTGCAAGTCTCTTGAAAAGATTCTTGGAAAGATTCTTTTTTTCTACGCGGGTTTGTGTATTATTAAAATTGGCTGTCGCGCGGACACCTCGCGCAGAGAACCGTGAGTCATTGTGTCATTTTGGGAAATTTTATCTTGTTGTACGCCCTTATGTTTGAAGTAGTATGTTCGAGAAACGTGCGTGAGGGAAAAGTAAAAGAAACGTTGAATGAAAAATTAAAAAAAAGATCAAAGTGAACTATTCGAACCTCGCGTCGAATCGACAGGTGTCCGTGGAGCGAGAGTCGTGTCGTAATTTTCTGGTAAAACTGTTTTGCGTGTTATTTCGTATAATTTTGTTCGCGCCCTTAGTCGAAATTCCGAGTCCATGCGAACGATGCGTGAACTGTGATAAATTCAAGTCAATTTTCGAGTGAGAAATTCAAGAAAATTGCGGGAAAGTATTGAATTGTTGAGTAGTAATATTCAACGTGATTCTCGCGTCTCGGGAGGTAAATTTAGTTTAAATGCGAATTGTAACGACTTTCTTTGTTTCTTTTGTGCAAGTTTGGAAGACACGTGTCTCGTGTCATCAAGGTCATAAGACCGCTCGTGATAAAATCGAGAAACTTAGATAGTTTCATTATTATTGCAAAATTAATTATTTTTTGTAATAGTTTTCTTATTTTTGTAAAATTGAATCTTGCGTCAATTCCGAAGGGTGAACCGGATAGCCTGGACGAATTTTAGTAGGCACTTTTGCCCAAATTTGTATCGAGTCACGGTTGAGTCTCGCAACCGAATAATAATAATTATTATTTCGAATTTATAATTTAAATTGTGAATAAATTTATCGAGCGAATTTCCTGAAAGAGAACTGAATGAATCCACGTTAATTATTGTCAGGAATTTTTGAATTGAGAAATGTTTTATTTCTTTTGCCAAAACGGACCGCCCCTCTACCATACCAGGTTAGTCAGACACATTCTTCTCTCTTTTGAAACAACGTATAAGATCGGGCCGCGTATTTCGCAGATGGCGCCCTAGAATTTATAATAAACCGATTTTTAGTGGAGAAGATTTTGTGGCGTTGGAGTTGTACGTGAGCGTTTGTGCAGAGAGCAATTTTTGGTTACAGTATTTATAGTAGCATTATGTGGAGCATTATCTATGAATACATAGCATTATATACATTATCTATATATTTATAAGGCATATTTATGAATATACTATCGCTTTACATACAGCATTATCTATCTCTTTATATCATATAAATATTTCGCCTCCGCCGCCGCCGCCACCGCCACCGTGTACGAAAATCAAGAACCCAAACCTCCAAACCCCAACCCCAACCCCAAACCCGAACCTTAACGACGCGAGGGCGCGTAGCGTCCTAGCCGCACGGACCCTAGTATATATATGGGTCAAAATTCCGAAAGGCAGCATGCGTTTGGGCCTCGTAGTCGACGATTGTTTTGTAACTTTAGGGACACATAGTACAGTATAATAGTACACTCTGGAATTTTTTTCGGATTTTCAAATCGGTCAGTTTCACTGTACCGATGACGTCATTTCTTTGAAATTTCTTGAATGCGATGCTTTGATCAATTTCTCTAGACCCCTGTAATTAAAAAAAAAGAGTTTCGGCATATATTTTTATCGAAAAAGATCTCTGCTTTACAAAAAAAATATTTTTAAATACGAACCAATTCGTATAAGCATAGAAACATAGGTTATTTCCTCAAAAAAGCGTTTTATCGATGAGCCTACACTCCAATCTGTTATTTCATATTTTTTTCGGATTTCTGAGGTTTTTTAACATGAAAAAACTCTTTTTCCAGAGTGGGATCGCTGCGGTATCATACCTTCATATATAAAATATAATCTGAGGTGCTGTAAATATCGAGAAAATAGTGCAGATACAACACTGCTTACTGCGCTATTATTGTATTATATTGTTACTATCATTTTTTATCAAAGTCGTTATGGGTTTTTAACTCAACTTTTAATTTATTAGTACTGTAACAGGAGGATTTGACTATGAGAAAAAATAATAATACCCTGAAAGCAATATAATATGCGCGATTCCGGGAATGGGTGTATAAACAACCTTTGAAACATATCCATTCATCTTTTATGAAAATATTTATTGACGTATGGTCAATTTTTTCGCCAAGGAATTGTTAATTTTCTTTGAGTATACTCAAAAGCAACCAATGTAAAAGAAGTAAAAACTGTTTGATATTTTTTTTGCGCAAAATTAAATATGCGTTAATTAATGTTTCCATAAAAGATGAATGGATGTTTTTCAAAGTTTGTTTACACACCTATTCCCCTGAGTCGTATATATTATATTGCTTTCTGGGTATTATTATTTTTTCTCATAGTTAAATCCTCCTGTTACAGTACTAATAAATCAAAAGTGAGGTTAGAAACCCATAACGACCTCGATAAAAAATGATAGTAACAATACAAAACATTACTAGCACAGTAAGCATGATTGTATCCGCACTATTTTCTCGATACCCAGTAAACACAGTTCGGTAGCGGCAATGTAACGGCAACGTAACTGAGTATAACCGAATGCAATGTAAATAATATGAAACTTCACTATATTGCAGTTCCATAACTAGCATTTGTAACGATTACATAACATGCATGTAGCGAAATGTACATAACAATAGTTATGTGCAGGTTATACAAATGTTATGCAACGTTAAGTGATGCAGAGACATAATTCGCAATACACACGTTTCATTACAGCAACGTAACTAAGAAGTGCATGGTGTCGTAACCGATGTAAAATTTGTGTTACGTAAACACTATGTAAGCAGAAAGTAACATATTTGTCACATTTGGTATCGTCACGTTATATACGTGCTATGTACCGATGTGACGTTACATTAACATTACCAAACGTGAAACCGTATGTGACATGGCTATAACAATGTGCGTATAACATTGGAAACAGGCAGGTAATGTAAATGTTATGAAACGTTACGTAATTTACGTAACAATAGTTATGTGCAGGTTATACAAATGTTATGCAACGTTCAGTATTGCAGATAAATAATTTTCAGTATACACGTTTCATTACAGCAATGTAACCAGGAAGTTACAAGTGACATAACCTATGTAATATTTATGTTCCGTAACCACTATGTAACATGAAAGTAACATATTCGTCACATATGTTATCTTCACATTGTATATGTGCCATGAATCGTAGTGACGTTACAGTAACGTTACCAAAACGTGTAACCATCATGTAACATGGCTATAACAATGTACGCATAACATTGGTAACAGGCAGGTAATGTGAATGTTATGAAACGGTACTTCGTCCGAGATTCGCCAGGTGGCGAGATCCGTCACCAAGCTCTAGCGCCAGCGAAACAGCCACCGGGAACCGATAAAGTCCGGTTTATTATCGCTGTCGGCGTCCTCGATTAACATACAATCGTTGAAACATTACCCGCGCCCTGTGGTCACGCAGTCCTATAGGTTGCTATAGACTAAAGACTACATATTTTGGCCAGCTCACAAATAGTGAGTTGGTCAAAATATGTCACTTCGCCGACGTAATCCCTGTAATATTGCAGTAATATAGCTGAAATATTGCAGTAATATAACTGCAATATAATATAAATTACTGATTGTGAGTAGGGAATTATAAATTACATGTAACATGGAGGTATTATTATCTGTTACAATCTGTAACATTGCCGTACCATTGCCGGTACAGGATAGCAACACATAACTGCAATATAACGGTTGCATTTGACGTTACATAACCTGTAGTACTTATGAGTGGGAAATCATAACTAATGTGGAACTTATATATAACATCTAGTCAACATTACTTGTGTTAGATTCGGTTACATTGCCGTTACATTGCTGGTACAAGACTATGTTTTGGACAGCAACACATAACTGCAATATAACGGTTGCATTTGACGTTACATAACCTGTAGTACTTATGAGTGGGAAATCAGAACTAACGTGGAACTTACATGTAACATCTGGTCAAGATTAATTGTTACATTCGGTTATACTCAGTTACATTGCCGTTACACTGCCGCTACCGAACTGTGTTTACTGGGTATCGAGAAAATAGTGCGGATACAATCATGCTTACTGTGCTAGTATTGTATTGTATTGTTACTATCATTTTTTATCGAGGTCATTATGGGTTTCTAACTTAACTTTTAATTTATTAGTACTGTAACAGGAGGATTTAACTATGAGAAAAAATATTAATACCCAGAGAGCAATATAATATATACGACTCAGGGGAATGGGTGTGTAAACAAACTTTGAAAAACATCCATTCATCTTTTATGGAAACATTTATTGACGCATATTTAATTTTGCGCAAAAAAAATATCTAACAGTTTTTACTTGTTTTACATTGGTTGCTTTTGAGTATACTCAAAAAAAAAATTAACAATTTCTTGGCGAAAAAATTGACCATACGTCAATAAATATTTTCATAAAAGATGAATGGATATGTTTTAAAGGTTGTTTACACACCCATTCCCGGAATCGTGCATATTATATTGCTTTCAGGGTATTGTTATTTTTTCTCATAGTCAAATCCTCCTGTTACAGTAATAATAAATTAAAAGTTAGGTTAAAAACCCATAACGACTTTGATAAAAAATGATAGTAACAATATAATACAATAATAGCGCAGTAAGCAGTGTTGTATCCGCACTATTTTCTCGATACTTACAGCACCTCAGATTATATTTTATATATGAAGGTATGATACCGCAGCGATCCCACTCTGGAAAAAGAGTTTTTTTCATGTTAAAAATCCTCAGAAATCCGAAAAAATATGAAATAACAGATTGGAGTGTAGGCTCATCGATAAAACGCTTTCTTGAGGAAAAAACCTATGTTTCTATGCTTATACGAATTGGTTCGTATTTAAAAATATTTTTTTTGTAAAGCAGAGATCTTTTTCGATAAAAATATATACCGAAACTCTTTTTTTTCAATTACAGGGGTCTAGAGAAATTGATCAAAGCATCACATTCAAGAAATTTCAAAAAAATGACGTCATCGGTACAGTGAAACTGACCGATTTGAAAATCCAAAAAAATTCCAGAGTGTACTATCATACTGTACTATGTGTCCCTAAAGTTACAAAACAATCGTCGACTATGAGGCTCAAACGCATGCTGCCTTTCGGAATTTTTACCCATATACATACCAGAGGTTTTTGTGCCTCGAGCGCCATGCGCGCTTGCGTCGTAAAGGTTTATGTTTAGGAGTTTGGGTTTGGAGGTCTGGGTTCTCGATTCTTGTACACGGTGGCAGTAGCGGCGACGGCGGCGGCGAAATATTTATCTAATTTTGAGAGATATACTAGGGGTCCGTGCGGCTCGGGAGCTACGCGCCCTGGCATTGTAAAGGTTCGAATCTAACCCAAACCCCGACCCGCCGCCCACCGCCTTCCCCCACCCGCTTCTCACCATACCACGCCTTCTTCCTCTCTACCCGCCCTCCCACGCCTCCTTCCTCCCTACCCGCCCACCCGCTGAATTTTTGATTTCATGGCCAACTTCACCCCGCTCGATTCATGATTCCATAGCCAACTTCACCACGCTCGGTCCTTGATTCCACGGCCAACTTCACCGTGTTCAATCTGTGGCCAACTTTACGACCCTTCGATTCTTTTACACGGTGGCAGCGGTGGCGACGACATATGTATATAATATAGATATATAGATGATGCTATATATAAAGCTGTATATTCGTACATATGCTATGTATATATACATATGTATGATTTACACTAGGGTGGTCATTCGCGATTCGAATTTTCTTTATATCTATAGGTATATATTTATAAGATGTATATAGCTCTATATATAGGATTATCTACAGTAGCGGATTTACCAGTAGGCCCAGTAGGCCCGGGCCTAGGGCGGCAAATTTGAGGGCGGCAAGTTTTCTACGACCTAAAAATATTTTTCTAACGATTAAGTATTGGTTCG
Source organism: Alloplasta piceator (assembly GCA_946863875.1). Lineage (NCBI taxonomy): Eukaryota > Metazoa > Arthropoda > Insecta > Hymenoptera > Ichneumonidae > Alloplasta > Alloplasta piceator. Next base: position 19,739,668 of record OX333078.1, read on the forward strand.
TCACTTGGATTCAACAATTTATAACGATTGAAAATTGACCCAAAAGTTTCGCAGCTCTGTCTACATTAAAAGTATATCGTAAACAAATCCAATGTAACAAAGTTGGTCTCGAAGATAATCGCGAATTAAAATCGATTTACACTAAACAGTGAACTTGCCATCCCAGAAATATATTCACGAACATCCTAGAGAATCGTATATAATTAAGTTTTTTCCAACATTTGTTTCACTCTCGCATGAGGATGGTTTACTTTCGTGAATAAAATTTTTTTCGCGACTTCCATGCCAGTGTATTTAACGTATCCCAAATCGTCGAGAAAACCTAATTCGAAAAACATCCGGATATGAGTGCGTGTGTGTGTATGTGATATGATCAGGCTCTGAAATTTTGCACGCAAGTAGATCCGCCAATCTCTTTTGTCTACCTAGTATAACTTCAGAAAATATCGAACTGCCGATTCGAATTTTTCGGGTTTTTCTTTATTTTTTCCGAAAATGTTTGCTGACACTCTAGGCTTTGCAATTTTTGAACTATTACGCTGAGTTTTTCATACACATGCACTATCATCAAACACTTTTTGCTATTGAATTTGAAAAGAATCGAACGAAATCTATATGAGGCATTCCACACTGATTTGACCTGGGTTTAACCCTTTACCTCTCCGATTTTGTCCCCTATTTTTATAGAGCTGTAATAGTGTTGTAGTGACTCTGAAGAGCACTCAGGACTTTTTTCCAATTTTTTTGGAACAAGTAGACTTGACTATAATTTTAGAAACAAATTATTTTTGGCCCAAATTCAAAAAACTAAAAAAACAATTTTTTTATCTCGTTTTTTATACGAAAAAGCTCAGACGTTGAGTAAAAGTGGGCAAGGGTTTCCTTCTGTTTATAATGTGCTATTTCGATTTGTTTAATTTTTAATTTAATAGAAGAAAGAACCTGAATTGAGTGGGCCGTTTGCCAACAATTTTTGTATGAATTGGAGGTGAAGAAAAAATGTTTGAATACTGGGCCACTAAATTACTGTTTCTCTTTCTATTAAAAAAAAAATTGAAAAACGTTGTTATAAACAGAAGAAAACCCCTGCCAACTTTGACCCAACGCCTGAAATTTTTCATATAAAAAACGGGATTTCTGTGATTATTCTCAAATTTATTTCAATTGAATTGAAAAAAAAATCAAATAGAAGGAGAAATCTGAATTGAGCAGGTCGTGATTGAATTTTTTTTAAAAATACCTTTACCTTCACCTTCAATTCACATAAGAATACTTAGATAATGGCTGATGGCCCACCCAATTCAGGTTGCTCATAAGATTTAAACATTTTTTTTTTTTTTGAAAAGCTTATTATAAACAGAAGGAAATCCCCGTCCACTTTGACTCCAGGCTTGAAATTTCACACATACAAAACGGGATTTTTATTTTTGTTGGATTTTCAAATTTTGGCTAAGAATAATTTGTTTGTAAAATTATAGTTAAGTCAAATCGCTCTAAAAAAATCTATAAAAAATCCTGAGTGCTTTTCAGATGTACTACGATACCATAAAAAATCGTGGACAAAATCTTAGAGGTGAAGGGTCAGACCCAGGCTAAATCGATGTGGAACGCCCCATATATTTTATCGAATTTTGAAAATTTCGAAAATCATATTTTGACCATTCACCTCGAGATAATTTTGAGGTATTGGTATAATATTTTTTGCTAGATATAGGATAAAATATGAATATATTGTAGCGTCATTTTTCTCTAATTCCCAAATAAATTCCCAAACAACTACAAAAGCTTTCGTCCGGGAATTTTCCTCTTTTTATTTAACGGGCGCCAGGTACAAAAGTGCCAGAGAAAAATTCCAAGATCAACAAACGACGATCGCTGCTGCTTGGCTAGCCGCAGTCACAAAATTATGTAGAGTTGATGATTGAATTAATAATAATTCGATCAAGGATTAATAATGATAATCGTTAGTTAATGTTTTAGTCCAACACATTTCGTGGTTATCATTTTCCATTCGTCACAGGTTCAAATTCTCAAATTATCAAATTATACAATTCTGTAATTTTCTCACACTCACACGTTCCACGGTGGTCCCAAATCCCAAAAAGCTGGCCAAAAGTCGAGAATGTATTCAATTAGGGTGAAAGTCTGTACTCCGGGGTTTTCGGGATCGCTGCCTACGAATATGAAGTCAAAATTTAGCAAAACAAAATGGCGGCTCCAATATGGCGGGAAATTTCGTAGAAAACGTATTCAATTCGGGTGAAAGTCTGTACTGAGGGGTTTTCGGGGTCGCTGACTACGAATATAAAGTCAAAATTGAGCAAAATAAAATGGCGGATCCAATATGGCGGGAAATTCCGTAAAAAACGTATTCAATTCGGGTAACATTTGAAGACTTGAAGACTTGGGAAGAAGAGGATTGGAATACAGTCATTATAATCATTATTACAATGACAATGAACATTCATAATATATTTCTTTCATTCTTTTATTTCTGATCGATATAATTTGAGCTTTTTTTACAATGAATCACTGTCCTGTGAACTGTCATCATCGTCACATGTATCGCTCGTATCATCAGAAAAAATCTGCCTTGATTCTGGAACTGAAGGTGAAAACAATAGTTCAACCACGTATGGGGATAACGATCTTAGTTTCTTGAAAGGAAGTTTTCGCAAACTGGATATTACTCGATCTGACGTTACTAAACATCTGCAAAAAATGTCTCCCATGTTTTTAATGCGGTTACATTTTCGTGAAAAATCTTCTCGGAATCTTTTAATGTACTTATTGCATGATTCCTGAGCTTCTTCGGACATTTGTCCGATATGAAGTAACGAATCTATCATTGTCAACACAAGTTTGAAATTGATGTTAATTTTGTTGCGCCAATTACAGTTTCAAAGGGCACGAGGTTTCTCTCTTGCGCTTGGATACAATCAACTTCTGCCCTAGTTGCTTCGGCAGTTTCATGGAAGAATTCAATTTTAATTGGGCGATAAAATCTTGGTGACGAAGGACGAGGATTTTTCCAAATAATCACGTGTGGATTGACTTTGTCAAAGATTTGCAAGGGTACAAGGGAAATAAAGAAAATGTTGGCATCTGATTTATTGCCGTCTCTATCGTTAAATTTTTGTTTGTAAGTACTTTGACCAGAAGTTCCATCGCATCCCCACTTGCATATAAATTCTAAATTACCAACTTCATTTTCAGGAAGACTTCCAATAACGTCCGATTGTACCGTTAATATTCTTTCAGCTGTATGATTTAGCAATGCTTGAAGTCGAATTGTGGCTCCACTTTCAGTTACAGAAATTTCTGACTTTGCAGGGCAACACTTTTTTTCAGAATCCAATACACATTCATGAGGCGGGTATAATTTACAATTTTTTTTCAAGCTTACAGAACGTAGTAATTGGTATTGACTTTTGGTCATTTTACCTTCTACCACAAGTGATAATGCTTCGTTGCCTGACAAAACATCTTCTGAAACGCGTTCCATAGACTAACGGTACTGTGATGCTTTTGATGGACTGCCTTCTGTGACATCCCTAATTACCTTTGAAGCTTGTAAATTTCCAGAAGCCCGGAGACCCATTTGTATAGCGTAGGCCAATTCGTGGACGGTATGTTCTTTTCGAACCTTTTCCGTCTTCCTACGTTTTGACCGATCACTCAAATCGCCCCAGCTTGTAGAAGGACGCCCCATTGTACTTTCCGTAGAAGGATGCCCTATTGTGTTTTCCGTAGAAGGACGCTTCATTGTGTTTTCCGTGGAAGTCTACAAACGTTTCTTTTCAATCGTGAAAGACACAGGAACGTTAAGCCACTCATCGAATTTATTGAAGAATTTGGTTTCGTCCCTCCTCGCTTCTTGCAACCTCTTTTTGAAATTCGATACCAATCTACCCATGGCTTCTTTCAGATTTTCCGACAAAATGTATGGATGCTTCAATTGTTTTGACACCTCCATTTCAATAATGTCAGTAACAATGTTGATATTTTCTTTTAATACCGATTTCACAAGTGTGTAAATTTCCTTTCTCGTGAAAGAAATTTCGTCGGTATTATCCAGAGGATCTGTAGGAAATGCAAAATAACATTAATAGAAGAATTATCTTTATCAATTTCCTATGAACAATATTTTAGACGCGAAAATTACAAAAAACTGCAGAAAGCATTTTTGCCTCCACTATCGAATTTTTAGTGCGGCAAAATTTCGACTAGTGTAGCACACTTTTGAGTGAGAGTGTATATTCAAAAAACGAGGATAAAAAATTTCATAAACTACTACAATTATATCTTCTACTGTGGGGAATATATGTGCCAAGTTTTAAATTTTTATATGAGTATTGACTCAGTTTAAAAAATGTTCAAATTGTTGACCGTGTAAAATACACGTATATGCCATTCAAAACTTTTACTGCCGGGGGGCATAAAAATTACACTCAAAACCGAAGGAGCAGCTACGAGCAGCTAATTTTTGGATATGTTTTGAAGAAATGTCCAAGTAACAATTTCCATTTAGTTTAAGAGCGGGGGTCGATAGGGGTTTTGACTTATTGCTTTTTCTAAGAAGACTTTTTAGAACATAACCAAGAAAAATACCACTACTTTCATTAATGACTTACAATTTCATACATCGTTAACGATAATTTTGAGCAACACACTCAAATTGTACTTACTTTCTGGAGAAGAATCCATTTTGTAAAATCCAAATCCGTTAACTTTTCACTCTTCCACACGCGTCGAAACTTTCGTCTTATTTCTCCGCGCGACGAGCAAACAATGCGGTCGGCTCGACGCTCACGAATAAAGCGGATTCCTGAGCCAGGTATGGACGCTCCCCTTTTCTTAACGGTCATAATACATACTAGAGGTACCACTACAACTATTCCAACTATTGAAAGTCCCTAGAAAAAAATATTTTTTTTCGACTTTTGGCCAGCTTTTGGTGATTTGGGACCACTGTGCGTTCCCGTGGTTCAATTGTCCTTCTCAACTACCCTACTATTCACCGAGTATCGGAGTAATTGTCACGGCCGACTATCCTCTATTAGCCGGTTAATTGATACTTGAAAAAGTTCCATTCACTCATTAAAATTAAACAATATTAAACCTACGCGAATTACACTATTATCTCAAAGTTCTCTCCCGGTAATTATAATTGTATGATATTTAACCGAATTCGACGTCGCTAAAATTATCCCATTCCGTCCCGAGAACACTACCGCGATCTAATGTTACTACCTCAAATACCCCGAACGAGAGCCGATCCTCGTAAGACTAAGACACGTTTTCCAAAACGCACGCTGACACGACAAATGCACCACCAAAAGATTTGAGGGAAAACATTCATTTCACGGAGGAGAATAAGAACGGCACTCACCGCTTCTTAATCGTTATGACTCGAAGGGTTGTTTCGACTGCGTCCCTTTCTCTCTCCTACCCTCGACGATTCTTCAATACTTTTCCTCAACGTTACTCGTATTACGTCCGACCCTAACGTTTAATTCAGACAAAATTTTATTGAAAATCATAAATAAGTACATATAAAACAAACGATAAATCAATGTTAATTCATTCCTGCATGAATGCACTCGTTCGTCTTAATAAAATAACAGAGAGAAAAATGGGGCGACTAATGTTAAAATCGGGAAGTAAGGAAGGAACATACGCTATACAGATTTCTACAAGTTATTAAATATATCAGATACAACTCATGGGATAAACTCATAAGCGTCGCCTTCCTTACCGACATACCCTCTATCACATCACTTATCGACCCTAACATTAGATCCCCAGGAAAAAAATCCTTAAAATTACGATCTGATGGTATTAAATGTTGAAAAGAATTTCAACATTCAATATTTCTTATCATTACTGGGACAATGAGAGGGCTGATGTTTCCGGGTCGGAGTGCGTGGGAGAACAGATTCTCCCCACTACTTTTCCCATTATTAAAAACGAACGAGAGGACAATTGCATAACGATCGTTTCCGTAGCTCTGGGAGTAAAGATATGACTAGAATCAGAGAAAACAGAGGGACCGAATTCCTAATATTGGAATTTTTTTTTCGAAGGAACCCACAATACAACTAAGGATGATAAAGGAACGTCAACAATGCCCAATTGACATTCAACTACTCGGATATTAACAGAAGGTTGAAAGCACATGCATTTGTTTTTAGAAATAAATAATTAGGAATAGGAAAATTAAGAACGAGATCCAATTCTTAAATAAAAATTACTCATGTACATCAGTACGAAGAATATGACACACAAAGGAAGTTTTATTGGGAAAAGAAAAGAAAAAGAACGACATTGCATAAGTACACCACTTCAAATTGGAAGAAAATCAGATAAGAAAAGATAAAGAGACACAGTCTATAGAGAAGTCGACATTCATGTGGATTCAGCACCTCTCAGATCTCTGGAGCATGCGCAAATGATTGTGGCTGGAATGAATGCTCATGCACGAACAGCTGGCCAGTAAACGTTGCGATTTCCCCACTCTGGACTTGCTTTTGTTACATCCCGACATTCTTGAATTATACAATTTTTCTAAATTTCAATAATTACTTTGAAACATCTAAATAATTGAATATCTCTGTAGACCTGAAATGGCACTTTTATTCATTATCACGTTACGTTCTCGCGATGCGCTCGCTCTTGATTTCAAGAACGAAGTATCCATTACAATAGATATAATATAAAAACTTGCAGCTCGCGAGCTGTCGCCTCGTCCGACTTATTCAGCGATGCAGCAGTTGTGATCGTGAGAACGACAGAGTCCCTGGATTCACGCGGGTGCAGAACGACCATGTCAGGAGTTTTGCACGTGGAATGGAAATTTGAGTTCTGGAAAAAACCAGGAGCTGATTCCTCGGTCGCTCGAGAGGGGAAAAATCCTTCTCTCCAGGCGACAGAGAAATTAGTCTTAGACGAAACTAAGAAGGGTTAACACCTTAAAAGCTGAAACTCCGGGTCGTTCTGGGTCCTCCCTGCGCCGCGTCTGTAAACTCTATCTGCGTGTAAGCGGGATAGGTATCGCATAGTGGGCTATTGCGTCGCGAGCACCCGTAAAATTATATATACATTATTCGAACTGTTGTATTGACTGTTTAATATTGCCAAAACTGTGAATCCGGAATCTCTGCTCCCTCCCTGCGTCGCGCTGTAAATCTGATCTGCGTGTAGGCGAGATCAGTATCGCATAGTGGGCTATTGTGTCGGGAGAAACCGAGTGCAACCGTTAAATTATTATTCAAACTGATTGTGACTGTGACTGAAAGCATTGTAGGATTGAAGGCGGATTTAAGAAAGACCTGCTTAATCATCAAAGGAAACTTTGGATAATCAGCAAGGGTGAGCGAATCTGAGAATGTGTGTGTTTGTGGAAAATTAGGTTAGCGATATAGTTAATTGCGTGCGGAACTTGTACGTGCACCTTGCACTCAATTTTCTAACGACTTTTCTACGACTAATAAACTGGAGTTATCTTAACCGATTTCTATTATTTTAATAATTATTTCAAACGATCACCCATCTCGCGACGGGAACGGGCCTGTATAGGACGAGGCAAGGCGCCCAAAAATCTAACGACGGTGAGTCTAGCGGGGAAAAATAAACCTCGCGTTACGTTCACACGTAACAAATAAATTGGTGGCAGCGGTGGGATAACGCCTTGCCATTTCCCCTCCGAGACTGGTGATCGTTCGATTGTATTGGTTAGTAATAATTGTTAATTAAATTTGCGAAATCAAATTCTTTGAAAGAAAAAAATTCGTTTAATCTTATTTTTCCGTAAATATAAAACCGTGATCTGGTGAGAGTCAAATTTTCGTGATTTTGGTATTTTTGGTAATTTTTATAATTTGGTTATGGTCACAATGAAATTTTCTTCTTTTGCGACTTTCAATGGTTCAGCACGAATTTCCGGTAGGCGTACCCGCGGAAATTCCGGTGGGAATAACAACTGTTGTCTATTATTCTCCCGATTTTGTAAACGGTTTTGGGAGGTTTATTGTAGACACTGGCGCGACAACAAACGTCATTAGAGCTGCGTCACTTTTAAACCCCACAATAAATACTTTGAACGTTGGCTACCTGAACACAAATTTCATTGGTACCACTACGTTATTAATTGAGGACGTCCCTTCGGAGTTTATTGTAGTCCACGACGTACCCTTCGGGTGCGACGGAGTTTTAGATTTTCCGTAAATCAATAAAAAAGAGAGGAAAAAAAAACCCCCAATTGAATAACAAAACAAACAATATGACAGACGAATCGAGTAGAAATGGCGCGAACGCGTCCGTGAATTTAAATGCGACAGAGCTCATGGCCACCATGACAAGGATGGTGGAAAGCATGTCGCTGCAAAATCGAATGCTTAACATACCCGCGTACGATGACACGAATATGGCCCTGAAGGATTTTCTTCAGGACATCCGCAATGTCAACTTTTATTCCACCGGGTGCTGAAGCTGAATACGTCAGCGCGATAATTCCTCGATTACGCGGTAACGTGAGAAATTGCGTCTATGGAAAACGTATAAATACAGTAGAAGAACTAATTTCCACATTAAAATCGCGACTCGCGAGCGGAAAGACTTTTGATTATTACGTCCAGGAACTCACGCGAGCGCGAATGAAACGTGACGAGACCGTCGGACAATTTTTCGATCGAGTTAGAATTCTTCTTTACAGCGGTCACAGTGCGTGGAGAGAGGAAAACGACGGCGCCCACGTGGCTAATAATTTCGATCATTTGAGCAAAATTACCTTGCGATCGTTCATTGACAGCCTGCCAACGCATATTAGTGAGCCTGTCGATATGCGAGAACCAGCAAATCTCGAAGATGCCTTCAAAGTTGCTGAACGTCTCGCAATTCAAAGCTTGCGATATAGCCGAGCAAAAACAGATAAAGAATCGCACGTGCGATTTACCAGACGCGAATATCCGAAAGATTTTGGCCCAGAATTGCGCTCTCCGTCACCGGCATTTTATCGCACGGGATACGCAGATCGCGAGAGGTATCGCACACCGAGCCCCGCTCGGTCGGTCTCTTTTCAAGCTCGGCAACCAACAAGTATTTGAAAACACTAACGAAATTTTTTACCAAGACCTCCGAGTCCTGGGATCAAATTCTATCACCGAAATTGTGATCTTCGAACGTGTTGTGCTCGCGGACGTGGTTGTACGGTATGCCCATTAAATAAGCGCTCACAATCGCCGCGTGGTGCACCACTCTCGGGACCCTCATTAAAAGAAATAGAACCCCCGCGGAGTGACTCAATACCCGCGAGCTCCATGAATTCCAGAACACGAGCAATTTTACAATTGTCTAATCGTTCTCAGGATTCGAGAGACCGGTATGGAAAAACTGAACAAGATTCTCAAAGTCAAGTTCAGATTGTATTATGGACAACGATTGTCGGTGAATCACCTGTAATACGTTTGCGAGCCCCGGAACTAGTCGAGGGGAGCGAGAATTTTTTTATCGATACAGACGCGGACATAAATTTTATCAAATTTGAGTCCCTTAAGGGCGATGTTCTTATCAATTTGGACGAACGAGTAAAAATTTCCGGAATAACGGAAAATTTTTTATATACGGTAGGAACAGTTAGACTCCATTTCACGGAAATACCGAATATCTTTCATGTCGTTCATAGCCTCCCGGTGAAATTCAAGGGTATAATCGGAAAACCGTACTTGCATCAAACCTGATTCGCAAGGTAGACCGCGAATGCGCATGGTAATTGACTTCAGAAAACTGAACGAGAAAACCATTGCCGACGCGTATCCCTTGCCTAACATTGTTGAAATACTCGATCGGCTGGGTCAAGCGAAATATTTTTCCACATTTGACCTTGCCAGCGGATTTCAGCAAATCCCCATGGATCCTCAAGATCACGTGAAGACGGCATTTTCCACACCCAACGAGCATTATGAATATGTCAGAATGCCCGAGGGATTGAAGAATGCGCCGGCAACATTCCAGCGATTGATGGATAATGTTTTGCGAGGTCTTCAGGGGACTGAATTATTCGTGTACCTGGACGACATCGTAATTTTTGCAAGAACATTAGACGAGCACAAGAAAAAGGTAAGACGTCTCATGGCCCGTCTCGAGGACGCAAATTTGGTCCTTGAACCCGATAAATGCGAATTTTTAAGGAGGGAGATCGCTTATCTTGGCCACATTATCGGCCTTGATGGAGTGAGACCTGACCCGAAGAAATTACTGGCGATGGAAAAATTTCCAGCACCAAAAACACAGAAAGCCATTCGACAATTTCTCGGACTCGCGGGATATTATCGAAGATTTATCGAGAATTTTTCCGCTCGAGCCAAGCCATTGTCTGACCTCCTTCGAAAGGGGAAAAAATTCATTTGGGGTCCCAAACAAAGTCAGAGTTTCAAGGATTTGCGAGCGGCACTGTGTACAGAACCCGTTCTGCAATATCCTGATTTTTCTAAGCAATTTACCATCACAACGGATGCCTCTGATTTTGCCGTGGGAGCGGTTTTGAGTCAAGAGCATGAAGGGCAATAAAAACCCATTGCTTATTACTCTCGAATCCTCACCAAGGCTCAGAAAAATTATTATACGACTGAAAAAGAGTGTTTAGCCGTGGTTTCAGCATTTGAACATTTTCAGCAGTGTATATACGGACGGAAATTCAAACTTATTTGTGACCACGAGCCTCTTCAATGGATAGGCTCGATAAACGATCGTGGAAAACGTTCGATTCGGTGGAGATTAAGACTTCAAAATTTCGATTACGAATTCATTTACAAACCAGGACGTTTAAATGCAAACGCCGATGCACTGTCGAGAAATCCTGTAGTTTCCGACGGCGCAGCGACAAGCACCTCAGAGTCATCGGACGCTATTGCCCAGCTGTTCCCGATAAACACGGAACCAAGTGGCGTAGGAAGGCCGAGATTGAACTCTGATCCAATCCGAGCGCCCACGGGAAGAGGTGCAATAGCAAAACGTCCGATAACATCAACAAGAAAACCCACAGAGTTGGAGAGGAGCGCGATAGCCTCGCGTACGCGTGCAGCTCAAGTAAGGGCTGCCGGCGCGAAGGCCGTATTGCCCCCTCCTTCGACAGCAAGCTCGAGCACTGAAGGAACGAAACCCCCGGGGCAGAGTGCATCGAAGTATGCTCCCTGCCCCTCTTCTACCCTCAGAACGTCCTGTAAAAATTAAACCAACATCTCAAACGACAAGTAAAAAAGTTTCCACGTCTGATGTTGAAAAAGCAGATAAGGATAAATAAAAAAAAATTAATAGAAAAAGAGATTGCAGTGACAATTGATCCTATTGTCGGTGATGGAGACGATAGTACCAACGAAAATCTTGAAATCATTGAACAAGCGACCAAAATTTCCCCAGCTTTACAAGAATCTTTCCGAAATTTTGACAATAGTATTCGTCAATTGGAGGAGAGATTCCAAGTAAAGGATAGCGCGGAAAAACCCGAAGAGTTTTTGGACCGCTTATCCGAAGGTGACGCCGTAGAGGAAAGCGTTCAGGAAAAATTAAATGAACTCGATCCCTACGATGACGAAAACCAAGATGCAGAGCTCGAAAGGCGCATAAAAGAGCTGGCCGTACGCACGCAAGACTTGACAGAAGGCGAGCTCTTGAGAAGAACGAGCCTTTTGAAAAATCACAAGCCACACGTGAGCGAGAAAGAGACAGACGCCGATGACGAGTGCGAAGAGAGGGAGAGAGAAAATACGGCAGCGCGTGTGCTGGACAAAGTAAGCGAGTTGCCTCAATTCTGTCGCTTCTCGATGCCTCGTATGCCGTCGACTCCGACAGCTCGCTCTACGCCGTGTGCTCCCCGTGCCCCGCCAGCGCAGATAGCCGAGGACCCTTCGCTATCGGAGAGGAATTCAGCATGGCCGCCGCACAGTGGTCCCAAATCCCAAAAAGCTGGCCAAAAGTCGAAAATGTATTCAATTCGGGTGAAAGTCTGTACTCCGGGGTTTTCGGGGTCGCTGACTACGAATATGAAGTCAAAATTTAGCAAAACAAAATGACGGATCCAATATGGCGGGAAATTTCGTCAAAAACATATTCAATTCGGGTGAAAGTCTGTACTCCGGGGTTTTCGGGGTCGCAGACTACGAATATGAAATCAAAATTTAGCAAGACAAAATGACGGATCCAATATGGCGGGAAATTTCGTCAAAAACGTATTTCATTCGGCTGACATTTGAAAACTTGAAGACTTGGGAAGAAGAGGATTGGAATACAGTCATTATAATCATTATTACAATGACAATGAACATTCATAATATATTTCTTTCATTCTTTTATTTCTAATCGATATAATTTTAGCTTTTTTTTACAATTAATCACTGTCCTGTGAACTGTCATCATCGTCACATGTATCGCTCGTATCATCAGAAAAAATCTGCCTTGATTCTGGAACTGAAGGTGGAATCAATAGTTCAACCGCGTATGGGGATAACGATCTTAGTTTCTTCGAAGGAAGTTTTCGCAAACTGGATATTACTGGATCTGACGTTACTAAACATCTGCAAAAAATGTCTTCCATGTTTTTTATGCGGTTACATTTTCGTGAAAAATCTTCTCGGAATCTTTTAATGTACTTATTGCATGATTCCTGAGCTTCTTCAGACATTTGTCCGATAGGAAGTAACCAAGATTCCGGGATCCCGTGACCGTAAATAAGAATTTTGTGTACTGTTGTTGGCATGAAGTACCACGAATAGAGTTCGACACATTTTCGTGCAGTATCTTCAGCGTATTTGCGAAATTTGGGTATATTGATTTCGAAACCACAAGAAATTACCTGCAATACAACATGGAATCGCTTTATCAATTCTTCATCAATTCCCGTTATTAAAGTGGAAATTTCAGAATTTTCGAAAAATCTTCTAGCTGTATTTCCGTCATAAGAACTTCCATAGCCTGGTTTTGGTTGATCAACAACAAGCCCTAATCTGTCACGAAAACCTTGTTGTATATTTTTTTTCTTCTATCAACATTTTCTTTATCCTCTTTGCACCCTTGCCACTTTTTTATTTCTAATTTGTAAGCTACATGTAAGCCGTATCCAAGCATGCAGCGACGATATTCCGAATTTGAAGTGATCTTCATTAACCGGTCTTTGCAACATCTTGTCAATGTCATTAAATTCTTTGGACGTAGCACCACAAAGGTAGCAACGCATACTTGATGATGTATTCGTAATAGAATTACAAACTTTGCCATCTATCATCTTCAACACAAGTTTGAAATTGATGTTAATTTTTTTGCCACCAATTACAGTTTCAAAGGGCACGAGGTTTCTCTCTTGCGCTTCGATACAATCAACTTCTGCCCTAGTTGCTTCGGCAGTTTCATGAAAGAATTCAATTTTAATTGGGCGACAAAACCTTGGTGACGAAGGACGAGGATTTTTCCAAATAATCACGTGTGGATTGACTTTATCAAAGATTTGCAAGGGAACAAGTGAAATAAAGAAAATGTTGACATCTGATTTATTGCCGTCTCCATCGTTAAATTTTTGTTTGTAAGTACTTTGACCAGAAGTTCCATCGCATCCCCACTTGCATATCAATTCTAAATTACCAACTTTGTTTTCAAGAAGACTTCCAATAACGTCCGATTGTACCGTTAATATTCTTTCAGCTGTATGATTTAGCAATGCTTGAAGTCCAACTGTGGCTCCACTTTCAGTTACAGAAATTTCTGACTTCGCAGGGTAACACTTTTTTTTAGAATCCAATACACATTTATAAGGCGGGTATAATTTACAATTTTTTTCCAAGCTTACAGAACGTAGTAATTGGTATTGACTTCTGGTCATTTTACCTTCTACCACAAGTGATAATGCTTCGTTGCCTGACAGTACATCTTCTGAAACGCGTTCCATAGACTAACGGTACTGTGATACTTTTGATGGACTGCCTTCTGTGACATCCCTAATTACCTTTGAAGCGTGTAAATTTCCAGAAGCCCGGAGACCCATTTGTATAGCGTAGGCCAATTCGTGGACGGTATGTTCGTTTCGAACCTTTTCCGTCTTCCTACGTTTTGACCGATCACTCAAATCGCCCCAGCTTGTGGAAAGACGCCCCATTGTGCTTTCCGTAGAAGGATGCGCCATTGTGTTTTCCGTAGAAGGACGCTTCATTGTGTTTTCCATGGAAGTCTTCAAGCGTTCCTTTTCAATCGTGAGAGACACAGGAACGTTGAGCCACTCATCGATTTTATTGAAGAATTTAGTTTCGTCCCTCCTCGCTTCTTGCCACCTCTTTTTGAAATTCGATACCAATCTACCCATAGCATCTTTCAGATTTTTCGACAAAATGTATGGATGCTTCAATTGTTTTGACACCTCCATTTCAACAATGTCAGTGACAATGTTGATATTTTCTTTTAATACCGATTTCACAAGTATGTAAATTTCCTTTCTCGTGAAAGAAATTTCGTCGGTATTATCCAGAGGATCTGTAGGAAATGCAAAATAACATTAATAGAAGAATTATCTTTATCAATTTCCTATGAACAATATTTCAGACGCGAAAATTACAAAAAACTGCAGAAAGCATTTTTGCCTCCACTATCGAATTTTTAGTGCGACAAAATTTCGACTAGTGTAGCACACTTTTGAGTGAGAGTGTATATTCAAAAAACGAGGATAAAAAATTTCATAAACTACTACAATTATATCTTCTACTGTGGGGAATATATGTGCCAAGTCTTAAATTTTTATATGAGTATTGACTAAGTTTAAAAAATGTTCAAATTGTTGACCGTGTAAAATGGACGTATATGCCATTCAAAACTTTTACTCACTCAAAACCGAAGGAGCAGCTACGAGCAGCTGATTTTTGAATATGTTTTGAAGAAATGTCTAAGTTACAATTTCCATTTAGTTTAAGAGCGGGGGTCAATAGGGGTTTTGACTTATTGCTTTTTCTAACACGACTTTTGAGAACATAACCAAGAAAAATACCACTACTTTCATTAATGACTTACAATTTCATACATCGTTAACGATAATTTTGAGCAACACACTCAAATTGTACTTCCTTTCTGGGAAGAATCCATTTTGTAAAATCCAAATCCGTTAACTTTTCACTCTTCCAGACGCGTCGAAACTTTCGTCTTATTTCTCCGCGCGACGAGCAAACAATGCGGTCGGCTCGACACTCACGAATAAAATGGATTCCTCAGCCAGGTATGGACGCTCCCCTTTTCTTAATGGTCATAATACATACTAGAGGTACCACTACAACTATTCCAACCATTGAAAGTCCCTAGAAATTTTTTTTTTTTTTCGACTTTTGGCCAGCCTTTGGCGATTTGGGGCCACTGTGCGTCATCGTGAAGCGCGAGGATGGCAAGGAGCCATCGGCAGATGCCGATGAAGGACACAATTAACGTAAAAGACGGAAAGTGTTGCGAAAGTGCCTTGTAGTGGTGAATAAATAAATAATTAAAATAAAAGTGGAAAAAAATAAATGAATAAACAGTTGCAGATACAAAAAAAAGATTAAAATAGAAAAAAAAGTGTGTGCTTCGCAAAAAATTTAAAAATATATACATATACATTTCTCTATATAATCATGCTTCGCGAGCGTTGTATAAATAAAATAGAAAAGGATAAGTTTAAATAAAAAGATGGACACAAACATTTATTAGAGACAATATGTGTAGACAATAATGCGAATAGTTAATGAGTGTAGTCAAAAAAAAAGAGCGCTTGGGCGACCTCAAATATAACATAAAATAAACTATGAATAAGAATTAACACACACACACGCAGACACAAGGGTGGATAACATCAACAAAAAGTAAGAATTTTGAGTCAATTCCGTTTGATTATTCCAGGTATTTTTTTTTTTTTTACTATTATGATAAACGAAAGAAAAGTGTTGCCATTATAAAAAAATATCTATATGCAAATTCAGAATATACGCGGGATGTATTTAGTTAATATAACCATCCGTCGGATCGACGACGCCGTCGGCCTCACATCGTTGCGACGGCTAAGTCGACGAGGCCGTCGACCTTCTAAGGGGGGAGGGGTGTTACATCCCGGCATTCTTGAATTATACATTTTTTCTAAATTTCAATGATTACTTCAAAACATCTAAATAATTGAATATCTCTGTAGACCTGAAATGACACCCTTATTCATTATCACGTTACAATCTCGCAATGCGCTCGCTCTTGATTTCAATAACGGAATATCCGTTACAATAGACATAATATAAAAACTTGCAGCTCGCGAGCTGTCGCCTCATCCGAGTCATTCGGTGATGCAGCAGTTCGCGATCGTGAGAACGACAGAGTTCCTGGATTCACGCGGGTGCAGAACGACCATGTCAGGAGTTTTGCACGTGGAATGGAAATTCGAGTTCTGGAAAAAACCAGGAGCTGATTCCTTGGTCGCTCGAGAGGGGAAAAATCCTTCTCTCGAGGCGACAGGGAAATTAGTCCTAGACGAAACTAAGAAGGGTTAACACCTCAAAAGCTGAGACTCCGGGTCGTTCTGGGTCCTCCCAGCGCCGCGTCTGTAAACCCTATCTGCGTGTAAGCGGGATAGGTATCGCATAGTGGGCTATTGCGTCGCGAGCACCCGTGAAATTATATATACATTATTTGAACTGTTTTATTGATTGTTTAATATTGCCAAAACTGTGAATCCGGAATCTCTGCTTCCTCCCTGCGTCGCGCTGTAAATCTGATCTGCGTGTAGGCATAATCAGTATCGCATAGTCGGCTATTGTGTCGGAAAAAACCGAGTGCAACCGTTAAATTATTATTCAAACTGATTGTGACTGTGACTGAAAGCATTGTAGGATTGAAGGCGGATTTCAGAAAGACTTGATCAATCATCAAAGGAAACTTTGGATAATCAGCAAGGGTGAGCGAATCCGAGAATGTGTGTGTGTGTGTGTGTGTGTGTGTGTGTGTGTGGAAAATTAGGTTAGTGCTATAGTTAATTACGTGCGGACCTCGTACGTGCACCTCACACTCAATTTTCTAACGACTTTTCTACGACTAATAAACTAGAGTTATCTTAACCGATTTCTATTATTTTAATAATTATTTCGAACGATCACCCATCTCGCGACGGGAACGAGCCTGTACAGAACGAGGCAAGGTGCCCAAAAATCTAACGACGGGAACGCGGCGACGGTAAGTCTAGCGGGGAAAAATATACCTCGCGTTACGTTCGTACGTAACACTTTTCACTTATAATTTTGCCATCACCCTTAAAACCATATAATTCTGATGACTATCCCTCTTGCGCAAGTTGACCAAAAAGTGGAATAATAAGAACGGGGGAGGGTTGAACACATCTTCACCAAACTATTCCTCACCATGATTGTATCCATATGAGCATGTATGCGGTTACCCAATACTGTCGGAAAGAAACTTCGTACATCCATCCTACATGCAATCACCGAAAAGAAACTGCCATGGTAACCAACTGCAATTTCGATATAAATTAATATCAATAAGGTGCAACTACGTATTTTGTTAAAACCAACGCCAATTTTGAGGGTTATTAACCCCATCAACTAATGCGAAAAATCAAAACCCAAGTCAAACTGAAAATGCAAAGAACTGTCGCAAAAAGATAAGTTTGAACAAAAAAATTTATTTTGATAAGTTTAGGTCACACTAAAATCTATACACACAACCAGAATCATTGTCTAGGGAATGTATATGTATATTAGGGTGGTTCTTACTCACGTTTAAATTTTATTTCATCGCTCCCATGGGCTCAAACGTCTCCGAATATATTTAAGAAAAAGTAGCTGAAGGCTTAGCCTCGTAGCTCAATCCTAAGTAGCTTCCCAAAGCTGTCGAATTTCACCATTTAATTAACATACAATTTTTGGCACTTTATAGTTTATATTTTTTTCCTTCGGCAGTATTGCACCTAAAAATTTGAAACTTCGCACATTTTTCACTTATTGCAGTAGTTATTCGATGCCAGTTTTTTGAAATTTTCAGTGAATTAATTCCACGATGAATCGGCAAGTTGAGATAGCTTATTAATGGAAAGCTTCGACAAAGATCATAATAACTCATAAACTATGTGAGATACGACGATAATGCAGAACACCTTTTTTGTAAGAAATTGATTTCTCTACAAAAAAGGTTGAATA
The DNA here is from genome assembly GCA_946863875.1 of Alloplasta piceator. Classification (NCBI taxonomy): domain Eukaryota; kingdom Metazoa; phylum Arthropoda; class Insecta; order Hymenoptera; family Ichneumonidae; genus Alloplasta; species Alloplasta piceator. The sequence continues at coordinate 19,757,859 of OX333078.1, forward strand.
AGGTTTTTTCCTTTTTTCAAAACTTTTTAAAATATTTGGAAAAATGAAGCGCGCAACTCCATTTTCTTCTCTTCAAATAGAAAAGTCGTTTAAAAACCTTGGCCAAGACTTTCCCCGAGTTCTCAAATTCCAATATTTGAATCGTGTATGATATTTCTTACATAAGAGTTAATTCCTTTTCGCTTCGACTGTACAACCAAGGTAAGTAAAACTTTATCAAACTTCAAAATCTCGTCCTCATATTCATAAAGGTAGTGAACAATTTTATTTTGAAACCTGGATTTGGCAACTTTCATCAATTTGGACAGTATTAATTTCCCATTTTAAATAGAGCAATCAGTCATACGCGAAGTGTAGAAACGAAGGGAAAGAACCCTACAGAGAAAATTCCGTTTTTTTGCGCTGGTGGATTCCAATCTCCTAAGCTTCCTTTCCATGGTGATTTAGCATCTTGCCTCCTTTAGATTTAAAATGAACAACGAATTTAATTTAAACGGAACCGGTAAATCCAGAACTAGAATTCACGAAGGAAACAAGAAAACCCAGAATAATTGCTAGCGAGAGCCTCAAACTTCACGTTCTTTGGTACAAACTTCAACTAATTGATTTTCCCCAATCAACTCCTCCTTCGTATGAGAAAACTAACGAACTAGACCCACGTTACAAATTTTATAGTGAACAGGGCCCCGATTCTGAATTTAGAGAACCAACCTTCAACACACTCTTTTAAAATCGAACAATAATTCCCAGCCCATTTCCCGAGTAATTTTCCGAAAGGTTAGACTCAAAAACAGGGGCAGGTGTGTTCGAGACTGATTCCAGGAGTAGTACCTTTCATGACTAGAGAGTCTCAGTCTGATTCAACACATCATATGCCAAAGATCATTAATATTCACAAACTCTGATTTTTGACGTAACAAATTGGGGGCTCGTCTGGGATCTTTTGAAGTCATTTTGGTTTTTGCATCAGTGTGGCGATAATTTGTTTCTCCCGTGTTAACCCATATTTTACACATTCTAAACGGGAATTGGTTATTAAGTTTAAATTCATGTTAACACCTCGTAAAACCAGGAAAAATCGTACATTTTAAAAGTTCCTTGATGAAAATAGAGAATGATGGAGAGAATTATTTGAACTTAACGAATAGCAAAGAATAAGAACTTTCAATTTATCACCCCTAAGCCTTTTGAAACACCAATAAGGGGCGGACGTATTCTAACAGCACTCAGAAAGATTCCAGAATCACACGAAAAAATTGATAACTCAAATACGCGGGAATCATCCATCAAAACATTCGTAGATCAATCACCAAGTTTTTATTCTTGCAGGGGTGAAACACCGTTTGTAGCCCCCAAGATTTTGAACTTCCTCGAAGATCTCTTGAAGACCAGAAATATTAATCTAGAACCCCCTAGGAGAATTCTCGAAATTGAACAACGCACTAGACCCAGAACAAATCTACATGAAATTATCAAATACAATACAGGCACAAATTCAAGCTCATTAAGAGTAAATAATTGCACGAAAGGATTTAACGAAGAATTTCTGAGACACGATATAGACGGAACGAAAGGAAATAGGGATAGCAAAAGACAAACACCTGCATCAAGTAACGAAAAATACGAACACAATAAGGACAAAGATAAAGACAGGGATAAAGCGAACGACGGTCACATAACAAATTCCCCAAAGGAGGGAAAGAGAGTTCCAAAAATGGCAAGTAACAGTCAATTAGTATCCTTGAAGGACGCTTTAGCCGTAGTGCCCAAATACGACAACACAAAAATTTCACTAGCCATGTTCATTCAGAGATGTGAGGAAGCTCTTGAGATGCTCGAACCCAAAAGTGAGAAATACCTTGTTAAAGCCGTTAGGGTAAAGATTAAGGGCGAACTACGACGGACCATACACCTAAAAACTTGTAATACTATGAAAGAACTTCTTGACTTTTTGAAAATGATCTATTCTCCTGCGAGAAATATGCACCAGCGACAGGGAGAATTAGGAACCATTTACCAACGTCCAGATGAATCAGTAATAGCTTATGCCAACCGTGTCCGTGACTTGGGGTCTCAAATAATTGACGCTTATGAGGTCGAGAAAAATATGTACGCGGATGACAATTTAAAAAATAATACTCAAGAAGGCGTCCTTTCATGTTCTTTGCAAGCACTTGAATCGGAAATTGAACAAAGAATGGGCCCTATAAGAACCATTGAAGAGGCATCACAAAAAGCGACAAGAATTGAGAAACAGCTAATCACCCAGTCAGCACTGCGAAAAGTCAGAAGCGAAGTTCATGCAAACAGACATATCAAATCTGAAAATAAGCGCTCAGTAAATGTAGTAAGGTGCGAAGTTCTGGTTTGCCAAAATTGCGGTACAGCTGGGCACACGATTGGGAATTGTGACCAAATTAGAAATCAAGTAAATAAAAGTTTTGAAAAGGAAAAGGAACAACGAAAAATCTCGATATGCCAGTATTGCGGAAAGAATGGCCACAGCACGGAACAATGTTTCAAAAGACAAGCAGAGTTAAGGGCAGATAAGCCTCTCAACCCTGGGGCTACGATCACAATATGTCAGCTTTGCAATAAACGAGGTTATACGGCGGATCGTTGTTTCCAATATTTTCCCCCAGCAGTCAAAAATCAATCTAATTCGAATGCGTCCTGCCAACTTTGCAAAGGGACTGGCCATACCACTCTGAATTGCGCACAACTGCCCAAAAATGATCAAATTTCAAAACTCTTCAATTCAACTCAAATACCGCAGACATTGAGATACCAACAACCAGCAGGAATTAGATGTTAAATTTGTAGAAAGGAAGGGCATGAAGCTGATGGCTGTTTTTTAGAGACAATCCTACCCGAACCTATAGCCAGGATACAAGTAACAGACAGCATCAAGAAGGAGTATTTTATTATTGCAAAAATCCAGGACACTTTGCCGACGAGTGCCAGGTGAAGTCAAATGATGAACAGAAATTTAATGAGGCAAAGGGAAACGCGAGCGATGCACCCATCCCAGGGTGTATCGCAGGAGGCCCCGCAAAATACGCACCCGATGGTTCGTAGGGGGTTCGATAGGGAGGTGTCTAAAAACGCACAACTAAGCAACAAACCTTGAAACAAACATGGGACGAAATCCCTTGAAAAACGTAGTTATAAAAACACGACTGGTAACCAAACGAAAATTATATATGAGGAAACAGAAATGAGTGGAAATATTTCCCTTCCATCAACAAGTCAGGAAAAAAATTGTTACGAAGACGAAGAAAGGGATTTTGATGATGACAAAGCAATAGAAGTAACACCCAAGAGGAGGGAGAAAACCCGTCGACGGAGGATTACAACATTAGAATCGAGCGAAACCGACTCTTTAAACGAACCAGAGGAATGCATTAACGAAAAAACAGATAACGTCGCGGAAGAGTACGCGTGTCCCTCTTCAAACCACCGGGCAATATGATCGCCCACACACGATAACACGGGCAGTTCCGATATAAAGCAATCGAGAGACCTTTTACATACTCGTAAAGATAACCTAATTTATTTCGTCTCTATTGATGGACAACCTTTAGATTCAGGTTCAGCATTATTAAGGGAGAACGACAACTACCTATAAACAAAAAAATTAAAATTGAATCACGCCCAAACGATGAAAAGAGGCACCAAATTCGATATCGCACTGCCTATCAGAGAGAATGCTGTGGAAAGTCTCACTTTAATACTTGACAATATTAAACTTTCAGAAATATCATGCAAGAATTTAATTGAGAAGTTGAACCTTGAAACAGTCAATATAGCAAAATCTGCGCACATATGTAACATATCCTATAACAAATACAAAGCATACTAGCAACAAGTGATTTTAAAATAATTATTTGCAATGGACTCGTCCGCCAACCACCAGCGGATCTACAAAACGAAATAATACAAGAAATGCAGAGCTCACCCATAGGCGGCCATAGAGGGGTCAGTAAAACATACAATCGAATTAGGCATCATTATTATTGGAAGAATCTAAAATCAGATGTACAACAATACATTCGCCGCTGTTTACAATGCCAATTGAAAAAACTGGTTCGTGTAAAAACTAAACAACCAATAATGATTACAGACACTCCGGCAACAGCTTTCGACAAAATTGTTGTGGATAGAGTAGGCCCGATTACAAAAAACAAAAAGAATAATGAATATATTTAAACGATTTAGGACCAGCTCACTAAATTTTCTTTATTAATTCCAATACCCAACTTTACTGCAGTTACTATTGCCGAAGCCTTTGTAAAAAGATTTATTTGCAATTTTGGAGCACCAAGAGCTGTATTGACTGAGCAAGGTAGTAATTTTCGAACCGATTTCTTTAAACATATTACAAAATTATTTAAAATACGGAAAATAAGAACAACAGGATTCCATCCACAATCCAACGGCTCATTGGAAAGGTCTCATCACGCACTTGGTGAATACCTGAAACAATATACTTGTAAAGTGAATAATTGGGATGATTGGGTTGAATTAGCCATATTTAATTACAATACCAATGTTCATGAGGGAACTAAGCACACCCCCTATGAGATGGTGTTCGGCAAAACAGCTAGAACACCCTCTAATCTGATGATGCAGATAAAATGCAGATAAAATAGCCACTTATGACGGTTATTTAATAACACTTATTACCCAAATGTTGATTTGGGTATGCGGCCATATAGAGACAATAGTGAAGGAAAAATCAGCTGCGATTCGGCTAGTTACGAAAATGTTACGTAACGTGTGTTACATTGGACATAACATTTATGTCACAAACTCCGTGAATGAAGCAGAGTTGGTTCTCAAATATGTCATCCTATAAACAAGTCACAGATACGAAACATCTACGAGAAATAATAATGAAATAAACTCATACCCAAGATGTAACATATTCAGCTCATAGATGTAACAAACTCAGATCATAGTTGTAACAAACTCAGCTCATTGATGTAACTCCTACGAAACGAAACGTAACCCTGGTGCATAATACTCGTAACAATGATGTCAATGTGATTTCGTGGTTACAGGTAATTTACGTATATACATATTTTATGAACAAATTACAAGAAATTCATGTATTTCCAACCTACATATTAGGTTGGAGTTTTATTTTTATTTCAACATTTGAAAAGGACATTTTGATTATAATTTATAATTTTTGTAGAATACCTACAAATATGATGTATCGTCCACCATTTGAGGTACCAAATGAACAATTTTTTGGGACTAGTGAGAACCCTCAAGGTGCACCGGTGTCCTGAAAAGCCTAGTTTTGAGTTTTTATACTCTATGCTAATAAACTGCTGGCGACGTCTCATTTCCTTTGTAAACTTTTTCCCACGGGATGAGCGTGGCACATTTTGATTAAAGTCAAAATTGTGACCAGGACAATGCCTGGAAAGTTCAAAATATGCTAACAATTTCAAAGCAGGCCTGCAACTCTGAAATACAGAGCAGAAAACATGGGTCATGCTGATCTCATGGGGAAATCAGTTACGAAGGAAATGAGACGTTGTAGAACAAAATCTGTCTATCAATTCTTTCTGAATTATGCGCAGAGTATAAAAACTCAAAGCTAGGTTTTTGCACAGAGTGTGAAAACTCAAAACTGGGTTCTTACACTCTGCGCATGATGCCGAAAGAATTGCTAGATAGATTTTGTTCTACGACGTCTCATTTCCTTCGTAGCACTTTTTCCTATGGGATGAGCGCGGCACATTATAATTAAAGTCAAAATTGTGACCAGGACAATGTCTGGAAAATTCAAAATAGGCTGACAATTTCAAAGCAGGCCTGCAACTCTGAAATAAAGAGCAAAAAACATATGCCGTGCTCATCTTATGGGAAAACGAGTTACGAAGGAAATGAGACGTAGAACAAAATCTGTCTATCAATTCTTTCTGAATCATGCGCAGAGTGTAAAAACTCAAAGCTAGGTTTTTACACAGAGTGTAAAAACTCAAAACTGGGTTCTTACACTCTGCGCATGATTCCGAAAGAATTGCTAGATAAATTTTGTTCTACGACGTCTCATTTCCTTCGTAACACTTTTTCCTATGGGATGAGCGTGGCACATTTTGATTAAAGTCAAAATTGTGACCAGGACAATGCCTGGAAAGTTCAAAATAGGCTAACAATTTCAAAGCAGGCCTGCAACTCTGAAATAAAGAGCAAAAAAAATGTGCCGTGTTCATCCCATGGGAAAATGAGTTACGAGGAAAATAAGACGTCGTAGAACAAAATCTGTCTATCAATTCTTTCTGAATCAGCCGCAGAGTGTAAAAACTCAAAGCTAGGTTTTTACACAGAGTGTAAAAACTCAAAACTGGGTTCTTACACTCTGCGCATGATTCAGAAAGAATTGCTAGATGGATTTTGTTCTGCGACGTCTCATTTCCTTCGTAACAGTTTTTATTATGGGATGAGCGCGGCAAATTTTGGTTAAAGTCAAAATTGTGACCAGGACAATGCCTGGAAAATTAAAAATAGGCTATCAATTTCAAAACAGGCCTGCAACACAGAAAGAAAGGGCAAGGAGAAATTAATCGAACACGTGCATCGCGAATAAGGTGATAAACCGAGTAAGGGAAATTCCTGGGTGTTTTTCCATCACGGCAAATACCCATATAACTTATTTTTTTCTTTCAAATAAAGGGATCACATTAAACTGACCTCTTGCAATGTATGCTGTATTATTCTGGTTTATTCTGTATTACGCTGGATTATTCGATATCACCTCCTTGTACTTTACACTCACATATTGTTCACGTTCCTTAATCGACATAACCTTAAAATGATTGAAGACATTTCTCGTAATATATGATACGTATATGTTGCGGATTTGTTGCAAGAAATGACTTGTGACATATATGTCACACATTTGTTACGTCCTGACGTAACGTCCGCCGAATTTTATTTTTTATTAAAGATACCCTCCTTTAGAGTGATAAACTCGAAGATCTGTGAGGGGAAAATTTGTCGTTTCCTACGTTATTCCGTTCAACTCAACAATAAAATTAGAAATTCACTTTACCAACTCAAAATCTCAAGGAAAATACCATCGGTAAAATCGGGTAGTATGGAAGGAAAACCAGGGTCAAAGATCCCTACAGGAAAAGCCATAAGCTCGTCACCCCATCTGGTGGGTCAGGCACACTAACGTCGCTTCCTAACTGACATACCCTCCACCGGCCTATCGATCCAAGAGATAGATCCTTAGATCCGAAAATGCTCTTACCATTGGAAAAAGAAAAGAAAAGGCACATAGTATTTTTCTCTGCCGTAAAACCAACGAAGGGCGCTGATTACACCTCCTCGAAGAACAAGTATACAAGAGAACGTTACGTTCCTCTTCTCTCATGCATACATGTATGTATATGAGTATATATGCGTGTATCAATAATAGATTCAAAGTAAGCACGAACGGAATGGCTCTAAACAACGATGGATTTTCCCATCTCATACCAATATAGAACTTTGAAACAATAGTTAAAATTCATTATAATAACGCACTTGCGGGAGAAATTCGCATTAGAATAAAAAAAAAAGAACAGAATGAGATAAATAAATGAAAACCAAAAAATACTTCAATAAACAAAAGAGACTGTATAATAGTCAACTAAACAAACGAAATAGTTATAAATATATCTATAACTCTCTCAATCAAAAATAGATAATAAATATTATAATTAAGAACGAGATCCAAAATAAATATTAAGTCAACTAAGAACAATGAGTATTGACAAGGGCGAAGCTCATAGCAAAACGGAAAGGAAACCATCAATCGTCCCCAAGAGGGCAATGACCCCACGAGAATACAAGAAAGGAAGCAAAAAAATATTTTAAAGGGCCTATGCCCAGGTTCACCGTTCTTTGACCTTCTCTCTCTCTCTCTCTCACTCATGTCGCAAGGCGCGAAAAACCCCGAACCGTCCTTTAAGACCCAATTCTGTACACTTCACTGGAAACAGGTATCGATGCACGCACACATATACCGGGTGTCCCATTTTAATCTTACAGTTGATTTATTTCGACAAATATTGCTCCGATCAAAAATTGAGTGGAATGAAACTTTTAGGGTTCAGAGGGGGACGTTTAATTTTTTTTTGTTTTGGTCCAAAATTTAAAATGGTGACGTTAAGATGGCTGACATGTTTTTTTTTAAATGGAAACATGATTTTTTTTTCATCAAATCTTTTTTCAGATTAAATCTAACATCTTTTGTAGTAACATTTTTTTGATACAGCCCATAATAGAGGGTGTCTTATTTTAATCTTACAGCTGAATTATCTTAAAAAATTTCGCTCCGATAAAAAATTGAGTGGGATGAAACTTTTAGGGTTCAGAAGGGGACGTTCAAAAAAATTTTTTGTTTTGGTCCAAAATTTAAAGGGGCGGTGTTAAGATGACCGAAAGGTTTTTCAAACAATGAAAACATGATTTTTTTCACCAAAAAATGTGTTAAGTCAAAACTAACAACTTTTGTTGGAACATTTTTTTTATTCAGTCCATAAGAGATCACCATTTTTTACTATTTTAGTATTATCCGGGATAACCATGATGGTGGAATGGTGGAAGCTTCGAACACCTTTAAGAAGATTTCAGAAAACACTCACGAGGAGGATTTAGAAGACCTCCTCGGCTTCGTCATTATGCTGCATAACGCTAAAATAGTCAAAAATGGTGATTTAGTCTAAAATATCCGGGCTATAAAAAAAATATTCCTACGAAAGATGTTAGATTTGATATGAGAAATTTTTTGGTCAAAAAAAAATCATGTTTCCATTTAAAAAAAACATGTTAGCCATCTTAACAGCGGCATTTTGAATTTTGGACCAAAACAAAAAGATTTTTTGAACGTCCCCTTCTGAACCCTAAAAGTTTCATCCCACTCAATTTTTTATCGGAGCAGTATTTTTCAAGATAATTCAGCTGTAAGATTAAGATGGGACACCCTCTATTATGGGCTGTATCAAAAAAATGTTTTCACAAAAGATGTTAGATTTGATCTGAAAAAAATTTTGGTGAAAAAAAAATCATGTTTCCATTCAAAAAAAACATGTCAGCCATCTTAACGCCGCCATTTTTAATTTTGGACCACAACAAAAAAATTTTTTAAACGTCCCTCTCTGGACCCTAAAAGTTTCATCCCACTCAATTTTTGATCGGAGCAATATTTTTCGAAATAAATCATCTGTAAGATTAAAATGGGACACCCGGTATATGCACCAGAATATATATTAGGTGTGTGAATATGTGTAGGAATATACGTGCGAAAACATTCCAGGATGGGGAATAATCATTCAAGATTATTCCTTCCAAATGGGAAAATCATTACGCAATGCTAAATAATATTTCGAGGAATTAACCATTTAAAAAAAAACCCAGAATTGCAAGATAAAATTATGCATCGAATTCATTTAATCCAATAATCAAACTCTAGGAAAAACAATCTAAAATTTAAATTAATTAACTCAAATAACTCACAACTCGAAATATTATTTTATCATGTTAAAATCTAGAAGAAAGAGGAAAAAAGCAAAGAGCCACGAAACCCACGAGCAGAGGCAAAGCTCATTTACATAATCCTCTCCCCTCTGTCGACGATCCACGGAGTTTGCGCGGCAAGACGAGGAGCTTGGCTCTTGTCGCTACCCGGAGAACGTTCGAATGCTTCCCCACTCTTCACCCTCTATTCTAGCCTTACCCTTTTATCTATCCAATAAATCTGACGTCTTTCTCTCTCGGAGGAAAGGAGGACGCGAATAAGAGTTGAGTTTTTTCCTAGCCATGCGCCGTAGCTCCCTACCTCCCCTTTTTCTCGTGGACTCATACGAGAAGCCTATGCGACCACACCGTAAAGGAAAAAAAAATGTAAAAGTATGAAAATTAAGAAAAACAATGTTTCAACCGCAGACCAATTTCAATCATTAAAAATTTGAACACTAAACAATTCGAACTCCAAAAAAAAACCGTCAACAAAATTATTTATAACAATCCAGATTGTAATTTCAATTTGCAAAATATCGCACAAATATTTAATTTACTATTCTAATGCTCAAATCAAAAACAACAATTTTCATTTAATAATAATTAAACAAACAATAGGACATAAGAATGAAAAAGTAATTTCAACAAATGCGCAATACGATAGCTATAAGGGAAAATATAAGAAATTTATCCATGATAAATAATCAAGGAAAAATATCTATAATACTATTGTTCATGAGAAAGTAATATTATACATGGAATAAGAATATAGGAAGCGTGCGGCATAAGCGTGTGCATGTATAGTGGTTCACGTGCCGTGGGACAGCCACGCGCGGCGCGATACAGCTACACGCGCCTCGATACAGCCACACGCAGCCCACCCTGTGATCTACGCTAGCGCCCTCGCTATGACCCCAATTTTCAAGGGAAGCTCACAAGATAGAAAAGGAAAATGCATTGTGTCACGTGCCAAAAGGGCGCGTTTCAAGGATAAAAAGATTATAAATCATTTAAAAGGGGTATCTGGGCCCTCCACGTCGTCCCATACGGGCCCGACCACTGCCGAGAGGAGAGAGGTAGGGGTCGTCAATAAATAAAAAAAAGGGACGAATTACGTTGTGCTATATAAATGTTTATCGTTTATTGTACCGTCTCACCACGGGTGACGATACCTTAAGGGCAGGCTAAAGACCCTCTCTCTCGCTCTCACACGACCCCTATAGGCGCTCTCTCTCGCACTCGCAAGAGCGGAAAGGCGGGGGGGCGGGTGTTTAGCCTGCCCTTAAAGGCGGGCGAAGGTCTGTCCACACGACGAATAAGCATGAACGGGACGGCGCTTACAATCGCGCGCACCGTCGCTTGTGTGAATAGCATATATATATTATTATCGAACTTACTACTTGCTGGCCGGAGCTCCGGGCTAACGCGCGTTACAGTATCGGAGGGGTTCGGTGGTCCCCACGCACGGCGACAAGGCGAAGCCTCTCGTAATTTCTATACGCACACTAGAGTCTCTAATTACCGTCCCTTACGCACTCTATAGTCCTTACTAAGCGTCCTTTACGCGCACCAAGATCGGAGATGGTTCTCACGCGCACCAGAGTCTTTAATTGTCCTTCGCGCGCACCAATACCTCGCGAGCGTGAAGGGTTTCTTCGCGTGCTCGCGGCGCCCGTAAATCGATGATCACTCGCGGAGCACGGGTGTATGGTTAATTGGATAGTCGATTCGTTCGATATTGATATTTGTTTGATTATTATATTTGCTTGATTATTATATTTGCTTGATTATTATATTTGCTTGATTATTATATTTGCTTGATTATTATATTGGCTTGATTATTATATTTGCTTGAAGACAGCCCGAGACTTATGGGTCTACGCGAGCACCCCCAATGAACGCACCAAGTTTGACTCGAACGAGCGTATCAATCTTGCATGGAAGCGCGGGGTATTATGCCGCAACGACTGGCTGAAGGCTGGAGTAATTTTCCCGATTTCACCTATTGGTGGTCAACGGGGTACTAACTCGACTCGGCAACGGTCCTTAGAACGTTGGCGAGCCGAGCAAGTATTTTTGCAATTTTGCTCTCCCGGAGCGGCTCGTGCATGCCCTTGATGATCACCCGCGAGCTCGCACAAGGTGACAACAGTGCTGACCAGCGTCGGCGAGGTGGCGAGGTGCGATCACTTTACATGAGGTGGTCGCACACACGCAACCCACAAGTCTCGGGAATCCGCTGACGTGACGCTTTAGCGTGAGACCGTGAGTCCACGTCCGTTCTTGCGCGAAATAAAAATTTGGCGAAAGAGGGACGTGACAATTGCGTCAGAAAAATGCATCCTCTGTCTTTATCATCAATCCCCACTTTGATCGAACGGGTTGGCCTGGATCACGGGTATATAAAGGCCGGAAAAAGGGCTCTAGAGAGACTTCTTCGACTTTTTCCGACGTGGAAACTACGAGACCCATCGTACTCATCGAATCCATTCTTGGGCTGAACTTGCTAAATTTTTCGACAAAGTCGTTTTTGATTCTGGAATTTTCCAAGTAAATTCGTTTTTGGACTTAGAATTTTCACTCGATTTTCGAAGGAAGATAGTTTTTTTGGTTCGGAATTTCAAATCTTGAATTCTGAGTCAAACTGAAATTGCTTCTATTTTAAATTCTCGAAATTTCGAGTTGGCCTCTGAATGTCGGAAGAGACGTTGGACCTCGTTTTATTCTATTTCATTTTCCTTTGTCTAGTTATTATTTTCTGTTTAGTAATTTTCGTTTATTTTACTTTGACATCCGCAATCCACGAAATATTGGATAACGTATACATCGCAATTATTGTTAAATGAATTGCGAAATTTAAGACTAAATCTTTGTTAACCATTTCTTTCTCTTTACCATAATTTGAATAAAATTTTGGATCTAGAAAATTAAACTCTGTGCACCGACAATTCGTGACTTCATCACCAACCTGCCACGCCCTTGATCTACTGCCGATTCAACTTCACCGTTTCCGTCTGAGACGCCGGTGCGTCTACAAATGCTATCACCCTTTCCGTTTGGAGAACATCTCAGCCAGTAAGTGAAGTTTTATTACAAGTTCGTCTTCCTCTCGTGAAATTGTGAGGAATACTTCGGGCAAAATTGAACACAGTGAATATCATAAATTCGGACGGAATTAATCGATTAAATTCAATTAAAACCCAGTTAGTTGATTATTTCTTTTTTTTGGAGGAAAAATCCATTCTTCATCCAAGTGATCCTAAATTCATTTTATCCCTGCGGCGTTGGTGATTTAATTGTCCATAAAAGGCTTTATTTAAAACAATTTCTTTAAAATAATTTAAAAAAAAAGAAACTTCAACCTTATCCAAGTGAATCTTAAATCTAGATTGTGCTTGCGGCATTGCTGAGTCAAGTTTCATAAAACTTTAATTAAACCATTTCTTTGAGATAATTTGAAGGAGGAAAATTCATCCGCGTGAAGTTTAACAAAGGCCTTTCGACCCCTTTCCCCTTTCCATTGCTGAAATCGTGTCATTCGAGAATTGGTACCAATCCTTTCACCCGTACAATCGAAATAAGGTGAATATCGCGACAAAGGAAAAAAAAAATAAAATTCAGGGAAGGGTTAGATAACAAATTGATCAATTTTGAGACTCTCGCGAACCAGTGACTCAACAATAGTCACAGAATGAATCTTAATTGAGTTTTTCCTTTTCGGTATTTCATCAAAGGTTTAAACAATTAAACAAGTTCAATCCAAGGAATTTCTCTTCCCCAACGATCAAATTCAAAGTAAAAACCCTCCCACTCTCTTTATTATTCGTTTAACACATTCGATCTCAAGGCTCAGTACGGTTGTGTAAATTTACGTCTTCATCCAAGGATTCGTGTTCTTTACTAATTTTCTCCCCCCGTGCGAAAACTTGGTTGGGACTAGAGTTGCGTCAGGTTGCACGCTCACCAAGCTTTCGTAGTCCTCCCCTCCGTGCGAAACTTGGTTGGGACAAGAGTTGCGTCAGGTTGCACGCTCACCAAGTATTCGTTTACCTATCCTTGTGCGAAATTTGGTTGCGACAAGGGTTGCGTCAGGTTGCACGCTCACCAAATATTCGTACTCCTTCTTTTTCCTCGGCGGAGATCTGGTTGGGACTAGATAGTCCAGTCCAAAAGAGAAAAAGTGAGACTTTTTCTGGGATAAACCCGAAAACTTGATATAAGGGTAATTCGATGATTCTGAATCGAATGGTGCTAATTTTTTTGCACCCAGACACCGAGGTTTTGAGATAAAAGGTTAAGAAGGGGTTATCTCAGAATTTCAACGTTTGATCGAAAATTGTTTCAAACAAAAGTTGTAGAGAATTAAAAAATATTTAAAGAAAGCGTAGGGCTCCATCTTCTCATTTGCAAAAAGAAGCGAGAAAACTTGCAAAAAAGATTCTAAAGCGTAATGGTAAAAGTGGGGAGAAGTCCCGCCTCGCCGTCGGTCTTTTACACGCGAGAGTGGGACGAGTGGGTTAGTGTGCATGCGAGCGTCCGTGTGTACTAATACACAAACGAAGGGTTCGGCTATTCTCGGGCCTCAAGATCGTAAATGCGAGAGCGCGTTTGCGAGTATTTTTCATTTTGCCGTTCAAACGTCGAGCGTTCTATATATCTATATACATATCGGCGTATAAGCGCGGCGTTTTAAAATCGAATCTCGATGCTTATGGCACGCCGTTTTGCTAATTGTTGTCAAGAATGTTGAACCTTAAATAAATGAATAGAACAATATTTCATTTCAACAGAAATTAATAGTTTGTGAAACTATTGTTATTTAGTCGAGAGTAAGAATAATTAATTAATTTTATGTCCACACATAAAATTAACTGATTTAAATTTTTTACCTCACAAAAATTTGTTTGTATACCAAATTGAATACATACTCTTTCAAAGATGAAATTTAAAATTTAAATATTACTCCTATTGAATAGTGCATTTTATAAAATTTAAATTACAGATGTTTTGCCTCATTAAAATTTATTTGTATATCAAATTAAACACATATTTGAAAAAGAAGAATTCTATATCTACACATGAAATTAATTCAAAATATACAAGAAAGGATACAACAAACATGAAATTAATTTTTTGTCTACATATAAGTTTAATTCATTTTTATTGTGTTATAAGAAAACATTAATGCATTTTTATTCAGCTTCTAAGTCCGTGTGTACTAATACACAAACGAAGGGTTCGGCTATTCTTCGGCCTCAATGTCGTAAATGCGGGTGCGAGAGACGAAAACGGTTTTTCTCTCTTTATAATTTTTCTGGCGTTTGCGAGTATTTTTCGTAAGGCCGGCACCAATAAAAGTGAAAAGAAAAGTAATAGAAATAGGGATATACAGGTATCCAGGAGTAAGCGCCCCCCCCCCCTTCGGTATGTATACCCGTAAGGGTTTTCGAATTTTCATTTTGTATTGAACGGTTGGACGCTTCGGAGCAGAAAATTTGTTACATATCTCGGTTTGGAAAAATCTCGTGCACAGTGATTTTGTATGCTGCTTCTACACCATCAAAAGAGTTTTTTTGAAAAATATATATGAAGAAGAATATATAGGTGAGTTCAATATTCACATATTATTTTCATATCAATTATACACTGAAAAGAAATGCATAAAACTTTCTTCAGTCAATGGCAAAATTGATATTTTGCCATTGACCGAAGGGAGTTTTATGCATTTCAAAGCTTCCTTTCAAAGAACTATTGTTCACAAAATCCTCTTTGCGGATTCTAAATATCTTGAAATTGTATTCTTCGCTCAATGGCAAAATATTAAAATAGTACTTACATGCATTTTTAATATTTTGCCATTGTGCAAAGAAAACAATTTCAAAATATTCAGAATCCGCAAAGAGGATTTTGAGAAGAATAGTTCTGCGAAGGGAAACTTTGAAATGGATAAGACTCAAAGTTTCCTTTCGAAGACTTATTTTTCACAAAATCTTCTTTGCGGCTTCTAAATTTCTTGAAACTTCCATCTTCGGTGAATGCCAAAATATTAAAATTGCATGTGAGTAGTATTTTAATATTTTGCTATTGAGCGAAGAAACCAATTTCAAGATATTTAGAATCCGCAAAGAGGATTTTGAGAAGAATAGTTCTTCGAAGGGAAACTTTGAAATGGATAAAACTCAAAGTTTCCTTTCGAAGAACTATTTTTCACAAAATCTTCCTTGCGGCTTCTAAATTTCTTGAAACTTCCTTCTTCGGTCAATGCCAAAATATTAAAATTGCATGTGAGTAGTATTTTAATATTTTGCCATTAAGCAAAGAAAAAAATTTCAAGATATTTTGAATCCGCAAAGAGGATTTTGAGAAAAATAGTTCTTTGAAGGGAAACTTTGAAATGGATAAAACTCAAAGTTTTCTTTCGAAGAACTATTTTTCACAAAATCTTCCTTCCGGCTTCTAAATTTCTTGAAACTTCCTTCTTCGGTCAATGGCAAAATATTAAAATTGCATATGAGTAGTATTTTAATATTTTGCCATTGAGCGAAGAAAACAATTTCAAGATATTTAGAATCCGCAAAGAGGATTTTGAGAAAAATAGTTCATCGAAGGGAAACTTTGAAATGGATACAACTCAACGTTACCTTTCGAAGAACTATTTTTTACAAAATCTTCTTTGCGGCTTCTAAATTTCTTGAAACTTCCTTCTTCGGTCAATGCCAAAATATTAAAATTGCATGTGAGTAGTATTTCAATATTTTGCCATTGAGCGAAGGAAACAATTTCAAGATATTTAGAATCTGCAAAGAGGATTTTGTGAAAAATAGTTCTTCGAAGATAAACTTTTAAATGCACAAAACTCAAAGTTTCCATTCGAAGAACTATTTTTCACAAAACCCTCTTTGCGGTTTCTATATTTCTTGAAACTTCTTTCTTCGGTCAATGACAAAATATGAAAATTGCATGTGAGTAGCATTTTAATATTTTGCCATTGAGCGAAGAAAACAATTTCAACATATTTAGAATCGGCAAAGAGGATTTTGTGGGAAGTAGTTCTTTGAAGGAAAACTTGAAATGCGTAAAACTCAAAGTTTTTTTTCGAAGAACTATTTTTCACAAAATCTTCTTTGCGGATTCAAAATTTCTTGAAATTGTTTTCTCCGCATTGACCGAAGAACAAAGTTTCAAGATATTTTGAATCGGCAAAGAGGATTTTGTGAAAAATAGTTATCTCCCCATAATACTGATAGATCATTTCTACTGCTTTTTAGATACTGAATGTTAATAATAATACATTGATTTTTTTCTATTCTTTCAGTAGCAGTGTTCATGGATCCGGGCACTGTATGCAACATATGCGATGAAGCACTGGACTGTGCTACATTGCAAGTCGATACCGTTGGAGAAAGGGGCCTTAAGTCATTAATTGCAAAAAGCAAAGAACTTGGCGATGGAAAATGGGAGGTTTGGAGTAGTAGTACCCCCGTTCTCGTGCATAACACGTGCCGTAAGT
This sequence comes from Alloplasta piceator, assembly GCA_946863875.1. Taxonomy (NCBI): domain Eukaryota; kingdom Metazoa; phylum Arthropoda; class Insecta; order Hymenoptera; family Ichneumonidae; genus Alloplasta; species Alloplasta piceator. Next base: position 19,774,894 of record OX333078.1, read on the forward strand.
GGTACTCATCAGTGACAGTCAAAAGTGCGGCCGCAAGAGTAGTAAAACTGAGAACTCTATCGACATCTTCTGATGCAACACCTGGTCCGTCAGCAAGGCTATCTGAATCGGCGCCCACGGGAAATGAATTTAATTTCCGTGACTTTTGCTTCATATGCGCAAAGCCATGGGATCGTATTCACAAGCAAGGCTCCGTGATACATCATGACTACGTAAAGGAAAGGCTCCTTGATATAGCTGAACAACGAGAAGATGCTACAAGCATCGATTTGATACATCGATTGAAAGACGCGAATCTTTAGTTGCTGTGGGTGCACGATATCACAAAAAATGTATAGGTGTGTTTTGGAAAATCCCAACCAACAAGTCGGATCATCCTTCAAAAGCAGAAGAAATAGACTCTGCATTTAAATTCATTACGGAGCACATAAAAGATTCGCAAAAAGGAAAATTCACAGCGACTGAATTACTTCATCTTACGAGCGGCAGATGTTTCACAAGAAAAATTTTGTATCGGAAGTTGATGGAATTTTTCGGGGAAGATATCCACATTTTGCAGCAGCGAGGCCGCGAAACTTTGATCTTATATAAGTGCTTCAGTATGAATAAGTTATGTGGAGACTGGTATCGTGATCCGGATTCCCTCAATAAAAAACAGCAAGAAGCAATAGTTAACTTTGCAGCAGAGATCGTCCGAAAAGATATCGAGAATCACGAGTATGAGAATGATTCTTACCAACCAGCTGGTAAATTTCTCCATTCAGTTCAACGAGACATTCCTCCACTTCTTCGTGCACTTATTGATAAAATTATTGCACCGATTTCACTGCAAAATGTAGACGACGTCGAAGAGCGATATTTCGTGCAACGAAGTGCAATAGCGCATTCTATAGTAGCTCTCGTCCGACGTTCAAGTTTTACATCGCATCTGCAGCTGGCACTGGGTATGTACGTTCACCGAAAATGCGGCTCGAAGTTGATAATCGATGTCCTAAATAAATTAGGCTTCTGCGTGTCATTTTATCAACTGCAACAGTACGAAGCATCGATCATCATGGATCCACCGAAATTCGTACTTGAAAAAGATTTTTGTGTGCAGCATGTCTTTGATAATACCGATCACAACGTTGGAACTTTGGATGGCTACAATACGTACCACTGCTTAGGTGGAATAGCCGTCTACACGCCAGAGGAGAAAATCAGCTACGAAGGTCGGACGAAAAAATTGACAAGTGCCTCAAAAATATCAGCTGCAATGATAGCGTCACAGAGCATAGTGCGAACCATACCATGGAGAAACCGTTCGGACGGATTAGAAAATATCGCGTACGATGATACAACGAAACTCTTTTGCATAGATTCACCTGTATTGCCAGCCGCATACTCGACATATCTGTGGGCGAAGCACTGCAACATCCAAAATGTACCAAGTTGGAGAGGTTTTATGGAAGTTTTAACGGCGGATAACACTTATAATGTTTCCAAAGTTGTTTGTCTGCCTTTCATCAATCGGCCTCCTTCCAATATGAGCACTATTAACACAGCTTTACATACCGCTCTGGCTGAGACTCGTCGAATTAATCAGAAAACGTGTTTCGTAACATTCGACCAACCATTATACTATAAAGCTCGTGCGATTGTTGCTGCATCACAGGATACGCTTAAAGACGTTGTGGTTCGTTTGGGTGGGTTCCATTTGCTCATGTCCTACTTGGGCTCAATCGGTCACATTATGAATGGCAGCGGACTTGAAGATATCTGGGCAGTAACATACGCTCCAGCATCAGTGAAGAAGATGTTGACGGGGCATGCTTATGCTCGTGCAATGCGTGCTCACATCTCAACATTCACAGCTTTGGGAGTAATGATCTGCCGTGAAATGGAAGGTGAAATACGTCAACAATACGACGAAGACGTTAAAGCTTTTCTCCAAAGTTGGGGTAAAGAACCTCCGACTATCGGCGATTGTCAAGCGGAACCCTCAATTAGTAAGGTGACTACAGACTTGATCGCACAATTGGCTATTTTAAAAAATCGAGGACTTACAGCACAACTATGGGTGCAATACTTTGAGTGCGTCGTAATTGCGTTGCAGTTTATGGAGGCTGAACGCTCAGGCAACTGGAAATTACACCTTCAAAGTACTCGTAAAATGTTGCCTATTTTCCATGCAGCAGGCCATTTCAACTACGCTAAAAGCGTTCAAATATATCTTCAAGATATGGTCAACATAGAGCTGACAATGACCGACGATGAATACCGAAGATTCACAACGGAGGGCAATTTTACGGTGCGGAGATCTGACAAAGCCTGGTGCGGCGTGTGGACGGACATGACGATTGAGCAAACTTTAAACAGGTTCTTCGGTACAGAACTGAAACATGGGAGAGGTGTTACACCTAGTGTTATCGCAAGATTCTTATCAGTGATGCCATCGTCGTTCTCAATTATTGAGTGCTTGGAGGATTATTGTGGCATCGCATCCTCTACAAGTGAACAACACGTCGATCTCGCCAACCATCGAATGAATCGAGATGATGATGATGACGTTAAGAAGTTCATATTTTGGTTCGAGGAACATCGCCCTATTGAACCTCGAGCTTCCTTGTATTCCTTGTCGACGGGGGTTGTCGGCATCATTACTACAGATTGTCATCTAGCATTCGAGAAAGGAAAGAAAGGTATGGAATCCATGGTGGGAAAGAGCGTTGCTAAAGTTTCATTGTCTGCAGTAACAAGCAAAGTGAAAAATCTGACGGCGGTCCAAATGCAGACTCACGTTAACAACGATACGTGTTCGGTCGACTCTGCTCTACTCTTTCAACGTATTGCGCTTCTGTTTCATGGTGATGAGGTACAAACTCGAAAAGCATTCGTGTTCGAATTATCACCGTATCTCTTATCTCTATTCGACGAGTTTGGTCTCATGAGGAAGACATCGAAGTCCGAACTTTACAAAATATTCAAGCCGTTCGTTGTACAAACCGAAAATATGATCCGCGGTATGACCTTTGTCATTGATGGCGATTGATGGCGAATTTCTCCTGCACAACGTCTGCTGGCCGCATGGGACATCGTTTCAAGTAATTTGCGAATTATACCACTCGCACATTATTAGCAAATACGGAGACAGTTCTTCGGTCGTCTTCGACGGATACACCAACGAGTATATTGGAATAAAATCGTACGAGCGGTATCGCCGTCAACGAAATGTGGCACCGGATATCGAGTTCAACGAGAGCACACTCGTCACTATGAGCCAAAAAAGATTTCTGTCGAATGTGAAGAGCAAAATCAAACTGGTGGACCTTCTGTCAGAATATTTACGTACACGTGGTCTCAACGTGAAACTTGCACCAGAAGATGCGGACGCGCTTATAGCGAGGACAGCAATTGAGCTACAGCAAAATACGGGCCGCCAAGTGGCAGTTGTCGGTAATGACACCGACCTGCTGGTTTTATTGATCGGTTTATCAAATTCCTGTCCTCTGTATTTTTACAACATCACACGAGGTGGTCAAAAAATACTTTGTATTATACAGAAGACCACGCTCATCTGAAGCCGTATATTTTATTTGCCCACGCATTCGCTGGATGTGACACGACGAGTACCATGTACGGCAAAGGGAAGAAGAGCGTCATCTCCATTCTGCAAAAGAATAACCATCGGCAGACCGCTGTAGAAACGTTCTACAACGCAGCAAGTACAATGGAGAGTCTGTGTGAATGTGCAGAACAAATAATTGCACATTGATACAGCTTCAAAAATTCTAATCAGTCGCTCAGTGATGCTCGGTACGAAAAATTTTCATCGCAGATCAAGCACGCCAAAGTGGAAGTTCGATTGGCGGCTTTACCTCCAAGCCTCCAACGCAACCCGTCCTGCGAGAACACGTGAAACGCACATTCTATTAGGTGCAATCGTGGTTGGGAAACAACTTGGATGCAGAGGATTGGGGCTGGAAGCGAACCACCACAATGATGATCTCTGTCATGAACACTAAGGGTTCAGCGCCCGACAATTTGTTAAAAATGGTAAGTTCTTTAAAAAAATTTAATAGACTAAATAATTCAATGGTGAAACAAGTCGAATTTACGAGTTATTCCGTGATAATTAAAAATTCCATAATTTTGTAAAATGTTAATCATCGAGCGTTTCTCTTGTAAAATGAACACCAACGTTACCTTTGTTATACTTGATTCGAAGAAGAAAACAAAAATTAATACAATATTAATTAATACAATAATAAAAATCATATATTCTCTACACACGCAAAGTTTTAATCATTTTCCCTGCATGTCTATATTTCAGGTACAGTGTGCGTGCACGGGAGACTGCAAAACTGCACGGTGCAGCTGCCGAAAAACTGGGCTGCTATGCACTCAACTTTGCAAATACTGTGAAGGACAATCGTGCTCGAACTGTTCAATCAGCACAGTCGAGGATTCAGCACATATTTCAGCAGAAGAAAGAGATGAGGATATCGAGGATATCCCAACAAATGAATTCCTCGATATTGTCGCAGAACTGGACCTCGAGGATTGAGATGACGAGGAAATTAACGAAAATGAGCAAGAAGATGATGTAGAAATGGAATACCCTTTTGAAGCGATGTAGATAAATAAATAGATTTTGTGTGGAATAAAAACCCCGTCTCATCTTTTTTTCGCTAAATGTTCGACTCACCCTTCAGTGAAAAATAATTTTCATTTATAAAAAGAATCATTTTGTACACTCGGAAAAATGGAACCATTTCATTTCTTGACAATTGCAAAAATACAGGAATTCATTGCTATTTATACCGTACGCGACTAACTTTGCCTTCATTATATTCTACAAAGAGAAAAAATCATTGTAACAATAACAGCAGTAATAACTAATGACAATTTATATATAAACTTATAAAAGTAACGAACAAAAATTAATTGTATGAAAATATTAGACAAAAACTTGGAAAATAAATTATCACCTCGAAACAGCACGTATGTACGTATAGATATGTCTACGAGATTCAAATCCTCAATCGAGCAAAAATGATCGCTCTTTCTCTTACTCGCACGTGAATGCTCGCTGTCACTAACACCAGCCTCGACCGGTGCAAACCTTCGGAAAGGAAAGAACGAGAAGAACGATATGGAATTGGTATAATATCAATAAATAAATAAATAAAAAATCAATAAATAACTTCAATTACCGATGATAAGAACGCAGAGTTCAAACGTGACAAAAAACCGAACAGAATACGATACCGAACCCGGAGCGCCTCGTTTCTAATCGGTCACCTTGTTCATAGCACTGTCACGTTTTTTTTGTTTTGAATATTTTAAATCATTTTTATTTCTGAATAAAATTTCGTGTCATTAAAACGATGCACTTAATTTTAATTTTAATGTTTGAATTATGCACGTAATACCAATTCCGTGCGATTAAAAATGTATTTTAATTGATTGAATTATTATAATTGTGGCATTTCAATTTTATTTTGAAATAGCATGCAGTCGTAGTGTAATTTTAATTTATCGAATCGAAATTCTAATTGTTCTGTGGCCCGTTCAATTTTTGTCCTGGAATTTTTATGACTTTGAAGCTGAATAAACATGCATTAATGTTTTCTTATAACACAATAAAAATGAATTAAAATTATATGTAGACAAAAAATTAATTTCACGTTTGTTGTATCCTTTCTTGTATATTTTGAATTAATTTCATGTGTGGATTTAGAATTTTTTTTTTTCAAATATGTGTTCAATTTGATATACAAATAAATTTAAATGAAGCAAAACATCTGTAATTTAAATATTATAAAATGCACTATTCAATAGGAGTAATATTTAAATTTTAAATTTCATCTTTAAAAGAGTATGTATTCAATTTGGTATACAAATAAATTTTTGTGAAATTTTTTGTAAATTACAAAATAATTTGTAATTTAAAATTTTATAAAATATACCATTCGATAGAAATAATATTTAAATTTTAAATTTCGTCTGAAAAATAATATGTATTAAATTTGGTATACAAATAAATTTTTGTGAGGTAAAAAATTTAAATCAATTAATTTTATGTGTAGACATAAAATTAATTCATTATTTTTACTCTCGACTAAATAACAATAGTTTCACAAACTATTAATTTCTGTTGAAATGAAATATTATTTTATTCATTTATTTAAGGTTCACCATTCTTGACAACAAATAACAAAACGGCGTGCCATAAGCATCAAGATTCGATTTTAAAACGCCGCGCTTATACGCCGAGATGTATATAGATCTATAGAACGCTCGACGTTTGAACGGCAAAATGACGGCCGCGTTCCGAGAAACGCATATCTGCGCATTCTGCGCATGGACAGCGTTCCGAAATTCGCAACGGAGCGCATGAAAATGCTATTCATGCGCTTGATGCTTTCGCATTAAAGGCATCGTGTACCTTCGACCGATTCCGTGATTTTTGCGGTAAAAACGAAGTTTTTGCGGGGAAAACATAGTATTTTCGACGAAAAATACCAATTTCCGGCCGACATTGCGACATTCTCGCAAAAATAGGTGAAAGAAGCGGAGCACTGCAGACCACGCTTGTCCAGATAACCTTAAAAAAAAAGTTGAAAATGGATCTAATTGCGATGTTCGGGGAAAAACACGTATTGTTTGAGTATACAGTGCTTGAGGAGGCAACTGGCAAGCTTTTTACATTTTTTTTAACCAAGAGCGAACTTGATCGAGCAGATACCGGTAAGAAAATTATTTAAACACATTACATCGAACTACATCGAACATATCAGTGTTCAAATTTGTCATTACGATTGTTTGTACAGATCCGGAATATGTGCGTGGACGCATTAATGATCTACAGCGGGATGAAACAAACGACGATGAGGGAACCGATGGGGCTGTGGAAGACTCTACCGACCAGGATGCCCCTGTCAGTCCTGTCGCAAGCCAGACTAATGATTCAAATAACGATTCCAGCTGTGATAAGGAAGCAGAATGTTCGGTGCAGGTCACACTGCCTGGCAAGAAAAAGAATGGTGCCGGTACGTTTTATGAAGAGTCGAGGAGAAGAATCTAAAATACTTTTTAACAAGGTTTCGCAAAGATAGCCTAACAAATGATTCCAACAAAATTAATTTCAGCCAAGGAAAGTATTGTGTGGCAAAATGAAGCAGTATTGCTTTTCCTTACACTGTATCGTGACATGCAAGACCAGTTCGCGTCTGGTCGTAAATGCCATAACAAGTTGTGGGGTGAGCTTGCAGAGAAGATGCTCAAGTCTAACTTGGCATTCGAAGTGACTCCTGAACAGTGCGCAAATAAAATGTCCGGCCTGAAACGCACATATAAAACAATTGCTGATGGCAATTCTAAAAGTGGCGCTGCAAGCACCTGGCCATTTTTCGCAGTGAGTACTTAGTTTTCTTGATTTAGCTTAATGTACAGATTGGAAAGGTTTTAATTTTTTTTTTTTCAGGAAATGGACTCTCTTTTCGGGGGAAAAGCCTGGTGTAAGCCAGTTGCTCTTGCTTCTACTGCGGGACCATCCGACAGTGGATCTGAGACCTACGGCAGTCCCACCTCGCTTCCACTACCAAGTCAGTAAGTTAGAAAAAAAACCGGAAACGATGCAATGAGGTTCATTTTAAAATAAATATATTCTTCCTTTCTTAACAGGTACGCCAAAAAGGAGGCGGATGGACCAAGTGGTAAGCGATTTTATCGAAGATCTTAAAACGAGTCGAGAGGAAGAAGAAGAGAAATTGCGCGCGGAACGCGTGGCCAGAGAAAAACGACATGAAGATCGTTTGAAGCAACAAATAGCAGTACGTAAGCAGATGCACGCAGAAAAAAATGGCAGTACAAATGTCTATTGCCAAAGCTATGGACCAACTGGCACGCAACCTCGACAAGTAAATTGCCTTCACAGCAATGTGGCATTTTTTCTTTTTGATTCTTTTATGTCCATCTTTTAAATAATTATTCATGAGAAGATACATGCGTTCTTTTAACGTAATGGTTGTTTAGCCCAATTCCTACTAATTTATATGAACATTTATGCGATAAAACTGAAATGTTGTGTGTCAAAAGAACAAAATTTTTTAAAAATGTTTTTAATGATTAAAAACAAACCGTGAATCGATGGAACAATTCGTGATATTAGATATTGTGACGTGACTATTCTTAACGCATGAAAAGCCGACTCTTTGTGTCACAAAACAGCTCACGAGATCACTCAAGGATTGGGCGCCAGCTATCGCAATAAATTACGATAGCAAATTTATATTTCCATGCGTTCTCTCGTGAGTTCAACCATTTCGCCTGGCTAGCTGCCCTTGAGGATGGTAGAGGGGCGCGGTTAGGGGACGTTGGGACTTCCAAATAATTACTCTTTTTCCAGATTTTTTCGGGAAACACAATCATTGCTTTATTTAAATCAAATCAATACGTCGTCTCGCAGAAGGCGAGACGACGTATTTTATTCTAACGAATTTTTCTGTGATCTCGTTTCGCTTCTGAATATTATTCGACCGGAGTCTGTCCAATACTTGTTATGCTATTAATTTCCTTCAATTAACCCACGATAGCACTCGATAACAAATAAGATAACGTTAACAATAACTTTTTCTACTATTCTCTCGGCCTCCTGGCTATGCCACGCCTCAAACTCAAAATGGCCGATACTTCAACGGTTTTCTCCGCTTCCACGCACTGATACAAAATGGCCGTTAATTCTCCTTTCAGACCGAGAGTTCTAAATAAATTATTCTTATTATTCTATGGACTCTCGCTTTCGTGAATTATGAAAATTGAATCCCTCTCGGCGATTCTACGAAATTGAAAACCAGAACGGAACGCGCTAAGATGCTGGTCGCGGTAAAGACTCGAATTAAATGTGCGTTAACGTGCCGTCGCGACAATATTGCTTCGATTTTGGGCCTCTGGCCTATGAAATTGCATCTACTCGCGAATTCCTTCTTCCCTTTCCCAAAACCGAGCAAAACGACGATCTTACCGGTTTGTTCTCTGCAGAAGGGGCCCGTAAGGTAGCAGGCTCTCATCTTTGATATATTCGGTAGACGCGCTTTCTTGGGCGACGGACCTCGATAACGCCACGGTAACAACGTCCTTCCTCGTTCGACACTTCGGCAGGAGTATTCGAGAGAACTTCCACAATCGTCCTCGTAAGCTCGGTTCACCCCCACCCATGATTAATAATGATCGAACTGAGCGCGATCCTAATCGATTAGCGCGATACGTTCGGAGTGGGGGACGATCGATAGTCAAGCGCGGGATCGATGACGATAGCGATTCTCTCTCATATATTAAGAACGAGGGAAAATAATAATAATGACGTTCTCGTTGAGCTGACGTCCGAGAAGGTGCGAAGCTGGATTTTGCGCTCTCTCAGCGATGATGCCGAGAGCGACAACGACGAATGATGGTGGTGTGCGTGGCTCTCGTCGATCATGAAGACAGAGGCTCACGTGCATGAGCTACGGATCTCAATGGTGTTGGTGACGAGAGCGTTGAATATGGCTCTCGTTAACCGCGGTGCTCTTTCGTTCAATTTCGTTGACGATGCCGATGTTGGTAACGACGGAGACCGTCGTTTGCTCAAGAGAAATATCAAAAGTATACAAAAAGAATGAAAATCTAACGACAAATTACAATTTTGCCCTGTTGGTTGCGTTCGAGAGGAACTCAGCCGTGGAGCGAGGTTGTTCCACATACGTTATCGAGTCATTTGTGACGCGTGCAAAAATACGACGTCACAACACCTCCCCCCCCCTATGAAAAGGCCGACCCGGCCGTATAAGACCGAAGTTTCGCTCGTGCAGAATTTACATGACTCAATTATTACGCAAAAAAAAAATTTCTTTGTCGCAGCAGCGAGTTTCAGCACGAACGGTACCAACAGAGCTTTTTATTTTCATATTTTATTATAGCGAATAAACAAAGCATCATTTTAATGAACGGCGAGCGAGATTCAATTATCATTACAATACGAAAACATGCAACATAAATTAGGCTATCCCTCGGATGACACGATTATGGGTGTAATTACGAGGGTCTCGTCTCACGCGATAGCGAACAGGATACATGATTTTATTTTCAATCGTTATTGAAGTCGGGGGACCTCCGAGAGCGTCTTGGATTTCACAGACAAAAATAAATGCAAGAAAAAAGGATTCTCTTGATTTTCTCGAGTGTCTCCGTGATAACGCGTCGCAGGTGTAGTGGCGACGTTCACGCGCAAAACGATAATATTCGTTGCTTTTACGAATTCGAAATACCACAAAAAAAAATTCATAAGCAAATTTAGGATGGGAAGCCAAAACGATAAAAATCTACCAAATAGCGGTAAGCGACCGCTTGTCATATATTAAATTCCCGAAATCACGTCGGTTCGATAACGCTGGTCACGTAATTTTAAAACAAAATTTTCTCTATCTATTCGCGTCAAAGTTTCTAATTCTCCGGCGCGAATCGACGACAAGGTTCTCGGCACTTGTCACTTTGTCAAGGCACTAAGACCATTTCAGCAACGAATAGCTATCTATTTTTTTTTGCGCGGAAACAATTTGACCGAATTTGGTAATCGACGGCATATCTCGCGGTTTGAAAATCTTATACTCGGTGAGAGTCACTTCGCGAGGATTCGACTGTACGCGCGTCATGTCGGCGTTCTCTCTCTGACACTCGCGAGAGATGGTAAAACTACGCACGAGACTCATACGTGAGGCCCGAAGTTGCGCGAAGCAAGCCGAAGATGCACGGTACGCGCACGCGCAGGAGATAACGCACACTTTAACGCGCAGCTCACGAACGAGATTCACCGATTTACGCGCACACTTTTACGAACTCGTAGGCTACCGGTACGAAGTACATGGGGAGAGCGGCTACGCGACAAGACGAGGCATTGCAATAAACTTTTCATTTTTTTTCTGTTTTCCAAAAATAATGCGATGCGACAATCGTTGCTCTCAAAATTGAGCAATCGTATCAAATAAATAAATATCAATGACCAAAAACATTTCGCTCGAAAGCGTACAGGCACTATATTGTACGAGCCAGAACACCAAAAAAATTTGGCAATTATTCAACGAGCGATTCACACGAATTAATAAATTAGAATAAATTATTTACGAACGCGAGTATTACGTGCTATTATTTACAACAACAAAAAAATTTAATAAAAATTTTCGCAGCACGAAATATAGAGAGGTACGCGAGACAATATTACTGTCGATTCCGAAAAAAATTCAACCGAAATATTCACAGCACGAAATATAGAGAGGTACGCGAGACAATATTACTGTCGATTCCAAAAAAAATTCAACCGAAATATTCACAACACGAAATATCTCGAGAGAAGTTCGAGATTACACATTCGCGTACTCGACGACAAAGCTGATAAGGTAAACAAACGAAATTAATTAATTATTCTAAACCACGATTCTCTCTCGAGTAAGACACAAAATTAAATAATCGCTGTACAAGATATTTAATGAGAAATTACCTTAACGGTCGAATTTCACTGGTCATTTTCAATATATTTAATTTTCTGGATTTTCACGATAACTGTAACGAGAACGTAGGACGCTGTGTCCAGTCAGCGAGGGCTATATAAACCTTGGCTCTCTCGCTGCCCGCACACGTATACGCAGAGGACAAATCACACACACGGACGAACACACTACCACCACTGTCGCGCGGCGCACGATGAAAACAAAGCAAAAACTTTATGACTCGAGAATAACGGCTTTTCGAACGTACCAAATTTTCTCTCGAATATTCGACAAAATAATATTTCACAATTCTTCACGTATTTTCTATCTCTTTCTATCTTTCGTTACTTATTCGCGAATATTAAAATTTCACTTTCTTACTCGATAATTCTACTTTTAACGCGAGACATTCAATTCTTCCTATAAATTCTATCTTTTTCTATCTTTAGTTTTTCATTCTCGAATATGCGAAAATTCTCTTTCTTGTCCGTTAACTTTTTCTTTTAACCACGATGCGTTAAAATTTTCCCTATTCCGTTTCTTTTACTAACCCTCACTTCTATCTAATTTTACTCCTCATTCAAAATTTGTAGGGGAAACGACATCTCACAGAATTCCAAAAATTTTCAAAATTTACTTTCTACTCAAAACTAACTCACTGAAAATTTCTACACTTTTTCCAACGGTCGAGCCCCACGTTGGGCGCCAAATTTGTGATGTGACTTTTCTTAACGCATGAAAAGCCGACTCTTCGTGTCACAAAACGCCCAATCCTTGAGTGATCTCGTGAGCGTTTTGTGACACGAAGAGTCGGCTTTTCATGCGTTAAGAAAAGTCACGTCACAAATTTGGGGCGAAGCTCGATACCCGCACGGAGACGACGTCCTTCCTCGTTCTTCACGTCGGCTTGAGTCTTCGAGAGAACTTTCGTAATCGCCCTCGTAAGCTCGGTTTCTTACCCCCACCCTAATGTAATTCGAGTCGAATGTTAGCGCGATTTGATAATCGATTGCGCGATTGATTCGAGGCGGCGGGTAGATCGATGGCGTGAGCGATAGAACGAGAGCGCGATCGATTCTCTCCCAAATTACGGACGAGTGACAATAATAATAATAATCTCCGAACGATGATAATTCTTCGGCGATGAGAAGCCGTGCGACGGCGTTGGATTTTGGTGCTCTCTCAGCGATGATGCCGAGAGCGACAACGAAGAATGATGTTGGTGTGCGTGGCCCTCGTCGATGGTGGTGAGAGAGGCTCACGTATATGACCTGCGAGACTCGGTGGTGTTGGTGACGAGAGCGTTGAATATGGCTCTCGTTAGCCTCGATGCTCTCCCATTTGATTTCCTTGACGGTGAGAATATCCTCGATGACGTCATGTCGGTAACGACGGGAACCATCGTTCGCTGAAGAGAATTTTCGCAAATACAAAATAAATTAAAAACTGTCGACAAGTTAACGAATTTGCCCTGTTGGTTGCGTTCGAGAGGGACTCAGCCGTGGAGCGAGGTTGTTCCACATACGTTATCGAGTCATTTGTAACGCGTGCAAAAATACGACGTCACAATATATACATCTAGTTCTAAGCTAATAAATCTAAGTTCGCACCGTTTCTATTATATCGTTTAAGTTTCGTTTATACCGCATTTCCTACGGTCATACTTTTTGTTTTCATTTTCTGCCACGCCAGTATCGCAGCCACGAAATATTTTTTAGAAAGTAATAAAAACCTCTGCGATAACTGAAATTTCTTACGCGGTATTATAAAACGAAATAACCTGCATAATATGTTTCATGAGACTGATGAGTTATTTTACCATTTTTTTAAGTTTTTGTGACCAATTTTTGTTAAAGTAAGAGGCTGAATGTCTTAAAAACTTTGTTTTTATTTCATAAAACTGTACAAAACTTATAAAAATAAAAGAAAAATAAAGTTACATCTTCCACTTGTAAATGGTTTAGTCTTTTGTTTTGTGGAAAATTAACTTTTCACATTTTATCGTACTCGCAGTTTCTCATGCAAGGGCAATAACTCGGTTATTCGCTGGCAAATATTATGCAAGACACAGCAGGCTATGATGAATTCTGGAATCTTCGTTATATCCGTCAGGGGTAAGCAATCAAGGAGTATTCTGAACCGAACCTTCAAAAGACCAAATGCTCGTTCTATGGCCGTTCGTGTTGACGACAGAGCATAATTGAAATTCTTTTTTCGTCATGATAAGCGGCCATTATCTCGGTATTGTACGAGAAGTCGGTTATGAAGAAGATATGCCGAGTCTCCAATTAAGTGACTGTCATGGGGAAAATAGTCCCTCGGTCTTTCAACGAAGGCTGCAATTGGAGAATTTCGGTACACTCTTGCATCATGCACCGATCCAACATATCCAGCAAAGCAATGTGTGAAAGAGCTGCGGGCGTCACATGTAGCTTGTAAAATAACAAAGTGAAACCCCTTTCTGTTAACGTAGGAGACTGGGTCAACTCTCGGAGCACGAATTCTTATGCGAGTGCCGTCAATTGCCCCAATGACTGATGGGAATCCAGCTGTTGCTCGAAATTCATTCATTACTCGCACAGCATTTTCTCCTTCGGGCCATTTAATGAATCGAGGTGCGATGCAGTGTAGAGCATGTGTGACTCTGCGCACAGCTCGAAACGCTGTTGCCTTGCCGACACCAAATTTGGTACATACCGATCTACACAAAAACCATTAACATATCAATTATATTTTAATTTAAAAACTTGGAGATGGGCAAGGTGTATATTTACACCACTCACAGAAATACACACCGGTAAGAGTCAGGAGTTGCCATGAACCATAAAGCAATGAAAAGTTCTTTTGCCGCTGGAATAGTGCTTCTTCCATGTGGTGTACTGAGTGCAGCTCCAATTTCGGCAAGGATGATTTCAAAAGTCTCAGGATACACTCTACAATGAAAAACAAAAAAGCTCTGTTATGGAAAGACAGTTTTGTTGAGTCCATGATAGATTCAAAAGTGCAATAATAACCTGAAATTCCTTCGAAACTCCTCACGATCGTATCTCGGAACAACACGCTCTATGTAATCCCTTAATTTTTCTCCTATTAAAGGTTCACCGCGCACTCTTAAAGTTACAAAAATTGTGCACGTTAATTCCATTTCTTTATGATAATTGTATGTTTCGTCTTCCGCCACGTCACTATTACTGGAATCCGTGCTTGTATCATCACTGGATTCAATAATTTCATTAACGGCAGTACAAAGCGATACAATTAATTGTTTTTTGCTTGAAGCTTCCATTTCGTGATCGTTTACAATTATCTGTCACGATTATATTATTTAAGGTTATAATTACATCAGTGTACTCCGATGTTTTCGCATGCGCATGAGCGTGCACGAGATGTGTTCCGTTTTAGATCGCGCATAGCTGCCACAAAAATTACGGAACGCTTTTCTTCCGCTTATGCCATCTATGCGCTGCTATGCGCTCTATGGGTTTCTCGGAACGTGGCCGAAAAATACTCGCAAACGCGCTCTCGCATTTACGACCTTGAGTACACACGGACGCTCGCACGCACACTAACCCACTCGTCCCACTCTCGCGTGTAAAAGAATGACGGCGAGGCGGGACTTCTCCCCACTTTTACCATTACGCTTTAGAATCTTTTTTGCAAGTTTTCTCGCTTATTTTTGCAAATAGAAAGATGGAGTCCTACGCTTCCTTTGAATATTTTTTAATTCTCTACAACTTTTGTTTGGAACATTTTTCGATCAAACGTTTAGATTCTGAGATAACCCCTTTTTAACCCTTTATCTCAAAACCTCGGTGTCTGGGTGCAAAAAAATTAGCACCATTCGATTCAGAATCATCGAATTACCCTTATATCAAGTTTTCGGGTTTATCCCAGAAAAAGTCTCACTTTTTCTCTTTTTGACTGGACTATAGAGTTGCGTCAGGTTTCACGCTCATCCGGAAATTCACCCTGGATACTCTTCCCTTAAATTCCATGAGAGTCAACCCCCCAGTACCGCGCAAAAGGAAAAGAACACGCAGAGCCGGACGAAGGTATCAATTACGTAAACTCGACGCGATATATTCGAATCCGTGGCCAAAAAGGTTAAACCCTGTTCAAAGAGCTGAATCAAATTATCACGGAGTACGGGCATTGCCTGCAGAAACAGAAATAACTAGAGAGACTCCGAAACCCAAAATTATTTCCACTGAAATCATTAAACATCCGGTAACTATTTACAAACTAATTCTGATTGATCTTCCTCCAATCACCCCTTTGTTCAATAAAGGTAACGACAGTGATCCTCGGGGTAAAGCCAATAGTAAATTATATCGAAACGCCGAGTTCAAATCTCAGTAGATACCTTACGAAATTGAAAATTTAACAGTGATTCCAAGCCCATTTCCCGGGTAATTTTCCGAAAGGTTCTCAAAAACAGGGGCAGATGTGTTCGAGATTGATTCCAGGAGTAGTACCGAAATTTTTCCACGACTAGAGAGTCTCAATCAAATTCAACACATCATACGTCAAAAATTATTAATAGTTCGCGAAAACTCTCGTTTTTGACGTAACACATTATACATATTTGTTACGTAGCCTATACTACGAGATTGTAATATCACCAATGTTCTATAATTGTTACGGATTTGTTACAAGAAATGACTTGTGACATTTATGTCACACATTATACATATTTGCTACGTAGTCTCTACTACGAGATTATATTATCACCAATGTTCCATAATTGTTACAGCAATTAATGTTCTATAATTATTACGGATTTGTTACAAAAAATGTCTTATAACATTTATGTCACAGTGTGACATATTTGCTACGTAGACTATACTACGAGATTATAATATCACCAATGTTCTATAATTGTTACTGCATCGACTCGTAACAGTTTGACAAGTTTACAGTACATGTAAATATCTCGTATAAGAGTGACGAGATGTTGACGTATCAATGTAACGTATTTGTGATGTCTCCCACACAGCAATATGATGTCTGAAAGAATCGCTGTAGATTTCTTATGTAAGATTTGGACATCCGAATACATTTTCCGAAAGACATCTTAATGAGTTCCGAAAGTAGTCGAATGCGCCACTTTGAGGGATGATTTTGATATCTGTGAAAAGTTGTCTTGAAGATAAATTTTTCAGACTTCTTAAAAAAGATATCGTAAAGACTACTATTACGAGATTTCTTCACAAGACATCGTGAAGATAATTTTTAAGGGTTCCTTTAAAATTATCAAAAATTAATTTTTTTCTTATTTCTATCGTTTGCAAAAATTTTTTAATACGTATTTTTATTTATTTACATAGTTACTGGACCGACTGTATTAAAAAAAAATTAGAAAAAAACTCGATTTCATCATTTCAAATTTATCTGCCTCCACGGGGATTTGAACCTGCGACCTGCCTATCTATCCTACTTGCGAACCTATCACGCTAACGACTACTTATGAATTCTCTTTACTTATATGATATATCAGTGGTGAAATCCCAGAATTAAAACGGTACCGATATGTATCCGAACAAATATTATCACGTAGTTCATCTGAATATGCGATTTCTAATAACTTTTTAATATTCATTCCGAAGATCTCTTAAGGGGAGGTTCAACCCCCTCCCCCGCGTTTCCACTTTCGTGAATGCGAGAGAGATAGAGCTAAAACGTTTAACACATTTTTCGCGGAGATGACTTGATAGAATAAAAAAAGAATATAGTGGGGCTATGGCCTGTACACATTAATTACGCAGGCGACCCCACTAATCTTTTTTCCTTTCATCAAGCCATCTCCGAGAAAAATGCGTCAAGAAATTTTGGAGGTTATGTTGACCTTTTTACGCTCTTCTTAAGTAATTCTTATTTCAGACTTCTTCAGACTAACGTTTGCGAGATATCATACGTGTTGCTCTAGAAGTAGTTTTAAAAAAAAGTTCGCGAGGAAGTATTTCTGACTTTTGTGCTGTGTGGGCTTTAGTTTTTCGTAATTCCTACATCTTTCATTGACATCCTTACTGCATATCGTCAGGACGTATTATATACATCTCGTTTACGTGCGTTATGAAAAAGTTACGAATTTGTGATGAACATTATATGACGTAGTTATTACATTTCAATTATACGTAAATGTTTCGTAAATCATCCAAGTGTGTTTGCTGGGACGTTTCGATCCTTATTCGGATCCTCTCCAGATTTATTGTTTCTAAAATTACATTCATTATTGTCTTATTTTGTATAAAACATTTTACATTATAAGCTTAAGTGTTATGTGTCATGACTGACCTGAATTTGTATGGGTAATTTTTGATCATTTGGTGAATCTTGGATAATATTCATTATGAATTTATTGTATCAAGACGGGTCGTTTTTTTGTGATCCTTTGTGTGTGCGAGAGGGAAGATTTTGATATTTCAATGCTTAGTTAATGTTTTGTGTGAGACCTTTGTGTACGTGTTATTTACCTATGAATTTTATGTTTGATATTTTCCAAGATTCATTTCTGATCAAAATTAACAATTTTCATTACATGGTGTTTCAAGAGCTGAGTAGCGACTACGTATTGCCATTTGCCGTTAGTTGTTTTTCTTGCCGGACTAGATGTGTTAACCGGTTTTGGGCTGGTTTTAAATTGATAACTGTTAGATTTGGTAATCAATTTTCAATTGATGAATGGTCATTTAAGGTTTTTCAATTATTATTCAGAGTTTTATAAAATTATTGAATTATATATGCTGCTTAGTTTGTCGATGTTGGTTCTAAAATTGATCGCTTTTGAGTGTGCTTTAATCTGTATCATTTCCAGAATTAATCGCTTTTTGAGCCATTTTTCATTATTTAAAATTTTAACGTTGTCAAATTTAAAATTGTGTTTTAGTTGTTACGTCCTGACGTCCATAGATTTGATTGTTTAACGAAATCATCACCAAAAACATGATTAAAAATCTGAAGATTTGCGAGAAGAAGGTTCGTCGTTTTCGATGGTATTCCGTTCAATTTGATGATATAAAATAGAAATTCATATTACCAATTGAAAATCTCAAGAAAATGGCCATGGGTAAAAACGGGTAGTATGGAAGGAAAAACCAGGAACATAGATTCCTACAAAAGCCATAAAGTCAAACACTCTAACGTCGCCTTCCTAACTGATGTATCCTCCACCGGCCTATCGATCCAAGAGATAGATCCTTGGATTCGAAAATGCTCTTATTATTAGAAAAAGATTATAATAACAAGGCAAAAAGTATTTTGCTCTGTCGTAGAAATGACGAGAGGCACCGGATTCACCCTCTCGGAAAACAAGCTCACACAAGGGAACGATCCTCCTTTCTCTTTTCTCAAACCGATATATATATCGGTATATATATACGCGAACACGAACGAACGGAATGGCTCTAAATAACGATGAATTTTCCAATCTCATGGTAATACAGAATTTGGAAATAAATAATTAATTTAATTAGATAACCAACTTTCAGGATAAATCCGCAATAAGACTGAGTAGCAAAATGGACAAATGAAATTAAACAATAATTAAAATGAACAACGAAATAGAACAATAATTAAAAAAATAATGAACTAGAACAATAATTAAATAAATAATGAATAAATAATGAATTAATAATTAGATAAACGAATGAAATGGTTGAAAATATATTTATATCTCTTTTAATAAAAATAGATAATGAAAATAGAATAAAGAACGAGATCCAAATTAAATAATAACGTAGACGGATTCAAATACAATAAGCATATCATAAATACAATCTACCTATTCAGTAATTATTTCCTTCAAATAAAAAAACATCAAACGAATATAAATCATATCTCGAGGTACTAATCAATAAAAATCTATAATTGCAAAACGAAATCCTGCTCTGTACTCAGAATTACGAACTCATCCGATAAATAATTTAATGTTAAATCCAATAATAAAACCCAAAGAGAAACAAGTCAAAACTTATATTGTTAAATGGAAATAATTCAAAACTCAAAATAATATTTTCATGTGTTAAAATCTAATGGAAAGAAAGAAGCCAAACGCTCAGAGGCAAGACCCAGTTACATAGGGCCCCCACCCCTCTTTCGACGTTTCACGGGGCTTGCGCGGCGAAACGAGAGACTTGGCTCTAGTCGCTACCCGGAGATCGCTCGATTGCATCCCCACTCCAACCCCTCGTCTCAGCCACCCTCCTTCTTCACCCACCCTGATATTTCACATGTCTCTTTCTCGGAGGAAAAAGGGCACGATGGGGACTTGAGATTTCTTTAGTCATGCGCCGTAGTCATCCACCTTTCCCTCTTTTCTAGTCGACTCATACGAAAAATTGCAATATGGAAAACCAAGAAAAAACGATCTTTCAGACTCAGGTTCAATTTTTTACCAAGAATGTTTAAACATTGTTACTTTAGAAATGATTAAATCGTCTAACCATTTATTTATAATAATATAAATTATAAGTTTAACACGCAAAAATATCGCATAAAAAGACCTAGAAATAATTCAAGATCGCTACCTCATACATTTTATTTTTGAATAAATAATGGCCTCATTAAAAATAGTTAACAAACAAAAGAACGAAAAGAAAAAACATTCAATTTAACGAAACGCATGAATTATATCGCGTATGGCCCTGCCGCGTGGCTCACGTGGAGCACGTGGCAGTCTCGATCAGCCACTCGTCCGACGCGGTCTCGCTGGCTCTGCGAAGTAAATGTACAATTTGTAATAAGGCTTGTACCAACGTACGTGTGTTCCCTTGACTCCAAACACAACAAATGACGACGAGGAAAGAAACGAATCCCACATGGTGTAGAGTGAAAAGACAAAAATTAAATTGCAATGGGCAATGAGTGAAAAGTGGACTGAAATCGAGAAGCACGTGGCGACAGGAAAAACCTCGTGGATTTACGAACAGACAAAAGAGACATTAATCCAAATCTGCGACTATTATAACATCGACGCAAAATCGTCAACGAACATTGATGAATTACGGAAAATCGTGACAAAATTTGTGAAAGTGCAAGAAACGCAAACTAAAGAGAACGTGTCAGAGGAGAATAAAACTCCGGGGACATCAAGAGTATCAGCAGAGTCAATCGGAGATACACTGGATGACGTCATGGCACCCAATATAGGTAAACTTACCGAGTTCGAACCAGAAAAACAAACCTGGGCCGACTATATAGAACAAGTCGAATTCTATCTCGAGGCAAATAATATTACCAACGATTCGAAGAAACGGGCTACGCTGTTGACAGCGATTGGAACGAAAAATTACGCGATAATAAAATCTCTCTGCTCGCCAACTGCCCCGAAAGATATGGAATACAATAATATCCTTGATAAATGTAAATCGCATTTCGGTCAGAGTATAAACGAACTTTTAGCTCGGATTCATTTCCACAAACGAAACCAACAAGAAAACGAAACGCTCAAGGATTTCGTTCGCGAAATAAGAAAATTAGCGATAGATTGTAAATTCTCGGGCCCCGACGGGAAATTACCAATGCATATCATGCTACGTGATCGTTTTGTGGCAGGAATACGGAACGGAGAGCTTCAAAGATACTTATGCCACCGACACGAAGAATCGGTAACGGCAACAAACCCGGACGGATTATCGCTAGATGAGGCCCTAGAAATAGCTTGTAACGCGGAATCGGCAGAACAACAACAAAAAATACTCCATCAACCAGACTCGGAAACGATCCAAAATATTTCGCAATATAAAACATTCAAACCAAACGAAAAAAACACAAATCAAAGACCGTCTCGTGACCCGTATTACCGTTGCGGGTATTCGAACCACTCGCAAGATAAATGTTTTTATAAAAACGAAAAATGTAGCTTTTGCGACAAGGTCGGGCATTAAATTAGAGTCTGCAAAGCTCGACAACGATTGAGTCAGAAACAACCGATGCCAAAAAACAAATCGACGCGAACTCACCCAATAGAAGAAACCACAAGCGACGACACAGACGACGATATTTACGCATGCAGCATTGCGGTGAAATCAATGCGAGGCAAGGAAAGTAAAAACGAATATGTCGTAGAAATCCACATCAATTCAAAGCCGTGTCAATTCGAAGTCGATAATGGGGCTCAACAATCACTCATGAATAAACAAATTTACCAGAAAATCTGGCCGGAAAAGGAACCCTCCTGGCTAGAAAAGCGCGTCAAACTATACGGGTACGGAAAAAGACCAATCGACGTAATCGGAGTAACTAACGTAAGCGTGCGTCATCGAAATAAGAAACAAGTGTTGCCGATAGTAGTGACAAACGAAAGCCAAGGAGCAAATTTACTGGGGAGAAATTGGTTCGAGCAATTGGGTACAGCGATGACTGGAATTCACAGCGTATGCGAAGAGAAGAGCATATTGAAAAAATTTCCATCTCTCACGTCAAAAAAACACGATGGGCATAATGGGACGCCGATTCATATCAAGTTGAAAGAAAACGCTTACCCAAAATTTATTAAATCTAGAAGAATACCGTACGGACTTCAAGAAGCGGCGATGGACGCATAAAATCCATGGTAAATCAAAAAATGTTGACACCCGTGGACCAGTCCGACTGGGCAACACCCGTTTTGTTCGTGAGAAAATCCAACAGCAAAATAAGAGTAGTCGGAGACTACAAATCGATGGTAAACCCAGAAATCCGTGAATCGGAATATCCACTACCGACGGTCGAGGAAGCGTTAGCAGCACTCAACGGAGAATTTTTTTCGCAAGTGGATTTACGTTACGCGTATAAACAATTCCGCGTCGATGAAGAAACATCAAGAATTCTCACAATCAGCACGCGAGGAAGTTTATTCAACGTGAACCGGTTGCTAGACGGCATTGCGGCAGCCCCACGAATTTTTCAAAAATTCATGGCAACGATATTGTCGGGAATACCTGGCATTCAAATCTATCTAGACAACATAAAGATACAAGGACAAGATTTAGAAGAACACGATCAACGATTGACTGAAGTCCTGCACCGGCTACAACGATCGAACCTCCGGGTCAACGTCGAGAAATCGGTATTCGGTGTAAAATCAATGGATTTCCTGGGCCACCAAATTTCTACTGAGGGCGTCCAGCCACTGGAAAACAAGGTAACAGCTATAAAAAACATGAAAACCCCAAAAGATAAGCGTGAACTCCAAGTTTTCCTGGGGGAGATAAATTCTTATGCAAAATTCATAAAAAATAGGGCAACAATTGGTGAACCTTTCCACCGACTGTTAGACGACGATTTAAATTGGAATTGGGGATAACGATAACAAAAAGCCTTCGAAAAATTAAAAAGTAAACTAATCAGATCGGGGATTTTAGGATATTTCGACGACAAATTACCGATTGTGCTCTCCGCCGACGCCTCGCCGATCGGAATAGGAGCCGTGCTCGCCCATAAACTGCCAGCCGAGACAGAAAAACCAATAACATATTTCTCAAAAACTCCAAACAAAACTCAACGGAAATATGCGCAGATTGATCGAGAAGCCGCGTCACTGAACGAGGCAGTAACACATTTTCACCAATATTTATCGGGACGCTCGTTCGCTTTGATTACAGATCATCAACCACTCTTGGGAATCTTCGAGCCAAAGAATCAAACCTCAGACCAAATATCACAAAAACTAAAACGGTATAAAATAACGTTATCGGCCTACAACTACAAGTTGAGCTATCAACCAGCAAAAAAACACGGAATGCCGATTTCTTGTCAAGATTACCGCTAGAAGAGGAAATTGAAGAGGAAGAAAAAATCGGCGACGTCCTCATGCTGGAAGGCGTGACTCGAAACCCGGTGTCAGCAGCAGAAGTAGCTGAAGAAACCGACAAGGACGAAACTCTTAAGCTCACAAAGTTGTGGTTAAACACAGCATGGCCGGAGAAAGCAAAAGAAAAACATCACGGTTTTTGGTCGAAAAGGAACGAATTATCAATCAAACACGGTCGTTTATTATGGGGCTCAAGGATAATCGTGCCGAAAAAATTTCAACCTGAAGTACTAAGATACTTAAACGCAAATCATCCAGGAATCGTTGCAGCAAAAGCATACGCTCGTTCATACGCGTGGTGGCCCGGCATAGATAGAGAGCTCGGAATAATGATTAAAAACTGCGATCAATGCCAAGGGACCCGGCCGAGCCCGCCGAGAGCACCAATACAGCGCTGGAAAAGCTCGGGTAGGCCGTGGATCCGGCTGCACATCGACTTTGCCGGTCCATTTCGAGGTCAAACGTTCCTCATCGTTGTGGATGCATACACCAAATGGACAGAAGTATGCCGCGTCCCCTCAACGACATCGGCCAACATCATTCGTGAACTCCAACGACTTTTCGATTCGTTCGGCCTCCCCGAAACTATAGTATCAGATAATGACACATCATTCAGATCCGAAGAGATGCAGAAATTCTGCAAAAGAAATGGCATCGAATGCATTTTCATAGCACCTTATCATCCATCCTCGAACGGGCAAGCCGAGCGGGCCGTCCAAACGAAAAAGCAGTCCTTGAAAATACTGAAGGAAGGTGACTGGGAAACAAAAATCAGCAGATTTCTCCTAAAACAGCACACGACACCGTCGAAGTCTACAGGAAGTTCACCAGCGGAAATGATGTTCAACAGAAAACTGCGGCCCCCTTTAGATATTTTATCGCCTCAACACACTCACGCCCACAGTCCAAAAATCGTAAGGGATACGCCCGTGGGGGCTCGTGCGATACAAATCGGAGATTGTGTACGAATGCGTACACACAGAAAAACGGGTCCAAAATGGATCAGGGCAACAGTTGAGAGGAAAACGGGGCCACTATCTTACGAAGTACGAGAAACAATCACTGGAAATTTACACAAACGACACATCGACCACCTACAACACGTTCCAAGGCTGATAGCACGAGAAAAAAAAATCGAAAAAAGAAGATAAAACGTTGACAGAGAAAAACGATGTACAGACAAAACACAATTATAACTTACGCAGAAGAAATCACTGAAAAACAGCGCCATATAGTTTGAGACCTTTTGTTCAAATTAGTTTTTTCTCGATCACCTCTTATTATTAAAAATTTGTTTATTACCAGTGTACAGCATTGCTTTATACTAATCCCCCCCCTTTCCTAGTAAGGCCGGGGCTGCAGCCCGCACCCTACACCTTTTCCATTCTGTATCGCAATTTTGCCGAGAGTGAAGGGAAAACTGCAGAAAAACCTTCACTGATACAGACGGTAAACTCTACCTAAGCGCCCGTCGGTAGCAATGTGAGCACGCTCTAGCACGACTATCGTCGGTCGGTTAGGTAGTTACCTCCTCCATTGCGATCCAGTGAGCCAGTCGCTTGTACAGTTAGGTGAACCACCATCCGAGCGATAAGAACCGCGTCGGCAGGCCTCACCGGAACCGTACAATTAACCGCCCACTTATCGCAATGAGGTCTTTGGGATTCCATTATTTTAAGGTGGGGTGCCAACCCACCAGGATTGCAGCTGATAAACACTTGAAAAATTTGAATATTTTTCAGCGGTGTCGCCGGGGTTTGAACCCGGGTCCCGCGGATTACGAGACCCGCGCTCTAGCCACTTGGCCACTGCTCTCCCTTACCTCTTATTATTATTTTTTTTCTCTCTTTTCTATCTCTCCGATTTCTATATTTTATGCATCAAGCAAGAGACATTTTTCGTTATGTTATTAAATCAAGAGACATTTTTCGTTATGTTCATTAAATCAAATCTTGAAGGGAGGGATATCGCGTACGGCCCTGCCGCGTGGCTCACGTGGAGCACGCGGCAGTCGCGATCAGCCATTCGTCCGACGCGGTCTCGCTGGCTCTGCGAAGTAAATGTACCATTTGTAATAAAGCTTGTACCAGCGTACGTGTGTTCCCTTGACTTCAAACACAACTAATAATATTAACTACAAAGGAAAAGAGACTTTATCAATGATGGAATAAAGGCGTGGAAATATTTATAATGTTAAAATTATTATTACTTATCAGGAATTAACATTGTCTACGAAGTAGGAATGTAAAAAGTGCGGGGCACATGCATATGCCTGTATATATGTTCAGGGGTACCGACCACGCATAGGACCCACTCAGCGATAAACCTTTCTCACACCATCCCCACCAAAAATCGATGGGGGTGGCGTGGATCGCTGGGTATATAAAGCGCGGAAAAAGCGGTCTCGGGGGATTTCTTCGATTTTTTTCCGACCTAGAAACTTCTAAACTCATCGTCCTCACCGAAACCATTCTCGAGTTGAACTTGTGAAATTTTCGACAAAAACGTTCTTGGTTCGGGATTTTTCCGAAACAATTCGCTTTTGGACTAAGAATTTTTCACTCGATTTTTCGAAGGAAGTTAGTTTTTTTTTTCTGTTTCGAATTTCAAGTCTTGAGTTTCTGAATCGAAATGAAATCGACTTTTTAGTTTATTCTCGAATTTTCGAATCGACTCTTTGAATGTCGGAAAAGACTTTGGATTTCGTTTTATTCTACTTCATATTACTTTGCCTAGTTATTATTTTCTGTTTAATAATTTTCATTTATTTTACTTTAACGAACGCAATCCAAGAATTGTTGGAAAAAGTACAAATCGCGCTCATTGTTAAATAAATCGCGGAATTGAAAACTGATCTTATTATGCAAACCATTCTTTAATTCTTTTAATCATTTTTAAATAAAATTGGATCTCGAAAAAAATAAAATCTGTGCATCAACATTTTCTTCGATTTCGTCATCCACCTGCCACGCCCCTTGATCACTCGCCGATTACTTCATCGCTTCACGTTCGGGTCCTCACCACGGCTACCAATGGTATCATCTTTTCCATCAGGAGAACATCTGGCCTTGTAAGTGAAATTCTATTTAATTATAAAATCATTGTCGTGATTGTGAAAAACGTTTTATTTCTGGGAAATTATAAATTCAGTGGATATCATCAATTCGGACGGAAATTAATTAATTGGAATAAACCATCCAGTCGTTTATTGGGAAAAAGCCCAATATTAATTAAGTGAATCCTAACCATCGATTGTCCTCACGGCGTTGGCGGCATAATTCTTTCAAGTTCGATATCTAATTAATGTCGTTAAATAACGTGGATCAAGACAATTTTATTTGTGAATATTGATAAAAGTTTCGCGTCTCGTTTTCCCCTCTGGTTATTTTATTAATGCAAACGCACTATCTAATATTCGTTACTACCCATTCGTCCTTACGATCGATTAAGTGCGAATGATCGCGAAAAGAATAAACCAGTGAATAGTGGGTTGACCGTTTAACGAATTCTTAGATTCGCGAACCAGTGACTCATCGAAACCCACGGAACGAAGTTAATTGAGTTTTTCTTTCGGAATTCCATTGAAATTTTAAACAATTAGACAAGTTAAATCCAAAGAATTTTCTTTGCCCAACGATTAATTTCAAAATAAGAACCCTCCTCTCTCTCTACTACTAGTTAACTCACTTGATCTCAAGGATAAGTACGGTTGTGCAAATCTACGTCTTCATCCGAGGATTCGTGTTCTTTACTTTATTTCTCTCCGTGCGGAAAATTGGTTGGGACTAGAGTTGCGTCAGGTTGCACGCTCACCAAGTTTTCGTAGTCTTCCCCTCCGTGCGAAACTTGGTTGGGACAAGAGTTGCGTCAGGTTGCACGCTCACCAAATATTCGTACTCCTTCTTCCTGGGCGAAAAATCTGGTTGGGACAAGAGTTGCGACAGGTTGCACGCTCACCGAAAATTCACCCTAGATACTCTTCCCTCAAATTCCCCCAGTACCGCGCAAAAAGAAAAGAACACGCAGAGCCGGACGAAGGTATCGATTACGTAGACTCGACGCGATATATTCAAATCCGTGGCCAAAGAGGTTAAGTCCTGTTCAAAGATATAAACCAAATTATCACGGAGTACAAACATTGCCCGCAGAAACAGAGGTAGTGAGAGAGATTCCAAAACTTAAAATTGTTTCCACTGAAATCATTAAACACCCTGTAACTATTTACTAATTAAAGTCGATCAGTCTTCCCCCAATCAACCCGTCATTCAATAAAAGTAACGACCGAGATCCACGTGGTAAAGTCAACAGTGAATTGTATCGTAGCGAAAGATCCGAAGAATCAATATAAATCAACGCAACTAAGAATTAAAACAGTGATTCCGAGCCCATTTCCCGAGAGGTTTGACTCAAAAACAGGGGCAGACGTGTTCGAGATTGATTCCAGGAGTAGTACCGAAATTAATTTCCATGACTAGAGAGTCTTGATTAAATTCAGCACGTCATACGTCGGAAATTATTACTTTTCGCAAAAACTCCCATTTTTGACGTAACATAGTTCTATTCTGTGTTTTGCTAACGCTGTGTTTACTGTGTCAGTGTGTTTTGGACTATTTTTGTGTTCGTCGATTCTCGTTTTTAGATATCTTTTTGTTTGTCCTATGTACAATGCATCAAGATTATTACAATCGATTTGGTAAATTACGTTCAATTTATCCACGTTGTCTATTTGATCTTTTGTAGAACCGGTGATAGAGTGAATATTGTGTTGGTTGTTGATGACTAGTGTTATATTGAATTGTCGAAAAAGGCAAACTAGTTGATGGTGAATATTTTCAGTATAGGGTAAATTTATTGATCTGGAGGAGTCGAATGCGTTGTTATTATTTGATTGTGAATGAATTGTTCTTAGTTTTTGTTTTATTACTTTTTCTGTGAAGGAAATTGGGAAACAGTTTTCTGTCATTGTGTTTTTGATTAGTTCAATGTTTTTTTGGTGGAAGGATGCGTGTGATAGTTTTATCGCTCTGTCTACCAACATCATGATAATTCCTTTTTTTTGGCTAAGAAGGTGGTGAGAGAAGAAGTTTATGAATCAACCTGACCAAGTCGGTTTTCTGCACCAGTCGGTGATTATTGAGTTTTTTTTGCGGATTAGCAAGATGTCTAGAAATGGTAATTTGTTGTTTGTTTCTACTTCAACTCTGAACTGTAATTTAGTGTGGTATGCATTGAAGATGTTAAGTGTTGAATCTATTTTGTCCGTAGGCAGAGCTATGATAATATCGTCTACGTATATTTTGTAGATTGGTATCGTGAATTTTAGTTTTTCTAAGCAGTTGGTTTCTAAGTCGATCGTTACAATGTTTGATAATATCGGGGCTAGCGGTTAACCCATTAGTAAGCCGAATATTTGTTGATATATTTTGTCGTTAAAGATAAAGTAGGTCGAGAACATTATGACTTCTATTGTTCCTATTACTTCGTTTAGTGGAAATTTTTCAGAGAAGAGATTTGATCGTTTTTGGAGGCTTTGTGTGACTAATTCCAAAGGTACATTGGTGTAAAGTGAGATGACATCAAAGGAAATGAGTTGGTAATTATCGGGTATGGAGATGTTCGATACCAATTTTTTAAACGAGAAACTGTCTTTAACGTGTGAGTTTGTTGTGTCTATTAATTTTGAAAGTTTCGTTTGAATGAATTCGGCCAATTTATGTGTAGGGCTATTAATAAAAGATACGATTGGACGTAGCAGATAATTGTGTTTGTGAATTTTTCACAATTTGATAATTATTTTTCTTTCGATTCAATATTAATTAATTTCAATTAATTAATTAAATTTTAATAAAACGGGTATAGTACAGAGGGAGACACCAAGTACTCCTTGTAGTATAGCCTCTTTTGAGGTCTGACTCCTTTCGTTGTCAAATGTCCGTGTTCACGCTCGGCTATATAAGCATTCTATTTGTATGATCCGTATGTGAGAGCATTCGCCATCTCGCGGCGAGTCTGGAACTAACGCCGTGGAATGGCGGACCTCCTATAGACATCTCTAAGAGAGTCTGCTGGTATCGTCTACACACGGTTACGGCAGGATATCCTCAAGGCATCCCATATTAATCTCGCGTAGAACAATGTCTTACCGGTACCTCCCAGAGACATCGCTAAGAGAATACGCTGGGATCGTCAAAACGCGGTTACGATAGGATATCCTCAAGATATCCAATATCAATCTCCAGTAGACCAATGTCCTACTAGTACCTCCCACGGACATCTACAAGATAGTGCGGTACGATCGTCTACACACGGTGGCGGCAGGATATCCTCAAGACATCCTATATTAATCTCGGGTAGAACGGAATCCTACCAGTACCTCTCAGAGACATTTCTAAGAGAGTGCGCTGGTATCGTCTAAACCAGGGATGGGCGGACTCGAATCTAAAAGTATTTAAATACATGCTTTAAATGATAAATCATTTTTGACTCGTGATTTAAACGGGCTCGGAGTATCAAGTACTTTCGGACTTGTGATTTAAACGGGCTTGGAGTATCAAGCCTTTTTTGACTTGGGATTTAAACGGGCTCGGAGTATCAAGTCTTTTTTGATTGGTGATTTGAACGGGCTCGGAGTATCAAGTACTTTTGGACTTGTGATTTAAACGGGCTTGGAGTATCAAGCCTTTTTTGACTTGGGATTTAAACGGGCTCGGAGTATCAAGTCTTTTTTGATTCGTGATTTGAACGGGCTCGGAGTATCAAGTACTTTTGGACCTGTGATTTAAACGGGCTTGGAGTATCAAGCCTTTTTTGATGTGGGATTTAAACGGGCTCGGAGTATCAAGTCTTTTTTGATTCGTGATTTGAACGGGCTCGGAGTATCAAGTACTTTTTTACTCGTCACTCCTTTCGATTAAGAGTGACAAATTCTTTTTAATTCTGAGTATATTCAAGCTTTAAATTCATTTTGATTCCTTTTTTAATCGAATTAAACGACGAAATTCATATTAATTCCTGAATATTTTTTAATTGTACCATGGTCAAATCGATCCCGGTACAACAAATTATAACTCCGCATACGGAGAATAATAATTAGTGACAAATAAATAAATGAAGGAATAAATAAATAAATAAATAAATAAATAAATAAATAAATACATAAATAAATAAATAAATAAATGGATAAATAAATAAATAAATAAATAAATAAATAAATAAATAATTAAATAAATTTTTTTTTTTTTTTTTTTTTTTAAATACGGGCCAGCATGCTCGCGCGTAGACTCAACCAAACCAAATCCGGATCCCGGTACAACAAATTATTACTCCGCATACGGAGAATAATAATTAGTGACAAATAAATAAATAAAGGAATAAATAACGTTTACGTTATTTGTCGAAAAATTACAAATTTTATACATTTTCAATTCCTAGATACATTCTCCCTAAATTTGATAACGAACAACTTTGATAGCTATACAAATTCTGTACCAAGTTTCAGTACGATATATTGAAAATTGTGCAAATTATATCGCTTGCGCTATTTTTCAAAAAATTCAAAATTTCAAAAAAAATTTATCCCTCGATGGATTTGCTCCAAATTTAATATCAAAGAACCTCGGTAGCTATGTTAGCTCTGTGCAAAGTTTCAGTACAATATTTTAAAAATTGCACAAGTTAGAGCGTTTACGCTCTATTTGTTAAAAATATGACAATTTTCTTAAAGTTCTAAATAAGAAAGTCATATTTTTATATAGCCATTTTATTATATATATATTTAATAGCCAACATAAAAATAAAATTCATATAAAATTCAGGGACTATAGGTTGAACAGTTCAATTAGAACTGTTCGAATATGATGAATTTCAAGATGTGTGAATATGTACCGTGTTAACCAAAAATGCCTGTTTCGAGTGACGGGTTATCTGTCAAAATCTCCATAAGATTTTAACACGCATTTCTGGTCAGCCGTGTACTAGGACTATTAAATTGAATTGAATTATATCGAATATAAAATATTTAAACACTTTATAGCATTTCGAAAATTAAAAAAAAAACCGTCTGTGATTGTAGGCAATTTTTATACAAAAATTTGTTTGCTATAATGTCTCTTAATCAAATGCTACCATGGCATCCTATATACATAATAACGTAATTCATGAATTAATGTGTTAATTTTAAGGAATAATCTTGTTTAAGTATCCGGTTCCTTCCTTTCTTTTTCCTATTTTTCGATCTCATTTTTTTCACGAGTCCAAATGTAAATCCAATATTCCTTCATCATAATCATCATTTTTCTGCTGCTCCAAAGTGAATTCGCAGTCATCAATCGTTGTTGTCAACGCTGTCATCTTTGTTATCTACATATCTGTCTAATTGGATCGATCGAGTAATTTATCACCTATGCTGAATGCTATAACAACGATGTACGTCATGAATCACCTCGACATCTTCACGATCGAGCGTCGAATTTGCCAGCTCGTACTTGATGGAAAAAATGGCTTCAACACCTCGAAGAATCCGACCGTGAATCGAATATTAAATCGATCTGGTGATTAGGGAAAGATCCAACGAAGGGAGGAAACTCGATATCGACTACTATCAGACAGATACAGACTTTGCAAGTGACTCCAACGACAGTAAGAATTGTGGCACACTTCATTTAACAATTATCATGTATGTGCTACATAAATATAATTGAAACCTAATTTTCTATGAATTCTTCACAGAATGAGAGACTCATGATTGATCGCTGCCGAGCAAACACAGATACATCACAAAACGCCTCACGGACATACCTGAACCTGCTTTGTCTTGGATACAGTAGATATCGATGTATACTAATCCGGCCCGTCCTCCCTCGCCTTCCCCTTCTTTGCCTTCATTTCGAGCATCTGATGTGGAACAATTGCTTATGTACATTTCAAACCAAAAGCAATCGACATAGATAATACTAGAAAAAAAGGGATCAATTTGATAATAATATTGGGAAAGACCAAATGAAATCGTCTATAAACTTCATTTATCATTATATCGAGATGAAGAGTGCCATGGTGGTAGCCTAGCGAAATTACGAAAGTTTTTTTTTCTTTTAGTTTAAATTGCAATCGCGTGCGTGATCACCATTGTAACATTAAATAAGGTCTTTTATAAAGCTCGTTAGTTTTGAATATAAAATTGGAAAATATATATTAATGTTATCCCTCACTTGACACATTAGAGTAGTTTGGACTGTTATTTGTATTGTTGTATGTAAATTTATCCAAAATTTATAATAAAATATTAAACGAATATAATTTTTTTTAAATGAAATATTGAAATAAATTTCGAAAGTGACAACGTTGATTTAAAAGCTTCAGGCATTTTGTACCCCAATGTGTCAAGTAAGGATTAAATAAGAGAAATATATTGCAATTCATATTACCATTTAATAATATAATGTAATGTAAAGAGTAGTGAACACATAAAACT
Organism: Alloplasta piceator; assembly: GCA_946863875.1. Lineage (NCBI taxonomy): Eukaryota > Metazoa > Arthropoda > Insecta > Hymenoptera > Ichneumonidae > Alloplasta > Alloplasta piceator. The sequence continues at coordinate 19,807,658 of OX333078.1, forward strand.
TTTTTTTTTTTAAATTGCGAATGTTAAAAAATTGGAACATTACTATACTATATTATGCAAATATTTTTCATACAAAATTGAACGATTGAATTGTTATTTGTTTACCACCGAAAGTGGAGATTGTGATAAGAATGATAAATGTCATTACAAGTAAAAAACATTGACCTTTTAATTATTATTGATTAGTCTCAACACAAGATTAATTGATGAAATAGTAATGAGCGAATGTGCTTTTAACACAAGTACCTACAAATGGTTTGTTTGTGTGAACATGTTGTTCCTATAAAAAAAAAAAATTTATTAATTTAATTATTTATTTATTTACTCATTTATTGATGTATTTATCTAGTTATTTATTTATATATATATTTATTTATTGTTGTAAGAAAAAGAAAAAAATAAAAAATGAATTAATTACGTATTTGGGTTCAGTCTACGCGCGAGCATGCTGGCCCCGTAAAAAAAAAAAAAAAAAATTATTAATTTAATTATTTATTTATTTACTAATTTATTTATGTATTTATCTAGTTATTTATTTATATATATATTTATTTATTGTTGTAAGAAAAAGAAAAGAATAAAAAATGAATTAATTACGTATTTGGGTTCAGTCTACGCGCGAGCATGCTGGTCCCGTAAAAAAAAAAAAAAAAAAAAAAAAAATTTATTTATTTATTTAGTTATTTATTTATTTATTTATTTATTTATTTATTTATTTATTTGTCACTAATTATTATTCTCCGTATGCGGAGTTATAATTTGTTGTACCGGGATCGATTTGACCATGGTACAATTAAAAAATATTCAGGAATTAATATGAATTTCGTCGTTTAATTCGATTAAAAAAGGAATTAAAATGAATTTAAAGCTTAAATATACTCAGAATTAAAAAGAATTTGTCACTCTTAATCGAAAGGAGTGACGAGTAAAAAAGTACTTGATACTCCGGGCCCGTTCAAATCACGAATCAAAAAAGACTTGATACTCCGAGCCCGTTTAAATCCCACATCAAAAAAGGCTTGATACTCCAAGCCCGTTTAAATCACAGGTCCAAAAGTACTTGATACTCCGAGCCCGTTCAAATCACGAATCAAAAAAGACTTGATACTCCGAGCCCGTTTAAATCCCAAGTCAAAAAAGGCTTGATACTCCAAGCCCGTTTAAATCACAAGTCCAAAAGTACTTGATACTCCGAGCCCGTTCAAATCACCAATCAAAAAAGACTTGATACTCCGAGCCCGTTTAAATCCCAAGTCAAAAAAGGCTTGATACTCCAAGCCCGTTTAAATCACAAGTCCGAAAGTACTTGATACTCCGAGCCCGTTTAAATCACGAGTCAAAAATGATTTATCACTTTTTTTTTTTAAGTTCTTTATGCCCATCCCTGGTCTAAACACGGTTGGAACAGGATATTCTCAAGACATCCTATATTAATCTCGAGTAGATCAATGTTCTACAAGTACCTTCCACAGACATCTACAAGACCGTGCGGTACGATCCTCTACATGCGGTAACGGCAGGATATCCACAAGACATCCCATATTTATCTTGGGTAGAACAATGTCCTATCACTACCTCCCGGAGACATCTATAAGAGAGTGCACTGGGATCGTCTAAACACGGTTGCGACAGGATATCCTCGAAACATCCTTTATTAATCTCGAGTAGATTAATGTCTTACTAGTACCTCCCACAGACAACTACAAGAGAGTGCGGTACAATCGTCTACACATGGTGATGGCAGGATATCCTCAAGACATTCGAGATTAATCTCGGGTAGAACGATATCTTACTGACTCCTCCCATAGACGTTGATAAGACGTACTATCTTGGCACGACACGAATGGGACTATCTCGGGATAGTCCCGGGATCTATTTTGCTGTGTGGGTTATTTTGAGATTTTTCCATCTTGTAAGAATTTGGTTTACGCTTTTTTGTAGTCTGCTAAGTGGATTTTTATTTGTGATTTTATATGTGGTTTCGTCTGCAAATAGATTATCAGTTTTGGTGATGTAGTCTAGTTTGTCCAATATAACAGTTGAGTTTCCTTTATCTGCTGTTGTAATTATTAATTGAGGATTGTTTTTAAGAAAAGTGGACGTATCTTCGATTATTTTGTTCGTGTTAAAGAATGTGTTCGGAGTTTTTACTTTATCAATTTATTTGGTGAATTTCTTTCTAATTTCTTCTTGTATTAGTATTTTCAGTAAATACTCTATTTTGGATTCAAACTTTGCGATGGTTTTAGAGATGTATGTTTTGATATCTGTTGATTTTAGATATGGAAAGCTGAATTTTTCACCCAATGATAAAGAGCATAAATGATCCAAATCAACATCAAAGAAAGACCCGCCATCACAAATCAATCTTTTTAATTCAGCCACATCAAACAAGACTCAATATAACACAAACAATAACATAACTAGCGACCCATTAACTAACATAGAATCAACAATCTCAAACGAAAAAGTTAAAGAAAAGCTGATCAATCTATCAAACATAGACACTCCAACACATATATCAACCTTTTGATCATTGGGTAAGAAATTCAGCTTTCCATATCTAAAACCGACAGATATTAAAACATGAACTATAAGACCATCTCAGAGTTTGAATCCAAAGCAGATTATTTACTGGAAAAACCAATACAAGAAGAAATTAAAAAGAAATTTATCAAATTAATTGATAAAGTAAAAACTCCGAACTCATCCTTTAACATGAACAAAATAATCAAAGATACATCCACTTTTCTTAGAAACAATCCTCAATTAATAATTACAAGAGCAGATAAAGGAAACTCAACTGTTATATTGGACAAACTGGACTACATCATCAAAACTGATAATCTACTTGCAGACGAAACCACATATAAAATCACAAATAAAAATCCACTCACCAGACTATAAAAAGGCGTAAACCAAATTCTTACAAGATGGAAAAATCTCAAAATAATAGATGAAACCACACAGAAACATTTAAAAACAGAAAACTGTAATTTAGCACGATTATATCGCCTTCCAAAAATTCACAAACACAGTTATTCGCTACGACCAATCGTATCTTCTATTGATAGCCCTAAGCATAAATTGGCTGAATTCATTCAAACGAATTTTTTAAAATTAATAGACACAACAAACTCACACGTTATAGACAGTTTCTCGTTTAATAAATTGGCATCGAACATCTTCCTACCCGATAACTACCAACTCATTTCCTTTGATGTCATCTCACTTTACACCAATGTACCTTTGGAATTAGTCATACAAAGCCTCCAAAAACGAGGAAACCCCTTCTCTGAAAAATTTTCACTAAACAAAGTAATAAAAACAATAGAATTCATAATGTTCTCGACCTACTTTATCTTTAACGACAAAATATATCAACAAATATTCGGCTTACTAATGGGTTCACGGTTGGCCCCGATATTATCAAACATTGTAATGATCGACTTCAAAACCAACTGCTTAAAAAAAACTGAAATTCACGATAGCAATCTACAAAAGATACGTAGACGATATTATCATAGCTCTGCCTGCGGACAAAATAGATTCAATACTTAACATCTTTAACGCACACCACACTAAACTACAGTTCACAGTTGAAGTAGAAACAAACAACAAATTACCATTTCTAGACATCTTGCTAATCCGCAAAAACAACTCAATAATCACAGACTGGTACAGAAAACCGACTTGGTCAGGTCGATTCATAAACTTCTTCTCTCACCACCCTTTTAGCCAAAAAAAAGGAATTATCATGGTGTTGGTAGACACAGCGATAAAACTATCACACGCATCCTTTCACCAAAAAAACATTGAACTAATCAAAAACACAATGACACAGAACTGTTACCCAATTTCCTTCACAGAAAAAGTAATAAAACAAAGGCTGAGATTAAGTCATTTACAATCAAATAATAACAACGCATTCGACTCCTCCAGATTAATGAATTGACCCTATACTGAAAATATTCACCATCAACTAGTCCGCCTTTTTCGACAATTCAATATAACACTAGTCACTAACAACCAACACAATATTCACTCTATCACCGGTTCGACAAAAGAAAAAATAGACAACATGGATAAATCGAACGTAGTTTACCAAATCGATTGTAATGATTGTGATGCATTGTACATAGGACAAACAAAAAAATCTCTAAAAACGAGAATCAACGAACCTAAAAATAGTCTAAAACACACTAACACAGTAAACACAGCGTTAGCAAATCACGGAATAGAACTAAAACATAATTTTCAATTTGACGACGTTAAAATTTTAGATAATGAAAAATGGCTCAAAAAGCGATTATTTCTGGAAATGATACAGATTAAAGCACACTCAAAAGCGATCAATTTTAGAACCGACGTCGACAAACTAAGCAGCATATATAATTCAATAATTTAATAAAACTTTGAATATCAACTGAAAAACCTTAAATTACCATCCATCAATTGAAAATTCATTACCAAATTTAACAGTCATCAATTTAAAACCGGTCCAAAACCGGTTAAAACACCTAGTCTGGCAAGAAAAACAACTAACGGAAAACGGCAATACTCAGTCGCTACTCAGCTCTCGAAGCACCATGTAATGAAAATTGTTAATTATGATCGAAAATGAATTTTGGAAAATGTCAAACATAAAATTCATAGGTAAAAAACACGTACACAAAGATCTCACAAAAAACATTCACTAAGCATTAAAATATCAAAATCCTCCCTCTCGCAGACACCAAGGATCACAAAAAAACGACCCGTCTTGATACAATAAATTCTCAATGAATATTATCCAAGATTCACCAAATGATCAAAAATTACCCATACAAATTCAGGTCAGTCATGACACATAACACCTAAGCTTATAATATAAAATATATTATACAAAATAAGACAATAATAAATGTAAATTTAGAAATAATAAATCTGAAGAGGATCCGAATAAGGATCGAAACGTTATAAGAAAAAAATTGTCCACTGTCATTTGGACCCACTGGCTGAATCGCAGCCGATTCTTCCTTCACTCTTATTACCCAAATCCATGAAATTCAACAAAACAGGCGCAACAATTTAATTATGGCAAAAGAAAAAGTAAAAGCCATACATAACAAAAGAATAAATCCTGTTCAATTAAAAATTGGTGAACCAGTATTTCTCCTCAAAGGACCAAAACCAGGGAAGTTAGCCGATCAATACACAGGACCCCATGGAATCATTGAAATTGTAACGAATGGTAATGTCAAACTTAGAATTAGGAAAAATACTAGCATAGTACATCCCAATCGATTACGAAGGTCTCATGTCCCCGTGCCCAACTTGTGACAATAGTAAGGTAGACGATTCAATTTTAACAGGGCAGACCCTTTGAAGGTCAGGAAAACAGGGGTGACTTAATAAACACCAAAATCAGGGGCAATCGACTCATGAGCGTTGAATCATGCTGGGAAAATGCAAAAAAGGGGAATCATGAATCCTTATAATAAAAAAAAAGATATTACAACAGAAAAAATATAATTTTCTCTTTCAAGGAAAGTCAGAAGGCAGGGGAAATAAAGAGGAGACAGGAGATGCAAATCCACATGGAAATTCTGTGACGGGAAAAGAAGCCCCAACGGTTTCTAAGGAAACATTGGTTAATGCGGCTCCCGAAAGAACAAGTGAAACAATTTCAAGAAATGAACATGCTTCGGGCAGCTCTATCAAAGAGATTACTAATAATATGCTTTAAGAAGTGGCCAACATTTTTCGAGAGGAAATCGAGATAAAGGAATTGATAGCAGTAGCCGATGACATAAGAGTAGTACTCTTCGATTACTTAGACTAAACTCATAATTTCATTTTCATTATTTTCATATGACTCGGAAAAGGGTCATGGAAGAAAAAAAAGAGATAGATATATACCGGGTGTCCCATTTTAATCTTACAGTTGATTTATTTCGAAAAATATTGCTCCGATCAAAAATTGAGTGGGATGAAACTTTTAGGGTCCAGAGGGGGGCGTTTAAAATTTTTTTTTGTTTTGGTCCAAAATTTAAAATGGCGGCGTTAAGATGGCTGACATGTTTTTTTTAAAGGGAAACATGATTTTTTTTTTCACCTAAATTTTTTTCAGATTAAATCTAACATCTTTTGTGGGAAGATTTTTTTGATAGAGCCCATAATAGAGGGTGTCCCATCTTAATCTTACAGCTGAATTATCTTGAAAAATACTGCTCCGATAAAAAATTGAGTGGAATGAAACTTTTAGGGTTCAGAGGGGGACGTTCAAAATTTTTTTTTGTTTTGGTCCATAATTCAAAATGGCGCTGTTAAGATGGCTGACATGTTTTTTTTTAATGGAAACATGATTTTTTTTTTGACCGAAAAATTTTTCAGATCAAATCTAACATCTTTTGTAGGAATATTTTTTTTATAGCCCGGATATTTTAGACTAGATCACCATTTTTGACTATTTTAGCGTTATGCAGCATAATGACGAAGCCGAGGAGGTCTTCTAAATCCTCCTCGTGGGTGTTTTCTGAAATCTCCTTAAAGGTGTTCAAAGATTCCACCATTTCACCATTCCACCATTCCACCATCATGGTTATCCCGGATAATACTAAAAGAGTAAAAAATGGTGATCTCTTATGGACTGAATAAAAAAAATGTTCCAACAAAAGTTGTTAGTTTTGACTTAACACATTTTTTGGTGAAAAAAAATCATGTTTTCATTGTTTGAAAAACCTTTCGGTCATCTTAACACCGCCCCTTTAAATTTTGGACCAAAACAAACAATTTTTTTGAACGTCCCCTTCTGAACCCTAAAAGTTTCATCCCACTTAATTTTTTATCGGAGCAGAATTTTTCAAGATAATTCAGCTGTAAGATTAAAATGGGACACCCTCTATTATGGGCTGTTACTACAAAAGATGTTAGATTTAATCTGAAAAAACTTTTGGTGAAAAAAAAATCATGTTTCCATTTTTAAAAAAATATGTCAGCCATCTTAACGCCACCATTTTAAATTTTGGACCAAAACAAAAAAAAATTAAACGTCCCCCTCTGAACCCTTAAAGTTTCATTTTACTCAATTTTTGATCGGAGCAATATTTTTCGAAATAAATCAACTGTAAGATTAAAATGGGACACCCGGTATATATATCTATATTATATAAAATTATCGCCGCCACTGCCATCGCCGCCGCTGTGTACAAGAATCGAGGCCATGGCCAACTCCACCCCGCTCGAGCCACGATTCTATGGCCAACTTCACCCCGCTCGGTTCTATGTTTGGGTTTGAAGATTTGGGTTTGGAGGTTCGGGTTTGGAGGTTTGGGTTTGGAGGTTTGGGTTTGGAGGTTTGGGTTTGGAGGTTTGGGTTCGGAGGTTTGGGTTTGATGGATTGGGTTTGAAGGTTTGGGCTTGTGATGTGAGGGCGCGTAGCGCCCGAGCCGCACGGGCCCCTAGTATATATATATATATATATATACTAGGGGCATATATACATATATATATACATATATATATATATATATATATATATACATCTTCATTTATGCAAAGAAAACGTCAGGAAACAAGGATTCAGAAATCTCTATGATCAACCAATAAAAGAAACGAGGGAAAACGCATTACCGAAGCAAAAAGCGAGTGGATATCATGATTATGGAGGAAATTATTGGAACAATTGAAGGGAAAGGGAATATTTGGGAAATCTTGGAGTCAAGGAGTTACATACGAGGATGATTATCGGCCTCCATGAATTAAATATCAAAATAAAACAGCACATAGAGTTGGAACCACATGATACGATAGTTGTTTCAATTGTTAATACGGAACCTTTAATTGTTTCAATAAAAATAGCGAGAAGCGACATATGCGAACTCAAGATCGAAGCAATATACGCAACAGCCCTATCGATAAGGAACCAATTCTTTGAAGACTTGAAGGAATAAGGGAAATGGAAAGAGGAGATTTGTTGCAACTCTGGTTCAAATCTTTTTCTTTGCATCAGATCAGAAATCTTCAATCAACAAGGTAAACTGTGTCACAGCGGCAGTCAGTGAGTCACGATTGTCTCTATTATTTCTTAACCAATCACCGTTCATTATTATGACCCTAAAACATAACAACAAACAAAAAGGACACGAACAGAATACATATATATATATATATATATATATATATATATATATATATATATATATGTACAGAGCCCTCACGTGTGTGTACGCACACTCGCGATACATATTATAAAAATAATTTTTTGGGACTCACCATCACAAGTCAAAGGGTTAAATACCCCGTCATGCTCCACTAGCGCGCTGTCATCCTCCATTTCCTCTTCTGTATCTTCGACACCAGCAGCTTCGGACATGAAGACGTCGTCGTCGTCGTCGTCGTGGTCGCAGCTATCGTCACATACATCTTCATCGCTGCTTTCTTCTAATAGCCGCCGCCGCGCTGTAAAATACAAAAAAGTTAACGGTTTGATAAAATTTGCGTGCGGGTGTGTGTGTGTGTGTGTGCGCGCGCTCGCGATCACGTTTGTATTATACATACCATTTTCGTTTTGCCAGGCCTCGTAAAGCGCGCGGCACCCTGGAAACGCTTGGCCACCTCTGTTAATAATAGTGGCCCCCGCGATAAGAATTGCATCACGGGATTCACGGAACACACCACGGTCATAAGCACGCCCGATCACGCGCATGGTCACACGGCGTAGAATCCCTTTCAGCTCACGCACCAGTCCCGCGAAAGATTATTTTGCGACGGTGTTTCGCCACTCACGTGTACACCACCTGGTCACGTATCCACTACGGCGCCGGACCAGTGCCACTAGCGCCGTGAGCGTCGCGTGCAGATTTTCACGCCGGCACACTTCACTGCTGCTCACGTTTTGCGGAGCCATTTTTTTCACAAAACACCACACGAATGATAGGCAAAACGCAAATAAATTTGATCACCTCACGTAATAAATCGTGAAAAATACCGCAAAATTCGGAACGCGTCTACAGCAGCGAAAATGTTTCAGCAAAGGTCAAGTGAAGCTCTCCACTCAAGCACTTTAAAGATATAGTCGGAAAATGTTGACGATCTTCTCATATATACTTTTTCTCCCACCCCCTGATTTTTCCGCGTGTGTTACTGAAGAATATACCCAAAAAGTTGACGCGATCCCACGCAACACCTTGACCACGCTACACGCCCTTACATTACGTTTTCTATGTACCTGTAGCAGCGTATACGAGATGACACTTTAAATATATATATATATATATATATATATATATATGTATTTGTATGTATATACTCCAGGTGCAGCGTTTCACTTGCTATAAAGCCTTAGTTCAGTTCTCGGGTTATTAGCATTTGAAAAATTGCGAGTGTGAAGAGCGAAGGAATTCCTAGCTACTTACCATATATACACTGTGAAAGGTTACAGGTGACCATAACTGCTCCGTTTCTTTTTTCATTGTTAACTTTTTCGCTATTGCCCCCTCTGACTGTAAAAAATGGTCCCATGTTTACACGCTTCTACACCGTTATGGGTTCACACGCATTGTAGTGGCCATAAGAATGCACTGCGTTAATAACATTATTTTCCATCTCACCCTAAACCATATTTTATGGTGTTACGTCCTGATCGAAATTTTAATGGAGGACGGACCTGTTAATTTTTAATTTACTCCTTTTAGGCGGGAATGTGCCCGCCAGGGATGGAGCGCGAGCGGGATTGGTGATGTATAATAATGACACTGGACCAATGCAAGTTATCGCTTAACAATAACTGGAACATTTTTATTTAACAAACCAATGGTCCAACCAATTTTCGACCAATGGTCGAGATACTGGATATGAGACACGGATTTACACTTTTGATAATTTTGATTCATGGAAAGGTTAACAGTGGTTTTTTTTCTTTGTTTCGATGTTTAATTGTTTATTCATTGGATTTATGGTTTCCAATGAATCTGCACTAATCCCCTCGTTAATGTTGGTTTCGCAGAATTTTACACAGTTCGCAAATTTCCGGTCTCGCGGTTGATCATTTAACCACGTTTCTATTCGCGATCCGCCTCACGCTCGGTTGTCGCGGTATCGTGAACGCACTCGCGCACTACTTTAATGATCCAATCAGATTTGGACACGAACAATCGATGCCTCGCAGAACGTATCAGAGGTAGGCATGGGCCTTTGCCTGAATGGTCGGTTAGAGGTGTAATTCAACGTGCCGACTCTAGACCTCCGGTCCCATCCTCCTTGCACGGTTGATTGGTCACTTAGTTCGCGACGCGATGCTATTTCCGAAATATTACTTCTGATTCCTTCGGACTTGGATACGATTAACGTGGACGACCTGAAGGGTTGAACCACGGCGTTGAATTCAGATTTTTTTCCAAAACCAGTGAGAGGTCGGCCATACTGGCCGCCCTTACGAAAACTGTAATATTTGATTGGAGCTCGACCTGTAAGGTCGAGCTCCCCAAAGAAGGCTCTTAATTTCCATTGGAGTTTGACCGTCCTGGTCGAGCTCCGTCAATGGACTAACTAATTGACATCAAGAAAAATAGTGCTAAGCACTCCGACGAATCAAAGGGCGAGCAAAAGATAACACTACGCCGGGCGCTGCACATCCTCGAGGTGTGCAGCATCTCACCGGTCACCGTGGGATCCCATTCGTCAGCAAAATTTGCAGGTGGTTCTACCGTGGGATCCTCAACGGCTACTTACTCGCACGATGATAAGCCAGTCACATGAGATTTAACAATTCTTTGGCTCTCCGAGCACCAATGAACATTTTTAGTATAATTTATTATAAATTTTGAGGTGTGACCTAAACAATAAAATGGTCGACACTAAAAATGGTTGCCAAATTAACCCAGGACGTAACAATGGTAAACAGCATCTTTTAAAAATGTTTTATATTCACGCCTTTTAGTACAATACATTGTTGACCGTTTTCTATGAACGTTTTATACTATTGCACCGCAATGATCTACCGCTACTGACATTCCCGCGTTTCATTGTTACTGTTTACCAACAGTGAGATCAATAATAAAAAGTCAAGCGGTCTCACGGTTTCGGAATTTTGGATAATAAATTCATGTATGATAATAATAGCCACCCCCCCACCAAATAATCAATCGTTTAACGAATTTACTATATATTCATGAATACCGTGGGAAGACCACCCGCACAAAAATTCCACGATATTATAAATAATGTGTAAAATAACAATATACGAGAATAATATTTTACAAAATTATTAACATTTTTCACCTCCCGCTCCTCAAAACGCGCGACGCCTGTGTCAGCAAGCCGGGGCATATAAAAGTCGCCATAAATGATATTCGATCAGTCGATCGTGTATCGTGTGTCTAAGCGGTATATCTCAAAAAATACTAAGAATTACTAGAGTTTGTCGTGCAACCTGCAAAATGGAGAGTCAATTTCCACCTAGTCACCAGACAATGCTGAGTCAAGAAGTCTTCAGCTTGAAACCGCCCGCTGTGCACCCGCCCCTGTCGTTGAACGAGAAGAAAAGAGGGGAGTTGCAGCTGATTTTGGGGTCGACGTACGCGCTCAACCACTCCGAAACAAAAAGAATTAGTGTTGGTTTGCAGACGTCAGAAACGGGGCAAATTATCCCTGTAATTAAACTACAAAATAATAACGCTCCAGGAGGCATTGTTTTTGACACGGAAGGCTTTTCAATATTAAAGGACTGCTTGAGCGAGATTACCCAATATTTCGAGGGCGCACAGAAAACCGCATGGGGCTCAAGTTGGCGCACTCCAAGCACTATTCGGATCGATGATTGTGAGATCATCTTTACGACAAGTTTTGGTGCAAAGTCCATCGTCTTCGATCGTATTCCTGGAGAGCCTACAGAGATGAGGGACGAGACTAACGAGTCACCGCAGAAGAAACTTCGCCAGTATTCTCCAGCAGTCGTGATGCAAAAAACTACATTCGAAGGGCTGTGTAACGTGATGACCTGCGTTGACGAGCGTTTCAAACGATTACGGCGTTGCGTCTCCGATGTGGAAATGTGTATACGCTTAGTATGTGCTGAATTGCTTCTCCATGTACCGTCGACCGAAAAGCATGAAAATGTCAATAAAGCGCGCGTGAAAGAGCTTTTAAAAAATAATCATAAATCACTCAAAGAGGCTGTAAAAGTCCGTATGGACTCTTCGTTCGTAGAAAATTACTTCGGAATTGTATTTATGGAGGTTACTACGTTATGCGTTCCATTTCTAACAAATAAGCTTAAAAAGTCTGTTAAAGAACTTGAAGAGATGACAAGATAAGCAAAATATAAAACACCGTTGTCCTTGCACATACATATAACACATACTCGCCATGTACTCTATATTTTAACAAGTCTACGAATAATGATGAATAAATGAATATTGTCGTGTAAACGAAATTCACCTGCGTTGTCTATTACATATACCCTTTTTCCCAATCAAACATGCGATTTAGAAGATAAGTTACCGACGCACGGTATTTACCGACCGACGCTGAGAAAAACCACTGCTTTACCGACTGTAAGATCTGCTTTACCGACTGTAAGATATACAGTAAACTCTAGTCACGTGGTTGCTAAGGCACGTGGGCGCGCGCCACTTTGTGGTGGGGGCTAGAGTACGGGGGGCCCACGCTCGGAAAATTCTGAGGGTGTGCAGTATGCGGACCAGGGCTCGAGAAATTCTGAAGGGGATGACTAGTATAGGGACCAACCAGCGCTCGGGGAATTTTAGGGGTGCCACCCCCAAATCGTCTACGGCACTATGGTAGGGGTGGGTGACCAGTATAGGGACCAATCAGCACTCGGGGAATTTCCACATGGTGGTGGGAGGGGCGTGGCTAAGGGGGTGGGGGACCAATCACAGATGTCCATACGGCCCATAGTGGTAGGGGTGGGGACAACCATTGAGTGGGGACGAGGTCAGAAAGGGGAGGGGTGGGGGAAGGACGGCGGAGTGGGGGAAGGACCCGGTCTCCCTATCCCTGTACCTTACTACTGACCGAGCACTCGAGTGGTTCAAGCGCTCGAGCGGACTGGGCGCTCGAGCGGACCGAGCGCTCGAGTGGTCCGAGCGCTCGAGCGAGATGGGCACTCGAGTCAAATGAGCGCTCATATTACGCTCGAGGTTACTCGAGTGGCATCTTTTCAAGCTGAGCGTGCGAGCGCTCGAGCATACAACGCTCATGCACATCCCTAGTACCGGGCCAATGTTCATCTTCAAAAGTGCGTACCGGGCTCAAAAAAAATCCTAAAGAAATTTCTGAAAAAGTAAAATGAAGGTTAATATGTCCTCCTTCAAACGCCGATTGGAAAATATAGCTATCTTCATCATTGACTCCGCAATCAAACTTTTAGTGTGGTGCGAAATTCGACAAATTTGTCCAAACTTTCAAGCGGGAGGGTATGTCGAAAATCGAGGATGAAAGATCTGATAAAATACTACAAATACACCTTATACTATGAGCAATATATGTGCCAAGTTTTTAATTTTCAAATCCATATTAACTAAGTTGAAAAAATGTAAAAATCATTGACCGTATAAAATACACGTATTTCCCCTTTACAACTTCGACTGCCGTGAGGGCCAGGTTAAAATTGAGATATCGAGCTGAAATTTGGTATGGATTTTTATTCATTTATTTAAAACCGATTTAGCACTATCGTCAAAAGAAAAAACAACATAGCCTAAATAAGGACCACCCTAATATATATATATATATATATATATATATATATATATATATATATATAGCATATCTATGAATATATAGCATCATATTAGCTAATAAATCAAAATCTAACTTAAGCTTCAGGTTATATTAAAATTGAACTCAAATCTTAGGCTCAACTAAAATCTAACTTAAATTCCAGGCTAAACCAAAATCTAACTCGAAATTTATACTATATATTCATGGTTGAGTTATTGGGATCTGACATGGAGGCGTGGCCAAATTCAATATGACGCAGACTGGGGTGCAGCTGACTATCTAAACCGTGTAATAGTAGGCTTACCGTGTAAATATAATATAAGTTATAAATATTAATAGCCGATGATGGTATTTTTAACTATTCATGATATTTGCCAACGGTCTGGTTCAACTCCTAGTTAGCGAAATTTCGTTCTTTTCTTAGTGGAATATTTATATCTTGTGAAATATGCTACTTGACTCAACCTCGTCAAAAAACGAATTTTACTCACCCGGTGAAATGCGTTTTTTTAAGTCAAGTATGAGTCGAGTAGCATATTCTACAAGATATTGAGACAGGATTCATCTCCTCACCTACCGCGGCCGTGGTCCTTCGGCTGGTAGGGCTCTAAGCGGTTATTTTAATATTTATACTTTCGATCATAATCGGGCGCCAGTTGATTTTGGGGAAATCGACAAACCTTAAATTTCAAACATGAATAGTCGGGCCGGCAATGAGACGGATATAATCAGGGGAAAACGCTGGAGGACCAATACACAAGCAGAGATAGTGTTTGACAGAAATCTGAGTTCATTTTATTTCTGACTTACATTTTCGGCTCCTTCAGCACGGTCCAGGCATTCAGACGAGCACTGACAATATTATCCTTTACGAATTCACAATAAGAATCCATGCCTTAACGATATCAAAATAACGCCGCAGTCAATCGCGACGTCGAAGGAGAGTTCTAATCCGTGACACACGTTGCCTTGGCGTATTATTTTAGACTGACCGTGAAGTCTCGCTCCCGGTGATCGGCACGAGAAACGAGGCTCCTTATAGCGAAATTTTACTGAACTATAGAAAATGCTTCTCCTTCGACCTGCGGGCGAGGAGGAAATATATAGATATATGTAACCACTCCTACAGACGAGAGAGACAACCTTACGAAGACAATTAGATATAAGACGAGACCACTCTCCCTTTACAGACGTAGAGAAAGTGCTACCGAATCATGAGCGCTGTCCCCTTCATGAACGAATCGCACCTTGTTGGCAAATTGCTTCCCTAATTTTCGATCGTCATGCGCTGTTGTCTATTTAAACTAACTTGGTGAGGTCGAGGGGAATTTCCAAAAGTATTTTCCTGTTACAATATAAATCCTCAAAGCGTTTTTTTATGCTTGGAGTTGCTACACTTTTTCCATTGTACCAAAAAAATTTTTACGTATATGCAACGTGCATTTTTTTTTGGAAAAATTATAGAACGTCGATTCACGGTTTTTTTTAAAAGAACTCTCACATCCATGTACGGAACATACAATTCTTTTTTTAGATGGTTTGTGAGATGTAAACACACCTACTCCTGACATTTTTGTTCAATTTTTCAAAACCAGTAATGGTTATTATTACGTTGTGACGAGCGATGCACCCCGGTTTTAATTTCAAAATGTAACACCAGATGGCTCACGAATTTTGTCAGATCCCAATATGTATGTATATACCGATAAAGCTATATATATATCTGGGTATACATAGCATTAATAAAGTTTCAAAAAGGAGCGAAATCAATCATAAAATACTTCTGAGAAGTACGAAAAGGACGCCAAGTATTAAATCCCGAAAATTCAAAATTTAAAGGAAATCCGAAAAATTTGAAATCTGAAATTTTAAAATACAAACACAAATCACATAAGCCAAGCCTATTAGCTTAACAAATTTTGTTGAATTTGAATAATTTGGCGTGCGTAAATTATTAAAGACCATGCCAAACTAAAAAACTTGGCGTGCATGGTTAAGAACCAATACGCTCGGCGAGGAAAAACCGAGTCCAGCCGCCCTACCATTCAAAAAAGGAGTGAATGAACGAGAAAAAAAACAATTGATCAAGTGCACTAGGCAGCGACCGTGAGAATAACACAAAAGGTGACGGCCGAGTAAACTAATGAGTAACTATGAGAAAAGTTCACTGAGCAAAATCGTTTACAAGGTTTATATTTAAATGAACGAATAATGATATCATAATTATTTCTGGAATAGTTGAGAATCTTTTATTGACCTTTTGTTATGTCCGAATTTGATAAATCATAATACATCACTGCAATTTATGATTGCAATAATCATAAATATCGTTGCTACTTCTTTGTCAAAAATTTTCTCGGTGTAATATATGTAACGTTAGTTTATTTTGATATCGAATTATTGTTTACTTTCCTCTCTTAACGGCCGATCGTTTAAATATCGAATACTCATTTTAAGTATTGAACATCGATGACATCCACGACGTACGCAGAAATGCGATCAAGCCTTGATTTACGATGATTACCGTGGATGCACGTGTAGATTGAGCGAGTGCATTAGATTATTCCAGATTCTAATTGACCATATAAAGAGCGATGCTCCAATTGTGGTTAGATTCAAAAATCGCATAACGATTATTGCTCATAATGCGTCAGTAATCATGAGCAAACTACAGTAGACGATTAGATAATTTAACTCAATGGGGCGAGAAATTTTCACATAACTTAAGCAGGTTCATCTGGTACCGAGTGAGTCAAAAGAAAAATGTCAATGCCTAACCTCAAAATGAGCGGTGACTAGCGTAGTCATTGACAATGCTTAACCTCAAAATAAGCAGCATTTTCGAGACTAATTAATTTATTATGAATCTCATAAGTACCTTATCGATTTTATGAAGTTCTAAAAATGTTCCTCAGATACTTTTTCATTAATTCTTAAATTTTCGTCAAAATCTGTATTATAATGATTGTGCATGTAATATTTATAGACGGTATCCCATAAAAGCCCATGTTATTTAGGATTAACATTTTTATTTATTTCTCACGAACAACGTACCCTCAGGTCTTGAAATGTTAACAGATGACTTTTTAGATATTAATCACTGTATTCTAATTTCTTTATAAACATCTTTATTGTAAATCGTGGACCAGATGAACCTCCTTAACTTTCCCCTCATTCTCCCACTCACGTGTCTAAACGCATGCGCACTACGCATGTTGGCAATACGCATGTCATAGATATTTCGCGGTCGGTTGAAGGTTTGAAGTAGGGAGAAATGGTCATAGGGGGAGTTAAGATACGCAAATTTGTTCCCATGGTAACGAGTTAAGTTATGCGAGCGGTCAAGTTATCTGATCACCTACTGTACTTGACAATAAAATATACAAGTGATAATAATCTGTGTTATCACTATATGAGTAGGTATAATAATTTTCTATTCCATCTCATGGAAATCCTACAGCACCTCCCGGGCTTATTTTCCTTAACCCTGCACGCCAAGTTTTTCAGCTTGGCATGGTCTTTCATAATTTACGCACGCCAGATTATTCGAATTCAACAATATTGGCCAAGCTAATAGGCTTGGCTTGTGTGATTTGTGTTTGTCTTTTAAAATTTTAGATTTCAAATTTTTTGGATTTTCTTTAAAATTTGAATTTTTGGGATTTTTTTGAATCCGAATAATAATTAGACACAATACCAAAAATTGCTCGGTCCCGTCGACTCGCTCGGGTGCGCTCGCTCGCTTTTCATATTCCTTTTCACCTATTCTCCTTAGCTCTACCCCCTTTTCCCCTGCTTTGCTGGCTGGACTCTCGCTCGGCCACGCTTAGCGAAGGGGAACCGTTTACAGTGACGTGGCGTGGAAATGCCACGTTACACACTATATATATATGGCATAATCTATATATAAAGCATACCTATGTACATATAACGTTATATATGGCATGATCTACGTATCTCACATTTCACTCTCTCACGAGATAGAGAGAGATGTGAATATATGTATGTATGTATTTATGTGTATAAAGACATATAGAGGTACATAGAGGCATAGACAGGTATATACTGGTATATACAAGTATATACATATACTGGTAAATACTGGTATATACAGTTTATACGGTATATACAGTTATATACAGGTACACTAAAAAAAAGGCATGGTGTTAAGAACTACCCGTGCCGAAATTTCCGCAGGGATCAAACTGGATTCTGGCTCGTATCCTATTCTCCCGATCGGGATCGAGTCCGATATCGGATCAGATCCAAACGTCGGATGTAACAACCGTCAACTCGATTCTAGCAGGGATTCCGTAGATCCGGATCCCTGCGTGACTCCAGATGTATCCCTGATAGAATATTTCAGGCATCGTAACAGGATCATGAGTAAATTTCTACTCCAATATAACTGTAATGAAAGAATTTTTTAATGATCGCAATTTTTATTGAAAATAAAGTTGACAAGCGCAGATACATGATGAAAAGATGAGAGGTACAAAAGTTGACATAAGCGTTTTTTTATATTTTTTTTCCAGATTATTAAATTATATAAAGTCAGAAATCTGAATTCTGGCAATACAGGGTTTCCAAGTTGTATACTTGAAGCATAGCTTCAAATATACAACTGTATACTGTATATTCAAGCATAGCTTCGAATATACAACTTTGTACTCTGCAGAACTTAGCATGACAATAAATTTTTGTTTTCCTTTCGCTAAGTGGTGTAACTTGGATTTTGTATATATTTATAACGCTTAGACAAGGCTATATAGCTTCTGAGATGTGTAAAGTTTTCATGAACAGTTTTTCCTGTGAGCAAAAAATCCCAGTCTGCAGAGTTTTCAATGAAAACAAACTTTGCGTAGTCTTACCCGCGTAGAAAAAAAAAATCTTTTCAAGAATCTTTTCAAGAGTCTTGCAAAGAATCTTGGAAAGAGTCTTGTAAAGAATCATTCCAAGAATCTTGAAAAGAGTCACGTATTGGATCCGGAATAAGACTCTTTCCAAGATTCTTGGAAAGACTATTTGCAAGACTCTTGAAAATCTTTTAAAGATTCTTTCAAAGATACTTTTCACGATTCTGAGAATCTTTTCACGATTCTGAGAATCTTTTCACGATTCTGAGAATCTTTAAAGGATTCTTTGAAAGAATCTTTAAAAGATTCTTTGAAAGGATTAAGTTTTCTCAAAATCTCACGAAAAACTAAAAATTGCCCGCGTAGAAAAAAAGAATCTTTTAAAGAATCTTTTCAAGAGTCTTGCAAAGAATCTTGGGAAGAGTCTTGTAAAGAATCATTCCAAGAATCTTGAAAAGAGTCACGTATTGGATCCGGAACAAGACTCTTTCCAAGATTCTTGGAAAGACTATTTGCAAGACTCTTGAAAATCTTTTAAAGATTCTTTCAAAGATACTTTTCACGATTCTGAGAATCTTTTCACGATTCTGAGAATCTTTTCACGATTCTGAGAATCTTTTCTCGATTCTGAGAATCTTTACAGGATTCTTTGAAAGAATCTTTAAAAGATTCTTTGAAAGCATTAAGTTTTCTCAAAATCTCACGAAAAACTAAAAACTGACCAATTCGAGTCAATTTTCAAAAAAGAAGAAATTTGAGAAAATCGAAAACCTTTATTTAGGAAAAAGATAGAAAATCAAAAATAAAGATGACCCTCATGGCCAAAGTCCGTTTTAACACGCCGTTTAATCTTGGAAAGATTAATTGGAAGAATCTTAGAAAGATTCATTCAAAGAATCTTGGAAAGATTAATTGGAAAAATGTTGGAAAGACTGATCGTAAAGAATCTTGTACAAGCTGATCGCTCGGGAGAATCGTAGAAATAATTTTGTTCATTCCAAGATTCTGTATATGAATCATCTTTATTTTTGATTTTCTATCTTTTTCCTAAATAAAGTTTTGGGATTTTCTCAAATTTCTTCTTTTTCGAAAATTGACTCGAATTGGATAGTTTTCATTTTTTCGTGAGATTTTGAAAAAACCTCATTCTTTTAAAGATTCTTCCAAAGAATTCTTTAAAGATTCTTTCAAAGATTCTATTTTTCTACGCTAGACTCTTTTCAAGACTCTTTCCAAGATCTCGTAAAAAATCTTTCCAAGAATCTTTTCTGCAACGATTTGAAGAATCTTGCAAAGAATCCTTACACGATTTTTTACTCCAAGGTAAATAGCCTTTCCAAGAATCTTGTAAAGAATCTTTCTAAGAGTCTTGGAAAGAGTCTCGTTCCGGATCCAATACGTGACTCTTTTCAAGATTCTTGGAAAGATTCTTTACAAGACCCTTTCCACAATTCTTTGCAAGACTCTTGAAAAGATTCTTGGAAAGATTCTTTTTTTCTACGCGGGTAACTATTTTACATCAATGAAAAATCCAAGTGACACTACTTAGAGTGAGCTACGTAGCTTGAGAAATGTGCGAATTTTTCATCCTCAGTTTTCAATATTTACATAAATACCAGTGCGGAGCTTGTTTTCCTTTGCGTAGCCTAAACAATTTTATATCAATCAAAAGTCCAAGTGACACTGCTTAGAGTGGGCTACGTAGCTTGAGAAATGTGCAAATTTTTCATCCTGAGTTTTCAGTATTTACAAAAATACCAGTGCGGAGCTTGTTTTCCTTTGCGCAGTCTAATCAATTTTATATCAATGAAAAATCCAAGTGACACTGCTTAGAGTGGGCTACGTAGCTTGAGAAGTGTGCAAATTTTTCATCCTCAGTTTTCAATATTTACAAAAATACCATCGCAGAGCTTGTTTTCCTTTGCGTAGTCTGAACAATTTTATATAAATGAAAAATCCAAGTGACAATGCTTAGACTAGGCTACGTAGCACAGTGGGGCCAAATCCCAAAAAGCTGGTTAAAAGTCGAAAACGTTACAAATTCGGCTGAAAGTCAGTACTCGGGGTTTTTTAGGGTCGCTGATTGAGAATCCAAAGTCAAAATTAGAAATAAAAACAAAATGGCGGATTTGAAGTCCCAAAAAGCTGGCGAAAAGTCGAAAGCGTTATAAATTCGGCTGAAAGTCAGTACTCGGGGGTTTTTGGGGTCGCTGACTATGAATCCAAAGTCAAAATTGGAAATAAAAACAAAATAGCGAATTTGAAGTCCCAAAAAGCTGGCAAAAAGGCGAAAGCGTTATAAATTCGGCTGGAAGTCAGTATGCGGGGGTTTTTGGGGTCGCTGACTATGAAGCTGAAGTCAAAATTTGAAATAATAACAAAATGGCGGATTTGAAGTCTCAAAAAGCTCGCAAAAAGTCGAAAGCGTCATAAATTCGGCTGAAAGTCAGTACTCGGAGGTTTTCGGGGTCGCTGATTATGAATCCGCAGTCAAAATTTAAAATTAAAAAAAAATGGCGGATTCAAAGTCCCAAAAAGCTGGAAAATAGTCAAAGCGTAATAAATTCGGCCGAAAGTCAGTACTCGGGGGTTTTCGAAGGCGTTGATTACGAATCCGAAGTTAAAATTTGAAATAAAAACAAAACGGCGCATTCGACATTAATCACTTTTATAGAGAATGTACAAAATATATCCATATGTGATATAAAATAGCATAAACATACAATCAGTCGATTAAAAGTTCAGAGATCGTCATCTGAAGAATCAGATGATGCACAATCAGTTGATTCATCCATTAAATCGCTGGAACTTCCTGTACTTGCTGGTATACGTGGCGCAACTAACAATGAAAGTGCTTCTGGAAGGAACGACTTTGTATTTTTTCGAGGTAATTCACGCAAAATCGAAATAAAGGGATCGGATATT
Source organism: Alloplasta piceator (assembly GCA_946863875.1). Classification (NCBI taxonomy): domain Eukaryota; kingdom Metazoa; phylum Arthropoda; class Insecta; order Hymenoptera; family Ichneumonidae; genus Alloplasta; species Alloplasta piceator. The sequence continues at coordinate 19,829,164 of OX333078.1, forward strand.
AATAATAACCGTAAAAAAATGTCCTCCATTGTTTTGGCTCGAGAACACTTTCTTGCAAAATGTTCACGAAACTTTTTAATGTACTGATTAGTAGACTCTTGGGCGTCTTCAGACATCTGCCCTATCGGCAATATTGCTGAGTTTATCACTTCTGCACCATGAATCAATATCTTGTGTACCAAAGTTGGCATGTACCAGGTGTGTAAGTATGAAACCGGAATTTTTGTACAGAAAAAACACGTTTATTGTAATGATATGATACAAAGTAACTTATTCAAACTATTGTCCGTCGCTATCTATACATTTTTCCCATCTTTCTGGCAATTTGTGGATTCCGCGCCAAAAGAACTGTTTCTCTTTTGAGGCATACCTGTCATCGAGCCATTTTCGTACATCTTCGTAAGAAGTAAAGCGCTGCTCAGCAAGTGCGTGTCCCATCGATGCAAACAAGTAGTAATCGGATGGGGCAAGGTCTGGTGAGTAAGGCGCGTGCTGAAGAATCTCCCAACGGAACGACTCTATCGTTTTCTGGACCTGTTTTGCTTTGTGTGCTGGTGCATTGTCATGCAGCAAAATCACCTTGTGTTGTCTTTGTTGGTATTCTGGTCGTTTTTCACGCAAAACTCGATCCAAATCGGTGATTTGTTGTCGGTAGCGTTGAGTATTGACAGTTTCCCCAGGTTTCAGCAGCTCGTAGTAGATTACGCCCTTCTGATCCCACCAAACACGTTGTTCGTTCCTCACGTCAAAATCGCCACTTTTGAACCGTTCAAACCACTCGAAACACTGTGTTTTACCGAGAGCATGCTCACCAAACGCCTCCAGAAGCATTCGATGCGATTCGGCTGCGGTTTTCTTCAGATGAAAACAGAAAATTAGGGCTGTCCGCAAATCGTAATTTGTTGGCACAAAACTCGACATGTTTATCTCTAATAAACTAATGCTACTGAATGAAACTCGTGTTATTGTGAGTTGGAAATCTTTGTCAGATATCAATACAATAACAAGACACCGCTGACGTGATGTGTCGGTAACTGCATCGACATCTAGCGCCACCTATGGGCGAATTCCGGTTTCATACTTACACACCTGGTAGAACCACGGATATAACTGCACAACGTTCCGAGCTGTCTGTAAGGCATAATCGTGGAATTTTAGGAAATCGATTTCACGGCCACTCGAAATCGTCTGCAATATCACATGGAATCGCTTGATCAAGTCCTCATCTATCTCTGTTATCGCAGCAGAAATGCTTGAGTTTTCGAAAAATCTTCGAGCGGTATTTCCATCATTCGATCTACCGAAACCAGGCTTTGGTTGATCGACTATCAGACCTAATTCTATACGGAAACTTTTCTGTATGTTGGTTTTTCGGATATTTACTTGTTCCTTCTCGTTATCACTACGCGCTTGCCACTTTTTAATTCCAAGCTTAAATGCTATATGAAAACAGCATTCGAAAAATCGTATCCATGCATGCAAAGTTGACAATCCAAACTGTAGATGATCTTCAGAGACTTCCTTTTTTAGAATTGCGTCGATATTGTTGAAGTCTTTTGAAGTTGCATTGCATAAATAGCATCGTTGAGCAGACTTATTATGCGTGATAGCGTTACAAACTTTATCGTCTATCATCGTGAAAGCCAGTCTGAAAGAAACTCTTATTTCTTTTCCATCTACGATCTTTTCGAAAGGCATAAGATTCTTCTCTTGCTGTTGAATATACTCCATTTCTTCACGAGTGGCTTCAGAACTCTCGTGGAAAAATTGGATCCTGATTGGTCTACAAAAACGAGGAGATGACGGCCTCGGATTTTTCCATACAACAAGCTTTGCGTTTGTTTCTTGGTCGTCAGATACAAGCTGCAGTGGAACGATTGATGTGAAAAAAATATTATCATCGGACTTGCTTCCATCATCATTGGTGAACTTTTGTTTGTACGTACTTTGGCCGGAAGTGCCATCGCAGCCCCACTTACGAATTAAAATCGAGCTGCAAACGTTTTCAGCCGACAAACTTTTGACAACATCCATCTGTGTCAATAATATTCTGTCAGCTGTGTGATGCAGCAAAGCTTGCAATTGTACCTCAGCACTACATTTATTAACAGAAATATCTGACTTAGGCGGATAACATTTGAGCTTGGCCTTATATGGCATTTTAAACGGCGGAAATAAATCACAGTTCAGCTCTTTGCTTCCATTCCGAAGCAGCTGATATTGCCATTTCGATAATTTTAGTTCGACTATGAGCGACAAAGCAGCATCCGCAGATAGAGTCGTTTCTCGAATGGTATCTATGGACTCCTTATACTTCTTAGCTCGAGATGGGCTCCCCAGTCCCACATCACGGACAATTTTGGCAGCATCTGATTTCCCGGATGATCGAAAGCTCATTTGAGTGGCATACGTTAATTCGTCTGTAGTATTTCTTGTGCGTAATTCTTCAGTCCTCCTTCGTTTTGTCCGGTCACTAGACTCTACAAATTCTGAAGAAGGCCGACCCAAATTTGCAGATTTTTCCGAAGATTTTTTTGATTCTTCGAAAGAAACAAACACGCTTAACCACTCAGAATATTGTTGCAGAAATCTCTCTTCATGTCTTGATGCGTGCTGCCACTTTTTATGCGAAAGGTGCAACAACTTGCGGAGGGCAGTTTTTGCATTGTCTGATAGAGCGAAGGGGCGTTGCAATTTTGTGGACACAAAATTTTTGATTATTGCATACGTTTCAGGCACTCCTCCACTCAGATGACCTTTCGTGATCGAGAAAATTTCCTTCCTTGTTAAGCCACATCCTCCACGTTCATCAGCGACTAATTCTAAAATTGAAAAATATTATATCTATATAGATGGATAATTCCGTATTCAACCTCGTTTCTATTATTTATTTTTAAATATTATTTAAAAATAAAAATAAAATATGCATAAAAAAGAATTACGGTCCATAGAACTCAATACATTAAACTCTCTGATATTCTCTCCCCTCTGGGGCTTAACCATATAACTAAAAGGCATATGAGGGATTCTCTGTCAACTCAGCCACAGGTTTTGGTAGAAAAAAAAATTAATTTGTGTGGTTTCTTTTTTTTACCCTAGAACCTCGATCCGTGTCACTCTAGTGATCTTTTCGCCATATCGTCAGATATAATGGAAGACTAATTTCTTCAGTTAAAAAAGTGACCTTTTTTGAATACAAAAATAATCATTGTATTTTTTGGTAAAAAATCAGCGTTACCGGAACGTAAAAACTATTTCAAATATTCCGCTCGAATGCTAACACAAAACTACAACTTTCATGTGCAGACGATTTTTTCAATTACTTCAAATTTCCGAGATATATTTATTTGGAAAGAAAACGCCGATTTGTAAAATTTTTAATTAAAAAATGTGAAGAAATTTACAAATTAGTAGCACTTTAGTATAACCAATTATGGGGCACATCTGAGATGGTCGAAAAAAAGTGGCTGAGTTGACAGAGAATCCATCATATATAGATATAGCGCTCTTCAACTCGACCGACCGCGACACGCTGCTTGGATGGGTGCCAATGTATTTCAGTGTACAATGAAGACCGCAAGAAAATTCAAGAAAAAGATTCAATTCAAGAAAGACATTCCGCGTCGTCAATGTACGAAATTCAGAAAACTATGTTTTATATTGCAAAAACTCGTAGCAATGACACGCGCGCAGCTAAGCGCAGCCATTTTTGATGTTTTCCATTCAGTAATACATCCATCTACAACATGTGATAGGTCAGCTCGTGGAACACTGTGGAACTTATCAACTTTTCTCTACGTTTTTAGAATTTTCACTTGTAATTTTCCGTGATATTTCGTACAAATGATTCATTTATTATTATCGCATGAACTATTATTATCAATTTTCAGTTACACAATGATTTTCTACTCACTTTCAGCTGTTGATTCTATTCGGAAAAATTTGAATCGGATATATTGTAAAGTTTTGGCGTCCTGTTCAATACGGCGTTGAAATGGTCAAATGGTCAAAATGGTCTGCGTCGAGCTCGCTCGAGGGCTCCCTTTCAACTGCCGTACAAAATCGAGTATAAGGGCTAGGGCCCGCTGATGCCAAGAATTTGACCTTCGGACTCTTCCCCCACCTAACCCACGACTAAAAATTACCGAAACTTAAACTTTATTTTTCGACTTTTGGCCAGCTTTTTGGGATTTGGCCCCACTGTGCGTAGCTTCAGAAATGTACAAATTTTTTATCCTCAGTTTTCAGTATTGACAAAAATACCAGTGCGGAAGTTGTTTTCCTTTGAGTAGTCTGAACTATTTCATGTCAATGAAAAATCCAAGTGATACTATTTAGAGTGGGCTACGTTGCTTGAGAAATGTGCAAATTTTTCATCCTCAGTTTTCAGTATTTACAAAATTACGAGTGCGGAGCTTGTTTGCCTTTGAGTAGTCTGAATTATTTTATATCAATAAAAAATCCAAGCGACACCACTTAGAGTGAGCTACGTAGCTTGGGAAATGTGCAAATTTTTCATACTCAGTTTCCAGTATTTACAAAGTACCAGTGCGGAACTTGTTTTCCTTTGCGTAGTCTGAATTATTTTATATTAATAAAAAATCCAAGTGACACTGCTTAGACTAGGCTCCGTAGCTTCAGAATGGTGCAAATTTTTCATACTCAGTTTTCACGGTTATGGTGGACTATGGGCCCGACGTTTCTGAATCCTGCCACTACACGGCGCCATCTACGCTTCCCAATATGCACATGTTTCGGACCGGAATCTCAAGGGTACGACGTTGTTAAGACCCGGGGCTCCTGCCCGCTAGGATACGCTCGTTGATTGGCCAATTTGAAGACCAAGAGTTTGTGGGATTCGTTGCTGTTTGCTATAGAAATAGCGCAATGGTGCGGGAAATTTGAAATAAAAAGGAGAGTTTATCGCGTAAAACAAATTTAATTTACCGAAGATATTTAAAAGCAAATACGAAACACAAAACAAACAGTAAGAGTAAACTCGCGTTAAAAGTTCAAATTAAAAGAAATTGATCTCGGGTCGAGGATAGTTGTGCGACCAAACTCGTCGAACGTCAAGATCATTCTCTGACCTTTCTTGTTTTCTAAGTTATTCTAAGGCCCTTGGGCTGGAAGAGTCCAACAGTGGGAGGATGCGCTTTCTCCCTTACGCTTATGTTCTATTCGTCTTGCTCTCGCATATACACGCACTCGCACGCAGGGGATGACGCACGCACGTACACGCACACGCACACATACTTTGGACATCGGGACCCCTAGCTCTCTCTCTCTCTCTCTCTCTCTCTCTCTCTCTCTCTCTCTCTCTCTCAGGCGGGGTCCGGTAAACAACCGCGATTTTCCAGCGAGGACGAAAACCAGATGGCCCTTACTCGTTCCTCGCGGGACGCACTGTACTCTTGAGTTTTTTTTCCTCTTCTCTTGCTCGTAAAACTTGAGTTTCAAATTTAAAAAGTGAAATTGACATGGACAAAAAAAAAAGGTTTAAATCTTGGAAATTCGAGAAAAGTCACATATGCGCTTGAAAAACTGAGGACAATAAGGTTTTTCACGATTTTACTTTTACGACTACACACGTGGTCTGCAGTTGGTCGACTTTAAAATTCGACGCATTCGAAATACAATAAATTATCTGACGAATTTGACAAGCAACAAGAAAAAAGGTCTCGAGAGAAAGTTTTAACTAAGAAAAACAAGAGCGTGAAAGAGAAAGAACAAGGCAAAAGTCCTTGCTACGCATTCTTAGAGTTATCGTATATAATAGTATTTTGTGCATCTAGGGCCAGAGATAAGTCTTTTTGTCGAGCGTGAAGTTTGCCGCAATGAGCGAAGCGAGGGCCGCAACCACGCGAGACAAAAGACGAATCTCTGGCCCGCGTTGCACACGATCTTTTTTTCCCCCATGGGAGATTTTCGTGCTTTTCAGTATATGCGTGGATAGCCAAAAAGAGTCACTTTTCGGCTGTCCACGCATATGGTGAAAAGCAGGAAAATCTGGCATGGGTGAAAAAAAATATTCTTTCATGTATATATATATATTCATAAAGAGATAGTTGTGGATAAACTATAGACGAAAGTTCATGATATTTATTTAAATTCTATGGAGAGGATGCATTGCAGCAAATTATGGCAATTTAATCATTTGAATCTCCCGGTATTTATTTCGCGAATATATTTTACGTTCGGTGGTCTGAAAACACGGCTGCGGGAGAATAGCGTGCGCGACGTTCACGTTTATCTCGCGGTTCGCCTATATAGCTCTACATGATTGTCAGATCATGACACCTTCCCCCTTATAAAAAAAGGCGTTTCTAACCAAAAAGAAACGGCTTTTTGGAGATCCGCATGAGTTATTTTACACGATCATGTACTGTTAAATGGGAGTGTGAAAAGTTTAAATTTATTACGGTGCACGATTATCGTTTTATTCGCGCTCAGTTGTATTTCAGCGTTGGTATCTCCTAACAGTTTGGATATTACGTACGGCCCGGTGTATTGAGGATCAAATTTTGATGAACGCGGTTCTTTCAAAAGAAGGACTTGATCTCCGACTCGAAAATTCTTCACGTTTAATTTTTGATCGTAGTATTTCTTGGATTTCCATTGCGCTGCCAAAAGTCGTTGAGCGGCTGTCGATTGTGTTTCGCTTAGTTTTTTCAGGAAGTTATCAAGATATTCAATGTATGTTAACTCAGGTTCTCCTTTAGCAAAGCTGGATGGAATGATTGCTTCTCTACCAAAAACGAGAGTATGGGGAGCATAACCGGTGGCTTCATGTACTGAGGTGTTGTATGAAAAAATAGCGAAACGGAGCCATGAATCCCAGTTTTGATTTGTGCCAAATTGTTTTAGGTATTCTACGAGTGGATAGTGACTTCGTTCGAGTGATCCCAAGGATTGCGGATGTATAGTAGACGATCCTAATTTATCTATTTTGAATATTCGACAGATTGTACGGAAGATTTTACTCGTGAAATTGCTCCCTTGATCGGTATGAATTATTCGAGGACAGCCAAATCGGGTTATAAATTCTTTTGCAAACGCGTGTGCTACTGTTACGAAGTCGATTTCTTTTAGTGCTATTGCTTCACAAACTGTTTTTCTCTTCCGTGATAGGTATAGGACCAACAATATCTATTTGTATCCGTTTAAATGGCTCTGTGGGTGTATCCATAATCTTCATTGGGAGTCGAGTCTCTACGCGTACTAATTTATTCATTTGGCGATCCTTACATAATACAACAAAAACAGTTTTTTCCTGTTTCATGCCGTCCCAAAAGAAATCATTGCGTATTCGTTTGTATGTCTTCGCGACTCCTTTATGGCCTCCCACTGTTGATTCGTGATATTCGCGAATTATTTTTAACCGTTCCACAGTGGTCCCAAATCGCCAAAAGCTGGCCAAAAGTCGAAAAAAAAATATTTTTTTCTAGGGACTTTCAATGGTTGGAATGGTTGTAGTGGTACCTCTAGTATGTATTATGACCGTTAAGAAAAGGAGAGCGTCCATACCTGGCTCAGGAATCCATTTTATTCGTGAGCGTCGAGCCGACCGCATTGTTTGCTCGTCGCGCGGAGAAATAAGACGAAAGTTCCGACGCGTCTGGAAGAGTGAAAAGTTAACGGATTTGGATTTTACAAAATGGATTCTTCTCCAGAAAGTAAGTACAATTTGAGAGTGTTGCTCAAAATTATCGTTAACGATGTATGAAATTGTAAGTCATTAATGAAAGTAGTGGTATTTTTTTTGGTTATGTTCTGAAAAGTCGTGTTAGAAAAAGCAATAAGTCAAAACCCCTATCGACCCCCGCTCTTAAACTATATGAAAATTGTTACTTGGACATTTCTTCAAAACATATCCAAAAATTAGCTGCTCGTAGCTGCTCCTTCGGTTTTGAGTGTAATTTTTATGCCCCCCGGCAGTAAAAGTTTTGAATGGCATATACGTGTATTTTACACGGTCAACAATTTGAACATTTTTTCAACTTAGTCAATACTCATATGAAAATTTAAAACTTGGCACATATATTCCCCACAGTGGAAGATATAATTGTAGTAGTTTATGAAATTTTTTATCCTCGTTTTTTGAATATACACTCTCACTCAAAAGTGTGCTACACTAGTCGAAATTTTGTCGCACTAAAAATTCGATAGTGGAGGCAAAAATGCTTTCTGCAGTTTTTTGTAATTTTCGCTTCTGAAATATTGTTCATAGGGAATTGATAAAGATAATTCTTCTATTAATGTTATTTTGCATTTCCTACAGATCCTCTGGATAATACCAACGAAATTTCTTTCACGAGAAAGGAAATTTACATACTTGTGAAATCGGTATTAAAAGAAAATATCAACATTGTCACTGACATTGTTGAAATGGAGGTGTCAAAACAATTGAAGCATCCATACATTTTGTCGAAAAATCTGAAAGATGCCATGGGTAGATTGGTGTCGAATTTCAAAAAGAGGTGGCAAGAAGCGAGGTGGGACGAAACCAAATTCTTCAATAAATTCGATAAGTGGCTCAACGTTCCTGGGTCTTTCACGATTGAAAAGAAACGGAAACACAACCTTCCACGGAAAACACAATGAAGCGTCCTTCTACGGAAAACACAATAGGGCATCCTTCTACGGAAAGCACAATGGGGCGTCTTTCCACAAGTTGGGGCGATTTAAGTGATCGGTCAGAACGTAGGAAGACGGAAAAGGTTCGAAAAGAACATACCGTCCACGAATTGGCCTACGCTACACAAATGGGTCTCCGGGCTTCTGGAAATTTACAAGCTTCAAAGGTAATTAGGGATGTCACAGAAGGCAGTCCATAAAAAGCATCACAGTACCGTAAGTCTATGGAACGCGTTTCAGAAGATGTACTGTCAGGCAACGAAGCATTATCACTTGTGGTAGATGGTCAAATGACCAAAAGTCAATACCAATTACTACGTTCTGTAAGCTTGAAAAAAAATTGTAAATTATAGCCGCTTTATAAATGTGTATTGGATTCTAAAAAAAAGTATTACCCTGCAAAGTCAGAAATTTCTGTAACTGAAAGTGGAGCCACAGTTGGACTTCAAGCATTGCTAAATCATACAGCTGAAAGAATATTAACGGTACAATCGGACGTTATTGGAAGTCTTCCTGAAAACAAAGTTGGTAATTTAGAATTGATATGCAAGTGGGGATGCGATGGAACTTCTGGTCAAAGTACTTACAAACAAAAATTTAACGATTGAGATGGCAATAAATCAGATGCCAACATTTTCTTTATTTCACTTGTTCCCTTGCAAATCTTTGATAAAGTCAATCCACACGTGATTATTTGGAAAAATCCTCGTCCTTCGTCACCAAGATTTTATCGCCCAATTAAAATTAAATTCTTTCATGAAACTGCCGAAGCAACTAGGGCAGAAGTTGATTGTATCCAAGCGCAAGAGAGAAACCTCGTGCCCTTTGAAACTGTAATTGGCGGCAAAAAAATTAACATCAATTTCAAACTTGTGTTGACAATGATAGATTTGTTACTTCCTATCGGACAAATGTCTGAAGAAGCTCAGTGATCATGCAATAAGTACATTAAAAGATTCCGAGAAGATTTTTCACGAAAATGTAACCGCATCAAAAACATAGAAGACATTTTTTGCAGATGTTTAGTAACGTGAGATCCAGTAATATCCAGTTTGCGAAAACTTCCTTCGAAGAAACTAAGATCGTTATTTCCATACGCGGTTGAACTATTGATTCCACCTTCAGTTCCAGAATCAAGGCAGATTTTTTCTGATGATACGAGCGATACATGTGACGATGATGACAGTTCACAGGACAGTGATTAATTGTAAAAAAAGCTAAAATTATATCGATTAGAAATGAAATAATGAAAGAAATAAATTATGAATGTTCATTGTCATTGTAATAATGATTATAATGACTGTATTCCAATTCTCTTCTTCCCAAGTCTTCAAGTCTTCAAATGTCACCCGAATTGAATACGTTTTTGACGAAATTTCCCGCCATATTGGATCCGTCATTTTGTTTTGCTAAATTTTGACTTCATATTCGTAGTCAGCGACCCCGAAAAACCCGGAGTACAGACATTCACCCGAGTTGAATACGTTTTTAACGAAATTTCCCGCCATATTGGATCCGCCATTTTGTTTTGCTAAATTCTGATTTTATTTTCGTAGTCAGCGACCCCGAAAACCCCGGAGTACAGACTTTTATCCGAATTAAATACGTTTTTGACGAAATTTTCCGCCATATTGGATCCGCCATTTTGTTTTGCTAAATTTTGACTTCATATTCGTAGTCAGCGACCCCGAAAACCCCGGAGTACAGACTTTCACCCGAATTGAATACATTTGCGACTTTTGGCCAGCTTTTTGGGATTTGGGACCACTGTGGGACGCCAAAAAAAATCTAATAAAAATTACAGACGTTCCTTTTGACTGATATTTCAAACTGGCAAATTTTGAAAAAAATGGAGAGGTCCGATAAAAAAGTGGCCCGGTTAAAAAAGAACTCATATGCAGGTATAAAAAGACACATACAGGTATACACATACATATATAGGTATATACCTATATATACAAGTATATCCTGGTTTATACAGTTATATACAGTGTAACAAATTTCTTTTTCTTCAATATACTTTTATTAGAATGAGGATCACACGAGTGTGTCGAATCTTCGCATCGTTTCAAACAAATCCTTTCATCACAAAAAAAATCCATCAATACCATTCGTTGGCTCGATAATTAATATTCCACATAACAACGATACTTGATATCTCGATAATATTATAATTCAAAATCTTGATTGAACCTCGAACGTTTACATATAGTCTGAGCACGCCACCAATACTTATATTACCCTCGAACTTCCACGCGATGTACGCAAAATTACATAAAAACCGATTTAATTGATGATTGAGGGACGCCGATGAATCATCAATTTTCACATAATCAAAATAAATATACATACAATTTCTTAGATACGAGTGCGAATTTCACGTGGACAAACGTGAGCGATGAAATGATGATCCACCACATGGTTGACGAAATTTTCAGTATAACGTTTCCCGCATCAATGTTTTAGTATCCTCGAGCAAATAAGCTCGGCGAAACAAGTATTAGAGACCGGTTGATGTTGATATTATTCAATAGAGTAGATCCGATAAAAGGGCCCAGTCGTCCATGCCTTGATACAAATAATGTGGCGAATTCGTCACGCCACGTATGAATGTTCGATGTCCGTTTCGACCATTTATCGTGATGAGCGCACTTCGTCGCGACTCACTCACTTAATACATTTTTGTTCAATAAATTTCGCGAAATAGAGACGATTACGAAGACAAAATGACAAAGACACATATATATTATAGATATCGCAAACACGAGGCAACCAGAAAAATCATTTTTGGAGATATCTTCTCAACGTGTATCGGACGACTGGGGCGAGCTACGGGGCTCCCGCACGTTCCTCGCTGTTCGATTGAACACGAAAACTCATTACAGATACGCAACGCCATGGGCGATTCAGTCACTCCGTACAACATTCCCTGGTGACAAGATAGAGGGCAGGGCGTCGCCTCCTTACCGTGATCGAGCGCCTCAATTCAAATAATAAATATGACGATTGCTACAACAGGTATATACAGGTATATATGATATACACTAGGGTGGTGATTATTCGAGATTCGATGCCTTTAAATATTCATTTATGAACATATTTATAGGATATATATTAGGGCGGTCATTCGCGATTTAAATTTTCTTTATATTTATAGGTACAGTGGGTAAAAAAGTATTTGTACACCTCGTCTGTTTCGAACTATCCACTGGAAAAAAATAAGAGACTTAAAGTAATTTTTGTATTCGATACCGATATGAATGTATGTAGGATAAGCTATTAAATACGATAATTGGTTGAAATACTTTTCTTTTTTTTTAAACGTAATTTCAAAAACATTAGGTGTACGAATACTTTTTTTACCCACTGTATGTATTTATAAGATGTATATAGCTCTATGTATAGGATTATCTATATATCTAAAGCATATTCATGACTGTATAGCAATATATATAGCTGATAAGTCAAAATCTAACTTAAATTTTAGGCTAAACCAAAATTTAACTTAAATTTTAGGCTAAACTAAAATCTAACTCAATTTGTGGGCTAAACCAAAGTTTAACTTAAATTTTAGGCTGACAAAAATTTAACTTAAATTTAGGCTAATCCAAAATCTAACTTGAAGATAAGGCTAAACCAAAATCAAACTTAAATTTTAAGTGAAACCAAAATGTAACTTAAATTATAGGCTAAATTTTTCAACGCTCTGTAAAAAAGATCTAACTGAAGATTTGCGTTAGCCGTTTCGGAATAAGAATAACATGGGAAAAATTATTTTTACCTCTTCTGATTTTTAACGATTCATCATAAGAGAAATCAACAGACATATCTGTACAGAATTAAACGCTCTACAAAAAAGGTTCCGAGTTACTTTTTGAAAAGTTATTCATTGTCAAAGTTCAATTTTTCATAGATTTGGCCGATTCGTGGATATTTCGACACACATTGTCATCGAAAAAGATCTCAGCTTAAGAAAAAAATATATTTACAAATACGTGCCAATTCATATAAGCATAGAAAAATAGGTTTTCTTTATACCTCGGTCGAAAGTACGTACATCTGGCATCAATTTCGATGCATGAAGACCGAGATTCTTGCATTGGTAAAACAACGGAGTAACGGCGGGAGCAAAAACTTTTTTCATGCACAGCTGTACGTGAGACTTTCGCAACTGTCACCGGTGACTTGTTTCTAACCATTTTTTTCTCTGACTTCAAAGCTGCTCTTTCGTTAGTTAGAATCAGTGTTGTGAGGGAAAATAATAAACCGCACGGTCTCAACTGACGAATCAATGGACGAGGAAGAGGTATTCGAAGATTTCGATGCAGAGGCGGAATTGATCACACAGACGGAAACGTTACCGGAAAATTCTGCTGATCGATACAACCTTATCTACAAGAATTATAAGAAATGACAGATGGAGCATGAAAGTTCTCTGTCAAACTCGGAAGAAACGATTTTGATCGTCTATTTTAAAGATTTAACAAAAAAGCTGAAACCATAAACTCTATGGAGCATTTGGTCGATGTTGAGAAAAACATTGAATATAGAAGACATTAACAAATAAAAAATAGTATAAGTTTGAACTCATAATTGCTGTTTTTACACTTCAATTATATTTGTTTTTTTTTTGTATTGATGCCTGCCCCTGACCAGCTGGCACTCGCTTCGCTCGTGCCGCAAATGTCGGGGCAGGCATCAAAACATGAATCTATCGGACTCAATTGTACTTTATTACCATACTTTCGACCGGCTATAACGAAAAATAGTAGACACCACACGGGCAGAAGTTTGAGAGCCCTGAACTGCGCAACATGAAGGCCCTCGGCTTCACCTGGGGCATCATGATGCGCAGTGCAGGAATCTTAAACTTTCTGCCCTTGTGGTGTAATATTCTATTTTTCCTCAATAAGGCGTTTTCTCGCAGAGCCTACACTCCAATCTGTTTTTTCATATTTCTTCGGATTTCTGAGGTTTTTTTACACGAAACAATCCCTTTTCCAGAGTGGGATCTCTGCGGCATCAGACCATTATATATTAAATATAATCTGAGGTGCTGTAGATATCGAGAAAATAGTACGAATACAATACTGCTTACTGCGCTAGTATTGTATTCTATTGTTGCTATCATTTTTTATCGAGGTCGTTATGGGATTTTAACTCGACTTTTAATTTATTAGTACTGTAACAGGAGGATTTGACTATGAGAAAAAATAATAATGCCCTGAAAGCAATATAAGATAACACGATTCCGGGGAATGGGTGTGGAAACAAACTTTAAAAAACATCCATTCATCTTTTATGAAAACATTTATTGACAGATAACAGATAAACAGATAACAGTATAGGCTCATCGAGAATACGCTTTTTCGAGGAAAAAACCTATTTTTCTATGCTTATATGAATTGGCACGTATTTGTAAATATTTTTTTCTTAAAGCTGAGATCTTTTTCGATGACATACGTGTCGAAATTTTTTTTAAATAATTACCGGGGTCCAGAGAAATTGATTAAAATATGACATTCACGAGATTTCAAAACATGACGTCATCGGTACAGTAAAACGCGTCGATTTGAAAATCCAAAAAAAATTCCAGAGTGTACCCTCATACTGCACTATGTGTCCCTAAAGTTACGAAATAATCGTCCACCATGAGGCCTAAACATATGCTGTCTTTCGAAATTTTGACCCATATATAAAGCATATCTATGAATATCAATATGAATCACCAATATTTCAACACCGATTTATATAAAATTCATATAAAGAAATTGAATGAGGAAAGATACTTTGGAAGACCTTTCAAAAAGAAGTGAAATCAATCACAAAATACTTCTGAGAAGTAAAAAAAAGGACGCCAAATATTAAAAATCCCAGAAATTCGAATTTAAAAAAATCCTAAATATTCAAAATTGAAAGTAAATCCTAAAAATTTGAAATTGAAAAAAACCAAATCACATAAGCCAAACCAAAAACTCGGTATGCTTAAGTTATTAATGACCAAACCAAACAAAAAAGCTTAGCGTGAAGGGTTAAGAACTAATACGCTCGGCGAGGAAAAACCAAGTCCAGACGTCTCTACCGCTTAACAATGGAGTGAACAAACGAAGAAATAAAAAATAAACCAATTAAATGAGTACACTAGCAACCAACTATGAGAATAAACAAAAGAGGTAGCGATCGAGTAAACTAGAGAGTCACTACGAGAATCGATCACCGAGAAAAATCTTGTTAAATGTTTATCGCTGGATCCATGATTGCTCGAAGAACATTTTGGGGTCAAAATTTTGATTCCTTTGCCATTCCCACATCTTATTATATGTTATGAGAAGTGCCGATCCACCAAATTACAGCCTCTTTACGCTACAGCCGGTAGCTTTCGAGATACGAATTTTATTCATGCATAAATCGTCCAATATTAATAAAATCACATCTCGGAACATATGAGTAGTAGCGAAAATGGCTATAGAACTTTTCTTACGTTGAATTGAATGTTATTTTAGAAAATAAATATAGGTTTGAAAAAAATCGAAAAAAATAAAATAATCTATTCAACGATGATCCTCTGCTCATCCCACTCTGTTAATTTTTTCATTTGTGGAAAATGGCATTAACTTTCCGAAGAAAAAATGAAAAAGATTTTTTTTACGGTGCTCGCCTTCTAAACATAGATTTTTAGGCACTCACTCTATATGTAAGGAGTGACTATTAGTATTGCCTTCCAAAAACCTATCTCTTATAAAAAATAACCATACAAACTTTATACCAACATATGTTGGCATATTATACAAAAACGAAAAATTTTGGATTTTCCGTCACCTGAGCCGTCCATCTGCACTCATAACTCAGCAACCCATGAACGGATCCGGTTCAAATTCATAGCACGGTTTTGTTTTACTATAATCTCAAAACCTTTTTTGACTCAATCCATTCAGAGAATGTTGAATATAAAATTTTCCAAAAAAACAGCCATTTTTGAACCAAAAAGCCATTTTTGTGTCCATCCAGAGTCAGATCTCCGCAACCTGGGAACCAATGTTTTTGTAACTTATAGAATTTCTTTATAGGATCATAAAGAAGTGTCCTGTAGAGTTTGAGACTTGACAGTTCTTTGAACCATTTTGTTTTAACGAAAATAACTTTTTTTTCAGTTTTTCACTCACTGCACGAAGATGCGTAAACGAATTTTTTTAATTTTCACCGTGTGCTTTCATTTTAATACATTTCAACTATTTCAAGAGTTCAAAATGATTAAAACAATTATAACATCGAATTTTTAATATTTTTGTTTTATTCATTTGTAACTTTTTAACGTTTTCGCCAAACGTTAAAAAGTTTGGCGGAAAAAAACACTGATTAGACAAAAAGCTTAGACGTTTCTTACTATTCGATAAAATGTTATTTTTCTTTAAAATATAATGATTGATAATTAGTACACTTCTATGTATTTGATTTTTTTTTTCAAATATTATTATTACTTTCATGCAAAGAAAAAAATTATATGAAACAAAACCTTATGTTCCTGAAATACACCATTTTCTTAATGAAAAAAAAAACATCCCCACACAATACACCACACTACACTCGATCAAATTGCACAAATTGTCACTTTAAAAAATCATATGTCATATTTTTCAACATTATAATTTAAGTAAACAATAAAACGGCCAAGATTACGATGACAGATAAAAATCATCAATAAACGAAAGCAAATGTTGGCTGCATTATCTTGAATGCTTAAGCCTGAGACACAATGACAAGAATAAGAAATAAGGAATAAGAATCAGCCAATCACCGCGCACTTTAGAGAAACTACGCCAATCGGATGGCTGATTTTATTCCTTATTTCTTATTCTTGTCATTGTGTCTCCGGCTTTATTTACACGCTTACAGCACGTATAGGGGGAATTCTGAAACGGGTGGACTGCGCTTGAGCGCTGCATAATCTGGCGTACCCATTGGTCAAAATGGATTTCTTGCGTGGCATTGTTGCGCACGAAATTCAATTTGATCAATAGGTACGCTAGATTATGCAGCGCTCAAGCGCAGTGCACCCGTGTCAGAATTCACCCCACGGTCGTACATACAGGTCCGGAAACTCGGCCGAATTTCGAGGTTGGGGGTACCTTCCTTATCGAAGCACGAGAATAGTTCGTAATTTCGTTACTACTCGTCTCTGCGATCTATGCGCTTTCTGGGTATTCTGAAGCTTAACCTCGAAATCCCCGTGTCAGATATTATGCTCTCATACGTTGTGTTTTGCTGGTTTTGCTGCAGTTGCGATTCAAATTATATTTAATAAAATGAAAAGATTTTTTTTTATTTGGCAAAAATGTCAAGACGGTGCGCTGTTCCTTATTGCATTACCGGCCGCAAAGCCGATAATGCGAAGGTGTCAGTTTTCCGGGTGCCAAATGATAATGTTTTGTGCTCGATATTCGACATGTTGTTGAATTAACTGGAAATCTCTCATGTTTATCAGACCCGCTTGGGGTCTGAGGTTTTTGAAAATAAGCATTTGCGTTTTAGTGCGGGTTATAATAGTGCTGGCCATTAATGCCAGCAAATCTTTGAAAGAATCTTGAAAAGAATCTCTTCAAGATTCTTTCGAAGAATCTTCGAAAGAATCTTCGAAAGAATATTTGAAAGAATCTTGAAAAGATTCTTAGAATCTTGGAAAGAATCTTAGAATCTTGGAAAGAGTCTTAGAATCTTGGAAAGAATCTTTCAAGGATTTGCAGGCATTAATGGCGAGCACTGTACGATCGTGATTCACCCATACGTCGGCATATAAAATGCTACTGGATACGCTCACAGCACTCAAAACGTTCAAGACGAATGCAGCCCATGCTATTTCACTGCCACGCGCCGCGCCACACACATGATTAAATTTACTCAATTCTCGCTATTACAATTGTCGACAAAAATATGGAAAAAAATGTTAATGTCTTTTTGGCTGTTTGAAGTTAAAAAATTGGATTTTCTTTCTATGGGACCTCTTCGATTAAAAAATATATATAAAGTTCTATGTAAACAAACAAAATTTTCAAGATTTTACTGAAAATGGAATTCAAATAACTTCCCAATCAAAACATTTAAATGATATGATTGTTTAGATACTTTTAGATCATATTGATTATATTGAAATCTGTCTTTTTAATTATGATTAATAGAATTTATACGACTACTCAATGTTCACAATGAATAAAAGAGTTAAAATAACGGTGTGAATGCCTATTGAAACGTCCCTGAGGGACATGTTAACCAACATTCAAAATATATCACTAAAACAAAATGTATGAGCCTTCTGTTCCAAAGTTGTGAGTGTTTACTAATATAATCCTTG
Source organism: Alloplasta piceator (assembly GCA_946863875.1). Lineage (NCBI taxonomy): Eukaryota > Metazoa > Arthropoda > Insecta > Hymenoptera > Ichneumonidae > Alloplasta > Alloplasta piceator. The sequence continues at coordinate 19,847,147 of OX333078.1, forward strand.
AAATTCGATCACCTTCTTATTAATAGAATTTATACGACTACTCGATGTTCACAATGAATCAAAGAATTTAAATAACGGTGTGAGTGCCTACTAATATAATTTTTAAAATTCGGTCTTTAACTTTATGACTCATTGCCCCCATTTAGAACGAAAAATGTTGCTCAATATTATCAAAAACAATGTTCAATAACATAAAAACAATATAGTATTTACATACCGAATAAATGAAGATAATGGTCAAGAATACGGAGCGCAAAGCCCCCCCACAAAACGTCAAGGGGCGTTTGGGGGACGAAGCCCCCCAACGAAACGTGAGCGCTCGACGCGTCGCCACATTATCACGCGGAGCGCGGGGGGGTTTGGGGCGCGGAGCCCCCCAACGAGTGCGCGGAGCGTACTTGTTCAATTTTAACACGTTCTTATAGAGTAGTTACTACTCTCAGGGCGAAACTGATTTTTTTCGGAAAATTTGGGCTTTTTCACGTGGGATAATATTTTTTGATAATTTTTTTTCAATTGTCCGTAAGGAGCGAGCAACGAAGTAACAAAGTTAACTTTCCTAAATATGGAAATACCCAATATTTTTTTTTCTCGAAAACTTCTAGAGTAAAGAGGCTGTAATTTGATGAATCGTCACTTCTTATAACATACCGGGTGTCCCATTTTAATCTTACAGTTGATTTATGTCGAAAAATATTGCTCCAATTAAAAATTGAGTGGAATGAAACTTTTAGGGTTCAGAGGGGGACGTTTAAAATTTATTTTTGTTTTGGTCCAAAATTTAAAATGGTGGCGTTAAGATGGCTGACATGTTTTTTTTAAATGGAACCATGATTTTTTTTTTCACCAAAATTTTTTTCAGATCGAATCTAACATCTTTTGTAGTAACATTTTTTTGATACAGCCCATAATAGAGGGTGTCCTATTTTAATCTTACAGCTGAATTACCTTGAAAAATTCTGCTCCGATAAAAAATTAAGTGGGATGAAACTTTTAGGGTTCAGAAGGGGACGTTCAAAAAATTTTTTTGTTTTGGTCCAGAATTTAAAGGGGCGGTGTTAAGATGACCGAAAGGTTTTTCAAACAATGAAAACATGATTTTTTTTTCACCAAAAAATGTGTCAAGTCAAAACTAACAACTTTTGTTGGAACATTTTTTTTATTCAGTCCATAAGAGATCACCATTTTTTACTATTTTAGTATTATCCGGGATAACCATGATGGTGGAATGGTGGAATGGTGAAATGGTGGAATCTTCGAACACCTTTAAAAAGATTTCAGAAAACACTCACGGGGAGGATTTGGAAGACCTCCTCGGCTTCGTCATTATGCTGCATAACGCTGAAATAGTCAAAAATGGTGATCCAGTCTAAAATATCCGGGCTATTAAAAAAATATTCCTACAAAAGATGTTAGATTTGATCTGAAAACTTTTTTGGTAAAAGAAAAATCATGTTTATATTTAAAAAAAACATGTCAGCCATCTTAACGGCGCTATTTTGAATTTTAGATCAAAACAAAAAAATTTTTTGAACGTATCCCTCTGAACCCTAAAAGTTTCATCCCACTCAATTTCTTATCGGAGCAGTATTTTTCAAGATAATTCAGCTGTAAGATTAAAATAGGACACCCTCTATTGTGGGCTGTATAAAAAAAATGTTCCTACAAAAGATGTTAGATTTGATCTGAAAAAAATTTTGGCAAAAAAAAATCATGTTTCCATTTTAAACAACATGTCAGCCATCTTAACGCCGCCATTTTAAATTTTGGACCAAAACAAAAAAAAATTTAAACGTCCCCCTCTGAACCCTAAAAGTTTTATTTCACTCAATTTTTAATCAGAGCAATATTTTTCGAAATAAATCAACTGTAAGATTAAAATGGGACACCCGGTATAACAAGATATGAGAATGGCATGGAATCAAAATTTTGACCCCGAAATACTCTTCGAGCAATCATGGATCCAGCCTCATATTTAAATGAAGGGACAATAATACTTAAATTATTACTGGAATAGTTAAGAATCTTTTATTGACCGTTCGTAATGTCTGAATTTGATAAATAATAGTCGCATCACTGCACATAATATTGTAATCATCATAAATATCGTTGCTACTTCTTGATCATGAATGTTTCTCGGTAAAACCTATCCGAACTTTCATTTTTCGAAGGATTTTTTTTATATTTTCCACTCTTTACTGTCAATCTTTTAAATATCGAATACTCGTCCTAAATATTGAACGGTGATGATATCTACGATGCACGCAGAAATATATGATGAGGCCTGGATTTACGATAATTATCGTCGATGCACATGACGATTAAGCAAGTATATTCAAGATTCTTCTTCACAATATAAAAAGCTTCGCTCTAATTACGGTTCAATTCGAAAATCTCATAACGATCATTACACATCAGGGGCATTCGTTAATTTTGTGAGGTTCTCGAAGGGAGAGGGTCAAAAAATCTCTACATGATCTAAGCTTAGGAGAAAGGGGTTTCTTTTTCTTACATAATATATGCCACTCTTAATAAGGCATTCTTACATAATAATTTACGGCAAAACAGAATGTGCGTTTTACAATGTAGAATGATGGATGTTTGAGAGCATAGCGTTAAGCGAAGCAACTATGAGATCTATTCTTTCATTTTTAATATACGATTTCATTTACATATTCTCATGTTAAACATTTGTATTGTTTATTAAATTTTAGAAATTTCAAATGTGTTGATATTTACACATTTCGAAGCTTATGAATGACAATTTCAGTACATTTCTACGTATGTTAAACTTACTTCAATTATTTGTAAAATTTCATTTCTACTATCACACACTTATATCATTTAATTATTAAAATAATTTTAATTCCAACGGTCACATCAGCATATAATTCAGCCCGGACAATAATTGATGATCTGAACTGAACTGACTTTTACTTTTTGACTTATTTTCTATAAGACCCGGACAACAAAAATACGTCCCAAGTACGTCTTTCGGACATCACGTCAATTGTTCCGTGATGGTAATAGGATCGTCCCATGGGATTCCCACGGGCTCTAAAGTGTCCGCAGTGATTACCGTAATGGGATCGTTCCATTGTCGTCCCGGGATGTCTTCGGGACGTCTCTTGGACTGTAAATACAGCAGAGTGGAGATATCGATGAGATATTATCGAGACTTCTTAAAGACGTCACCAAGGTATTCCAGAATTATCAGACAAAGCAATGATACGTCCCAAGTACATCTTTTGGACATCACGTCAATTGACTCAATTGTCTCGTGATGGTAATGGGATAGTCCCATGGGATTTCCATGAGCTCTGAAATGTCCGCAGTGATTACCGCAATTAGATGGTCTCACTGCCGTCCCCGGATGTCTTTAGGGTGTCTTCGGGACGTCTCTCGGACTGCCAACACAGCAGTGGATAATTATTTTTATTTCGACTTAATATTAATTAATTTCAATTAATTAATTAAATTTCAATAAAATGGGTACAGTACAGACGGAGACAGCAAGTACTCTTTGTAATATAGCCTCTTATGAGGTCTGACTCCTTTCGGTGTCAAATGTCCGTGTTCACGCTTGGCTATACAAGCATTCTATTTGCATGATCCGTATGTGAGAGCCTTTGCCATCTCGCGGCGAGTCTGGAACTAAGGCCGTGGAATGGCTGACCTCCTATAGACATCTCTTAGAAAGTCTGCTGGGATCGTCTACACACGGTTACGGCAGCATATCCTCAAGACATCCCATATTAATCTCGCGTAGAACAATGTCTTACTGACACCTCCCGGAGACATCTCTATGAGAGTGCGCTGAGATCGTCAAAACACGGTTACGATAGGATATCCTCAAGACATCCTATATTAATCTCCAGTAGACCAATGTCCTACTAGTACCTCCCACAGACATCTACAAGATAGTGCGGTACGATCGTCTACGAGCGGTCACGGCAGGATATCCTGGAGACATCCTATATTAATCTCGGGTAGAACAATGTCCTACCAGTACCTCCCACAGACGTCTATAATAGAGTGCGTTGGGATCGTTCAATTACGGTTGTAACAGGATATCCTCAAGATCTTTTATATTTATCTTGGGTAGAACGGAATCCTACCGTCACCTCTCAGAGACATCTCTAATAGAGTACGCTGGGATCGTCTAAATACGGTTGCAACGGGATATCCTCAAGACATCCTATATTAATCTCGAGTAGACCAATGTCCTACTAGTACCTCTCATAGACATCTACAAGACAGTGCGGTACGATCTCCTACACACGGTAACGGCAGGATATCCACAAGACATCCCATATTAATCTCGGGTAGAACAATGTCCTACCGGTACCTTCCAGATACATCTATAAGAGAGTGCACTGGGATCGTCTAAACACGGTTGCGACAGCATATCGTCAAGACATCCTTTATTAATCTCGAGTAGACCGCTGTCTTACTAGTACCTGCCACAGACATCTATAAGTGAGCGCGGTACGATCGTCCACACACGGTGATGGCAGGATATCCTCAAGACATCCTATATTATTCTCGACTGGAACAATGTCCTACCACTACCTCCCACAGACCTCTTTAAGAGAGTGCGTTGGGATCGTCTAATTACGGTTGCAACAGGATATCCTCAAGACATCTAATATTAATCCCGGGTAGAACAATATCTCACTGGTTCCTCCCATAGACGTTCATAAGACGTACTATCTTGGTAGGACATGAATGGGACTATCTCGGGATGGTCCCGGGATCAATTTTGCTGTGTGGGGATTGTTTTAAATCTATTTACTCATTGATTTACGCGAAGTATTATATTTATTTGTAGTTCATTGACTGATTTGTTTCCTCACTTCAAGAATGTTCAAACTTTTACCTTTAATTTTAATACGCATTTTCTGAAGACAAAATAATTATTTTGTTATAAATAAAAATATTTTATTTATGTCAAATAATAACGTGTTTTAGTGTAACTGACCCTTTTCTAACGACATTTAACCATGTTATGCTTTTTCGAAAAAATAGGTAAATTCTTACGTAAGAAGGGGAAGGAAGAGTCCAAAAAATCGTATGGCCCTTACATGAGGGTAACGACAACAATAATTATCCTTTCGTAACTAATGAATGGACCCTAATGAGCCCACGGAAAGTGTCAGCCCACGGAAAGTGTGAACATCCTACTTCAGCTTGGAGAATTATCCCCATTCAAAACATTTGGCATATTTTTGAACTTAGCTACAGAGGACATTGCAAATACCGTGAAATTGCCAAACAGCAATCAAGGAGTCACAAAAAGAATTATTCTGTCTGAAACAGCACGAGAGTTCGATTCACTCGAACTGCTAGAACCGGTCATCATCATCGCCAAAAGGTTGTTACAAAAATTGTGGACCTTGGAACTTCACTGGGATGCTTCACTGCCAATCGAATTACACACAGGATGGACAGATTTTTATCATCAGCTGCTCAACGAGTTCAAGATCAAACGAACCACTAGCTCGGGCGATTCAAAGGAAATACAGCTCCACAGCTTTTGCGATGCCAGTCAGCCAGCATAGGGTGCATGTATCTACTTATAGTACATCAACAGTGATTGGCACGTACGTACTAACCTTCTATGTGCAAAATCCCGAGTTGCGCCTTCAAAACAAATATCGATACCGTGCCTAGAACTATGTGGGCACAGCTTTTCCCGCATTTTATGGCAACAGACAGATCAGCGATACACATCACAGTAGATTGAGTCACGGATTGGACAGACTTAGCCATCGTCTTACAATGGCTGAATACTCAACCACAAGGTCCATTGACCTTCGTAGACAATGGGGTCGCAGACATACAAGTAGCAATGAAGATTGAAGATTGGAGACATGTTAGAACGCACGATAATCCGGCAGATTTCCTTTCACGGGGGCAGCTACCAGAAAAGTCCCTTCAATCACCAATTTGGCAACAGGGCCGTTCTTGGCTTCGGAAGGAAGAGACCACGTGACCAGTCTTTGATAGTAATAGAGCAGAGCGAGTTCGAACTCAGGGATCTCAGGGGGGGGGGTGAGGGGACGGGGTAGTGTGGAGTCTGTTGCGGAGAAGGGTATGCAAGAGGGACGGGAGCCATGTGTCTGCTGCGCGAAGGGTCGGCAGGGGGGGTCCATGGATCTTGCGGCGAAGGGTCTGCATCGGCGAGGGGGGAGGAGACACGGGTCTTAAGAGAAGGGTGTGTGCGCGTGAGAGGGATGGAGAGATGGATGGAATATGCGTGGGAGAGAGAGGGTTAAATGAAAAGAATATGTGTGCGTGAGAAGGATGGATAGATAGAACAAATTCATGTGTGGGAAAGTGAGGGCTAGATAGAGAGAAATATAAGCAATAATAATAATGATAATAAATTTAATTATTTGGTTCTTACAAATGATTGGATCTCGAAATTGGGGAGGGGGGATATGTTGAGATTGAAGAAAGAGGGGTGCAAAGATCTCCGAATTATTTCACAAAAAACCGAAAAAATTGTATTTCAAGAGTGACACTCAAGATGGAAAGATGTGCAAGTATGTACGCAATCCACCCATCGAAGGAACCCTGGACATTAACGAAAAATGAACTGAAATCAGTTCTCAAGGGTTTGCTCATAAGATATTATGGTAAATTTATTACTAAGCTGTGGGATCGTCCACTCAAACATTTGCAGTATGACGGTGAATTACAGTCATGTCGCGATTCTAGTGATCATCATAATCCACCGTGGGAGCGAACTCATATCGATGGTCTGGGCCCCATGCGCCGAGATTGTTAAAAATGTTTTTTAATGGACAAACTCGTCTACATATATGCGATTGAACGTGCTAAGAATCCTCAGGAAATTACGACAAAGTAGCTACGAATTATATCACCGACTGTGTTTAAAAAATATTTCATTGAATTCACGGACATTCTCTGGGATCGCTTACCGGAATATTACAAATTGAATAATGAGATAAAATCATACGGAAGATGCAATGAGCATTGGAACACGCCATCGCAGGAAGATCATGCAGATGGTGCACCACCCCGACGTCGAGATTGTCAAAAGTGTTTGGAGGAGAGTGCGTGGAACGTGTTTAGGCCTGTTCAGCGATGCAAGTGTACGTCCACAGCAGGGGGTGCGTGCGTCGAACGTGTTTGAACCTGCTTAAGGATGCAGATGTTCACAGTGGCGGCGGTCAAGTAAAAAAAAACGCGTCCAGATATGCTTAGGCGCAAGTGTTTTTTGAGGGAGAGGCTGCAACGAATATGCTCAAAAAGATTGAATCTGTTTAAACCGCGGAAAATGTATGGAGAGGGGATGTCTGTGGGAATAGGTGGAAGGGGGATGGATGGAAAATCTAGAAATAGTCGTAGAATAAATAGAAGAGCATCAATTCACTGCTTCACGAGCTCCCAGCAAGAAGTCATCTTGGACAAATTTCTCAAAAACCATATTTGTACGGAAAAAATGGCTTTTTCCGGAATCAACGAGATCTGCAAGATGTCCGAGTTTCTGCCAACGAAGAAGTTGAAAGATCTCCAAGTCGAGGGGGAATATTCAATCTCCAACATTCGGCCTGTCACGACAAAATATGGCAAGAGATATGTCGCTGAGGTCGAGAGAGAATTCACCGTCTTCCTACCCGCCCGAGTCGTCAAAGCATTCGAACGAGATGCTGAAACGTTTGAAAAAATACTCGAAGCTGCTTAGACTGGTCAGCTCCGTATGAAGTACATCGGTGGACATTGGAACGGTATCGAATTCCACGAAATCTCCGTTTAAATTATCATTCTCGACATAAAAAACAAAAAAAGAAAAAAATCTGTATATATGTATGTTCGATATAGTGTATGTGAATTGTAATATTGCAAAGGAGGAGAAGGAGAAGAAAAAAAAAGTTTTGTATCAATAAAACGCAAACCACATAGATTTGAAAAATGTTTTGTTTATTCAAAGTTCCCTCATTTACATAATGCATAGAATACATATAGCCAGCTTTTGAAAGATTTCACATTCGTCGTTGCACAATTGAATCTCGTATCTCTCTTGTGGTGGGAACAATTCAATAGAGTTTTCTGCAAATTCTTCAGCGATAGACAGTCCAGAGTGTTTAAATCAATAATCGCTGATGGTAAGTCTAAGCTCGTTAACCATAAAGACTTTTCACTGCGTTTCACAAAGATCCTGCGAGCGCGTTGTAAAATAGCTCGAAGATGTGTGCTCGAAGCGTTGCATGGTATGCTGCCATGATCCCACGGTATTCCATGGAAATTGCGTTCCAACCATTTGTTTAGAATTTTATATTTCGTTGGTAGAGCGTCCTATGAATATGGTGGTTCGAAGAAAAGCGTCAGAGGTTCAGCATTTTTCTCATCCGCTCGAATGATTGAAATTTCTTTGAGGATAAATCCGTTGGTGGTCCCGTGAAACCCTGTAGATCGATGACAAACTCCATCTCGACTGATGTTCAGTGCGATCACTTTAGTGAATTTATACCAATTTTTTTACCCCACCACTTATGGGATTGTACTCTACAACGCAATCATATAGAATGAGGCAGAAGGCACATGTTTGTGCTGGTATATTCGTTTTCGTCTCAAATTCGAGACGTACGTCCACGGGTCCGGACTTGAGGGAATCATTTTCCTTTGAACAATCAATCACCACGAGAGGTGCATATTTGAGAAATTCAATTTTGTTCAACCATGGCTCAGTCTCCTTATTGTAATATGTTGACTGGAAGTTTGTATACATATCGTAGAGTAGTGCATAATGTTTTGTTGTATATTCAAATTCATGTTACCATAAGGATAACATTCGGAGTTCAAGTAAAGTTTTACATTGGTTAAATTACAATGATCGAAATTATTCGCATTCTTCGTTGTAACGTTTCTTCTCCCCGTTTGAAATGCCAGAATAACATATCGTGGTTTTTCCAGCTGCGTTGAAGTTTTGATGGGCCACACGTGTTTAGAGGTGGTGAGCAACTACGGGTATTCATATAATTCCCATGTATGGAAAATCATAGAAATCGGCGTGTCTTTGGGGATAAACTTTAAAAGTTGAATTTTTTGTTGATCCGCCACGGTGACATATGGTACAAGCCATATGATTTTACGCAATTCAAGCGTGTAATTTTCAGCAGTTGTTTGGATTAGTGCATTGGCATCACTCCGTGATCTAGTCAGAATTAATTCATGCTTCGCGTTTACAACCATGTTTCGATAATCTTCGGCAAAGCCCAACAGCATACGTAGTGGTACGCACACATCAAAGTAACCGCTGCATCCACGATTTGTTTGGTCTCTTCTACATCGAGCCAACTTGTATTTTCAAGCATTGCATTCTTGCTCGGTGTGAAAGATGTATATCCTTTAATGAGAGATGTAATACCCACATTCTTATTACGATCAATTTCGATCGCATTAAGTTCATAGCGCACTTCTTCGAATAAATGGCGTATAGCATTGTTAACGAGACTCGTTGCAGTTGTCGGTGTACCATCCGGTTTCGTTAGTTTTCCGTAGATGTGCAGGGAACTTTTGCTCGGCAGAATTGATAAATCTCGATGCTGGATTAAGATACGTATTTCATCACTGTTGTTGTAAGTTGACGTTGCGTATGGTTGATGAGCTTGAACCTCATGATGTGCGATGGATTCATTGAAGATGACGGGTGTCTGAGTGTTTACGACTTCTTCCTCCATTGCACGCAGCAGATGCACAACGCACAGAACAAATAATTCCTCACATGAACTTTGAGACCAAGTTCCTCAAAAGTTGCAGGTTTTGTGGTGTTAGCATTTTGAGCGTTGATCGACGACTGGTTTCGCGATTCCATAATCGTCTATTAATATTGGGTATTCTATTGTAGACTATGCCCATTGGATTTCATATGCAGCCGTATAGTGATGTCTTCGCCACGAAAATTCACCAAATCTCCGTTCTGATCAATAATACGAAGCTGTATGTGGTCAATTATTCGAGTCGTGATCAGTAGATAAATCACGTTTGATGGAACTTCGATAATTTCAAAGCGAGGCGGCACTGATGGAAAAAATTCGTGAATTGTGTGAACTTTCTGCCCATTAATGTATGTACCGGTGGTTATATTACACTCGACTCGTATGGCGTTCACTTTAAGAATAGACACTTGTAGATCAGATTCATGTCCTTTATTTGCTTGCAATACCTTTGATGCAAAGCCCAACAGAGGTCCAATCGTATCAATGGGTGTGACGAGGAGAGGTTGATCACACTCGATTCCACTGCGTAGTGTATTCTTATTTAGCTTGAGTTCAATTTTCACGTTTTTGTGTGATAATTCTGCATGTAAATACTTTTTAATATCCTCTATTTCGTAACTGCCTGTTGGTATGGTCCCCACCCGTGTTCCAAAATGAAGTTTGTTGTATCCCTCGTCGATGTTTGGTATTGAGTTGAATGTAAGCAGGTCGACGAGTCCAAGAGCATAAGTCTTGTGTGGAGACAGTTCGATGGGCGGGAAAAAATGCTTCTCAAGGACTGAGGCCGATCCCGATAACGTCAATGTTATGCAATCATCCATGATGCTTGCAAATTAGACACTAAACCCAAAGCTCTACAATGCACGTTTATATAGTGTATATCTGTCTCGACGATTCAACTGTCCATATAGAAATTTAAGACACAAGTGTCCGCACTCAATCGTATCATATTTTTGATATTTTTTGTAAATATAATTAACGCTACCAACATTAAGATATCTTATCAGTTCAGATGGTGATGGGAGATTGCCGAAACTGTCAAAGTAGACGATTTTTTGTCCAGTTTGCTTGTATGCAACCCAATGTGTGCCAGGACCAACATTTTTATCCAAATTCACAATTGCAGATTCATGCTTGAGAGGTCCACTTGTTGGTAATGTACCACGCATATAAATCCCACGAAAATGTGGAATTTTCATGATTTCCGCACGCCTCAGCAGATCAATGTGGGTGAGAGGTTGTCGTGGTAGCGTTATTATGCGTTTTTTGGCTTGATATGAAGCCCCAGTCCCTGCTTGTATGGTTTCAAGTGTAAGCCTTTTCCCAAAGCAATGCTCTCGACCTTCTCATTATGTCGCTTCCTTTCGTCCAATTCTTTTTTAGCAGCTTGAGCAGCATTTACAGCGTTTGCTATTGCGGCACACGGTGGGGAATTTTCACGAAAACGTGGCCAAAAGTCGAAAGACAAATTTTCCCATCCAGGTATAAAGACCCGAGGGATTGGTTAAGAACTAAATTCTGCACAAGATGCTCGCTGTCCCATATTTTTATTCCTCATAGTCCTTGAGATATTTCAGTTCGAAGTTGACCCTCGTCGGAGACGGTTGCGTGCGTCAAAATCGCTCTCTCATTGAATATAACTTTGAAAGGATATAACTCAAAAGTGTGAAGTGATAGTTCATTTTCAAAAAATGGATACTGTTCCTCAAGGTATGTAGAAATTTTTGCTTATTTTACAATTGAAAAAAAAATATTTGTTGTCCATGTTTATTTAATGTAACGGTAGTTTCAAAAAGGGCCTTCGTTCGGAAATAAATTTTGACTTTCCGCATGCTTTTAGTACAGAATTCCAAGCAATTCCAATTTCGTTTTTTTTTAAATTGTAGCTTAGAATCTAAGCTTTTAAATGGCGTATCTCATAGAGTGCGCAAGCATGCGACGGGTGCTCTAGAGCATTTTTTGTGAGCGTGTGCGTGTTCCGAGAAGAAGCGACGCGACGCGACGCGACGCGCTGGCTCTCTGCGTGCCATGTACATGCTTGGGTCAAGAGAGCGGGGCGCGGCGCGCGGGGCAGGTGGCTTGTTTACCCGGAGTAGCCTTACAATGAATGTGCGGACTCGATCGCTTTATTACTCGTAACAATAGATTCGAAACGGTAATATATTTTTCATGAAAATTCTGCTACCTGGTTGAGCGTGCGTACCAGTGTTCGGCAGTATCGATTATTTCGTCAACGTTATTGATTATATTAATAATTTTTTGGAAAATTAATAACTTGTTAAAAAACAATTGATTTTTTATGAAAATTTGTAAGTGGCGAAATAATATTAGTTTTTTGTCTAAAAAAAATAGTAAGAAAATAGTAAGAATAATAAGAATAGCAAGAACAATAGGAAGAAAATATTTCTAATTTTTCCAAACAATTAGTAATTCGTGAAAAAATATTACCAAGTTTCTTTCTAAATATAGTAATTGGCGAAGAAAGTATTGCGTATATTTACGTACTTCTGTGTACGGATTAAGTCACGGTTATAATCTCGAACAACTCTATTAAAAAAGTTGTTTTATTAACGCCAGTTCCCTATGACATTTATAATTTACGAAATATTATTGTTTCTTTGTAGGTTCTGGAACTCCCCACATCAAATTCAAACGGAGGGAGATCTTTTCAATTATGGAGAAGCACTTGGCCGCGAATTTCGAGGAACAGGTAGACCATCTGGTTCAAGAGTTATCCAAGAAAAGTAATTGTGCCATTGCAATTCACCAGGAAACGAAGAAAAATTTGGCAAAGTTATTTTTCACAATGCGCGAAAAATGGCAAAAATCAGGTAGAAAGAAGACAAATTTTCTTGATAAGAATCAGGATTGGTTAGAGATGGATGTAGCCTTTTCTGCTGATTCAAAACTGGCTCAAGCCAGCAAACATGGTCGTCCTTTTTTGGACTTTGCTGCATCAAGTGAGCGATCAAAACGACGAAAAACGAAAGAACTTCGTGACAGTCATAGCTCAGAGGAGTGGTGCTATGCCGCGCAAATGAGCCTACGCACTTCCAAGAGACTTAGAGTCATCGAAAATGATCAGAGACGTTACAACACCCACATCCACAGCTCCACATTCATCATCAAGAACAGAACATACTTCGCTATCAATAGATAAAGCTGTTTCGGTTATCGTCGAAGCCAAACTCACCAGACATCAGTATAATGTTATAAGAAACTCAATGAAAGCTGCCATTTTGTTTTGATAAATTTTGATATCAGAATCGTAATTGATTGAACCTTTGCCGGACGACGACGACGACGACGACGACGACGACGACGACGACGACGACGACGACGACGACGACGACGACGACGACGACGACGACGACGACGACGACGACGACGACGACGACGACGACGACGACGACGACGACGACGACGACGACGACGACGACGACGACGACGACGACGACGACGACGACGACGACGACGACGACGACGACGACGACGACGACGACGACGACGACGACGACGACGACGACGACGACGACGACGACGACGACGACGACGACGACGACGACGACGACGACGACGACGACGACGACGACGACGACGACGACGACGACGACGACGACGACGACGACGACGACGACGACGACGACGACGACGACGACGACGACGACGACGACGACGACGACGACGACGACGACGACGACGACGACGACGACGACGACGACGACGACGACGACGACGACGACGACGACGACGACGACGACGACGACGACGACGACGACGACGACGACGACGACGACGACGACGACGACGACGACGACGACGACGACGACGACGACGACGACGACGACGACGACGACGACGACGACGACGACGACGACGACGACGACGACGACGACGACGACGACGACGACGACGACGACGACGACGACGACGACGACGACGACGACGACGACGACGACGACGACGACGACGACGACGACGACGACGACGACGACGACGACGACGACGACGACGACGACGACGACGACGACGACGACGACGACGACGACGACGACGACGACGACGACGACGACGACGACGACGACGACGACGACGACGACGACGACGACGACGACGACGACGACGACGACGACGACGACGACGACGACGACGACGACGACGACGACGACGACGACGACGACGACGACGACGACGACGACGACGACGACGACGACGACGACGACGACGACGACGACGACGACGACGACGACGACGACGACGACGACGACGACGACGACGACGACGACGACGACGACGACGACGACGACGACGACGACGACGACGACGACGACGACGACGACGACGACGACGACGACGACGACGACGACGACGACGACGACGACGACGACGACGACGACGACGACGACGACGACGACGACGACGACGACGACGACGACGACGACGACGACGACGACGACGACGACGACGACGACGACGACGACGACGACGACGACGACGACGACGACGACGACGACGACGACGACGACGACGACGACGACGACGACGACGACGACGACGACGACGACGACGACGACGACGACGACGACGACGACGACGACGACGACGACGACGACGACGACGACGACGACGACGACGACGACGACGACGACGACGACGACGACGACGACGACGACGACGACGACGACGACGACGACGACGACGACGACGACGACGACGACGACGACGACGACGACGACGACGACGACGACGACGACGACGACGACGACGACGACGACGACGACGACGACGACGACGACGACGACGACGACGACGACGACGACGACGACGACGACGACGACGACGACGACGACGACGACGACGACGACGACGACGACGACGACGACGACGACGACGACGACGACGACGACGACGACGACGACGACGACGACGACGACGACGACGACGACGACGACGACGACGACGACGACGACGACGACGACGACGACGACGACGACGACGACGACGACGACGACGACGACGACGACGACGACGACGACGACGACGACGACGACGACGACGACGACGACGACGACGACGACGACGACGACGACGACGACGACGACGACGACGACGACGACGACGACGACGACGACGACGACGACGACGACGACGACGACGACGACGACGACGACGACGACGACGACGACGACGACGACGACGACGACGACGACGACGACGACGACGACGACGACGACGACGACGACGACGACGACGACGACGACGACGACGACGACGACGACGACGACGACGACGACGACGACGACGACGACGACGACGACGACGACGACGACGACGACGACGACGACGACGACGACGACGACGACGACGACGACGACGACGACGACGACGACGACGACGACGACGACGACGACGACGACGACGACGACGACGACGACGACGACGACGACGACGACGACGACGACGACGACGACGACGACGACGACGACGACGACGACGACGACGACGACGACGACGACGACGACGACGACGACGACGACGACGACGACGACGACGACGACGACGACGACGACGACGACGACGACGACGACGACGACGACGACGACGACGACGACGACGACGACGACGACGACGACGACGACGACGACGACGACGACGACGACGACGACGACGACGACGACGACGACGACGACGACGACGACGACGACGACGACGACGACGACGACGACGACGACGACGACGACGACGACGACGACGACGACGACGACGACGACGACGACGACGACGACGACGACGACGACGACGACGACGACGACGACGACGACGACGACGACGACGACGACGACGACGACGACGACGACGACGACGACGACGACGACGACGACGACGACGACGACGACGACGACGACGACGACGACGACGACGACGACGACGACGACGACGACGACGACGACGACGACGACGACGACGACGACGACGACGACGACGACGACGACGACGACGACGACGACGACGACGACGACGACGACGACGACGACGACGACGACGACGACGACGACGACGACGACGACGACGACGACGACGACGACGACGACGACGACGACGACGACGACGACGACGACGACGACGACGACGACGACGACGACGACGACGACGACGACGACGACGACGACGACGACGACGACGACGACGACGACGACGACGACGACGACGACGACGACGACGACGACGACGACGACGACGACGACGACGACGACGACGACGACGACGACGACGACGACGACGACGACGACGACGACGACGACGACGACGACGACGACGACGACGACGACGACGACGACGACGACGACGACGACGACGACGACGACGACGACGACGACGACGACGACGACGACGACGACGACGACGACGACGACGACGACGACGACGACGACGACGACGACGACGACGACGACGACGACGACGACGACGACGACGACGACGACGACGACGACGACGACGACGACGACGACGACGACGACGACGACGACGACGACGACGACGACGACGACGACGACGACGACGACGACGACGACGACGACGACGACGACGACGACGACGACGACGACGACGACGACGACGACGACGACGACGACGACGACGACGACGACGACGACGACGACGACGACGACGACGACGACGACGACGACGACGACGACGACGACGACGACGACGACGACGACGACGACGACGACGACGACGACGACGACGACGACGACGACGACGACGACGACGACGACGACGACGACGACGACGACGACGACGACGACGACGACGACGACGACGACGACGACGACGACGACGACGACGACGACGACGACGACGACGACGACGACGACGACGACGACGACGACGACGACGACGACGACGACGACGACGACGACGACGACGACGACGACGACGACGACGACGACGACGACGACGACGACGACGACGACGACGACGACGACGACGACGACGACGACGACGACGACGACGACGACGACGACGACGACGACGACGACGACGACGACGACGACGACGACGACGACGACGACGACGACGACGACGACGACGACGACGACGACGACGACGACGACGACGACGACGACGACGACGACGACGACGACGACGACGACGACGACGACGACGACGACGACGACGACGACGACGACGACGACGACGACGACGACGACGACGACGACGACGACGACGACGACGACGACGACGACGACGACGACGACGACGACGACGACGACGACGACGACGACGACGACGACGACGACGACGACGACGACGACGACGACGACGACGACGACGACGACGACGACGACGACGACGACGACGACGACGACGACGACGACGACGACGACGACGACGACGACGACGACGACGACGACGACGACGACGACGACGACGACGACGACGACGACGACGACGACGACGACGACGACGACGACGACGACGACGACGACGACGACGACGACGACGACGACGACGACGACGACGACGACGACGACGACGACGACGACGACGACGACGACGACGACGACGACGACGACGACGACGACGACGACGACGACGACGACGACGACGACGACGACGACGACGACGACGACGACGACGACGACGACGACGACGACGACGACGACGACGACGACGACGACGACGACGACGACGACGACGACGACGACGACGACGACGACGACGACGACGACGACGACGACGACGACGACGACGACGACGAAAAACCTTCACGTCGATCGTGGAAAAGAATTTCATCATTCTGAATTTAAGACGCTTATGAAAAAGTTCAATATTCACATATATTCTACGTATAGCAATTCGGAAGCATCAATTTGTGAACGCTTTAACCATACGCTCAAAAATAAAATGTGGATTCAATTAAGTCTTCGTGGAAACTGGAAATGGATTGATATTCTTGATATGTTAATTATGGAGTATAATCACACTGTCCATCATCCCATTAAAATGAAGCCGAAAAATGTTAATGCTGCGAATGAAAGAAAAATGCTACATGACATTTATAAAAGACCTGAGATGGGAAAAAAACGTGCGAAATTTAAAATTGGCGATCAAGTGCGCATTAGTCAATTTAAAAATGCATTTAAAAAAGGTTACACGCCTAACTGGACAACGGAGATATTTACAATATATCGAGTGAGAAAATCTAACCCTATAACATATAATATAAAAGATTATCAAAATGAGCCCATTGCGGGTGGTTTCTATGAACAAGAGCTGCTTAGTGTTCAATACCCCGATATATATCTCATCGAAACAGTGTCAAAGAAACGCGGCAGTCAGCTATATGTGAAATTGTTGGGTTTCGACAATGCACACAATAGTTGGATAAGCAAAGGCGATTTGTAGCTAATGAAGAAATAATAATATTGTATGGAAACGACTCTTTATTTGTTTCTTACGACCCCGATCCTCGCAACCGTAGCCGACGTTTGATGTCCTAAGCTAAACAGGTCAACACCATCTCTTTTCCTCTCTCCCACTCACACTTCCGCGCCCACGCAACTATAACCAACGTTCGATGCCCCAAGTCAAGCAAGTCAACACCGTATGGCTCTCTCCCTGTTTCTTTCACACACACACTTTCCCCTCATAAAAGTGTTACGTCCCGCGAGTTTCGGGATTTCTCTTCGTTCTCGAGTTTTCCCATATCAGGTAATTCTCGAGAAAAATACGTGAGGCAAAGGAACACGATTGAGACAAGGTCCATTCTCACGGCGTCGCCATATTTACACCAATTTTCTGTCTCTCAAATTACAAGTCATGAGGACTTCGTCGACGCCTAGTTAGTCACGCATCAACTCAGACCATTCGAGAAGAGTTTCAAGCGTTATCTTCATGAAGGCTAAATAAAACAATCTCTATTATCGGTGCGACAAAACATCCGTCGAAGATATGGAACTCCGCGAAGAATATCGATAGGACTTTTTTCGGGCCAAGCGACACTCGAACGTTGAAATCTTGGGGAGCGCGCGACACTCACACCAGCCCAGTGCAATACTGAGATCCTCATGCACACTAGAGTACAGCTACACCGTTGCCATCATATACGAGACGGCGAGGAATTATATTAGTACGTACGATCAGTGGTTCCCCTTTTCCATTTTTATTAACTTAATAATTACGAGATCCCGAAATTTCGCAAAATAGGACGATAACATAAATTCAATATTAGAATCGAGCATGGAAAATATCGGCTGGGTCAGGTCATGCGAAATATAAAGTAGAATTATTTTAACACGTAATAACGTAAGGGAAAATTTTTTCTTGAGAAAATAGAATTTCGACGACTAAGGATTTTCACGGAAGACAGACGTTGCGCTAGTTTATTAGGGTAGGAAAAAGAGAAAATGCAAAAAATTACATATAGAAAAAAGACGAAAAAAAAGGACATCAGTGTCTCTTGAAAAGGTCACACACGTGGCTCATAGCAAAATTAGTCATTCTGCGTACAGAGAGAAAAATTATTAAACATTGCAGTGCAACCCGATTCGTTATGTATGAAAAAAATCTCTTCATCGCTCTGTCGGGAGATTTTTAGTCGAAGAAACGCTATCGGCATATTGCAAACATCCGGAGGTAATAAATTTGTCAAGCCAGAAAAAAATAAAACCATGCGAGAGAAAATTGAGATGACGCTGGGAAAGAGAGACTGTGTCCAAGGGTCCAAGGAAATTTCCTCGCGTCCCGTGGACGGTACGAGGCCCGCTACCCCCTTGAGTCGATTTGTTCCCTCTCGCACAATGAGCCGTTGCAGAGGCGCACGCCATATATGGACACAAAAAAGGTATTCACCAGGCATTGCTCAAGATTCAAAGTTATTAAGCTCAAGAGAAATTTTAACTTAAAGCAGGCGTACGAATTATGTTAATTATAAGTAGCGTGTGTATGAATGAATGATTTATTTTGGGGTAAACAATAGAAAAATCACTAAGGAAAAAAATTTGAATTAGCAAAAATAATATTCAAGAATAAAAACAAAAATAGAATTATTCCGTAATAGAAGTATTAGTTTCCAATACTTCGAACCAAGATAAACTCTTTTCAAAAACTTAAAACTTCAAATTTAAAATTCAATTTTCAAAATCCAAATTTTCTTTCAAATAACAAACAAATTCAATTTCAAGGAAACCATTTCGAAAACCGAAATAAATTAATTATCAAGTACATTTCGAAAAGAATGTTAAGTTTGAAAAGATTGGTAATTGAATTATTCTCAAGTGAACAATCATACAATATTGAAGTAATTAATTTACCGAATAATTTCAGAGACTTTCATTCATATTGTTTAAACAAATTAACATCGCAAATTAAAAAACGTTAAAATATTTACAAGATCAATTTTATTAAAACATTTTAATCACTAGAAATTATTTAAAATGAATTAAACCTATGCGCAAATTACGATTATGAAATTATAAAAGCTGTAAGATTCTTCCAAATTGATCAGAATAAATTATTTAAGAAATCAAGTAAAATCATTGATATAGAAAAACCAGAAATTCACTTAAATAATTTGCAATTAATGAATTATCAATTGAAAGACCCTTTCTTGCGAGAAGGCGATGGGAGAAGTTTGAAAGAGCAGAGGAAATACAGTGCAGTAGAGCAGAGAAAGAGTAGGAAGTATGAAAATTGTCATAGGAAAGAGAAAGAGCCACCTATAGTCAAAAATCGAACCAATTGGAAGTACTGCAAAGCGAGAAAGTATGAAAGAGCATGCAAGAGCAAAAGAGAACGAGAGGGATGGTCGAAGCCTCCGTGGTGGGGCCTGAGCGCAGCGAGAGCCCAAGCGAGGGCGCGAGTAAGAGAGAAAGAAGACAATAGAAAGAGAACCCTCGACTCTCTGTACAGAGAAAATTTGCGTAAAAACCACCATATCAAAATTGCGAATTGTTTCAAAAGGTGTAGATTGTAAAAGTATGCAAGTATGAGTGAACTTTAAGATAAATTTAAGTGTAATTATCGATTAATTATTAGAAAATTAGAATGACCAGCGAGGTGGAAGGGAGCTCTAAGGCATGCATCATCTTAGGAGTCAAGGAACAATTTGCCCCTTCCCAAAACTAAGCTGGTCCAGAGGATAAAAGCGCGAGGCGCAATGCCTAATTGGCGCATTGATTTTCGAAGAGTCCACTGCGTAACATCGTCCACGACACTCGTCGTCAGGATCATTGATTTCGAAGTTTTTCGCGACTTAACATCGTAGACGACACTCGTCGTCAGGTTCATTCGTTATAAAAAATTCACGGTCTAACATCGTGGACGACACTCGTCGTCAAAGCTTCATTGATGTTCGAAAAGTTCACTGCGTAACATCGTCTACAACACTCGTCTTCAGAATCTATTAAATTCAAACTTTAAAAGATTCTTATCGGCTTCGGCAGTGCGAATTTTTCCGAAAATTAAAATTAAACTTTTACGCGTATTTTCAATTCTTAAATTCTCTCAATATTATAGTGACTTCGTTTTAATCATTAGTCGCTTTAAATAGACATTGTGCGTGATTTATCAACATTATTGACACTATTATTCCGCCTACGTTATTCTACATATTACTTATTAGCGATAAAACGATTTTTGTGAATTGTGTGTAATTCTTGGTGATAACAAAGCAAAACTGTGCAACGAAATACATACATACGCGCATTCAAATCTACTTGGAAATCTTTGTTGTGCTGTGTCTTGACATTTTAACCGGCGTCTACATCCTGCGTCTCACTGATTTCACCTATTTATCCGTCGTCTGGTCAATTCTGGTCATCCTGGTCATTTGTACCTATCGTTCGTGGTCATTTATCCAGCAGTCGCTTATTTTCACAATCATCGCCGATTCAATTTTCTTCAAATACTCATCAAAAAGGTAAGTAAACGAAAACGGATTTGAGAATACAAAATTTGAATTGCAAGAAAACATTTTCTCGACATTCCACGAGAAGGAATCCACAATTGACTTTTCATTTATCTTATTAATTTGGGAGATAACGTCAAAAATAAATTCCATTCGTTTCAACTTGTTTGAATTTCGTGGTGCGCGATTTAGAGTGGTCGTTTGTATTCTTCTTGATACCCGTTATGTTCCATTCACGCTGCACCCTTCGCGTCGTATACAGGGTGTTCTTTATTTAAGTGTAATGTCGTGTTGAAGTAAAATTCAGAATTTCAAATGTACGAATGCTGATTAAAAATAATTTTTCACAATTCAATTCTTACATTCACAAACTCTAGGCCCCCGGTGAATCAGTTGTTGGTACAGGCTCCCATACCGGCCAATAACTGTTATCAAAAGACCCCGAGAGTTACACAAAATACATTCACAAGCAAATCTGAAAGGTTCTGGCGGGTTAGATCAACTGACCCAGGGTACCGTCCCGGTCAGTGATTAACCTCAAAGGTTCCCGAAAATTACACACAAACCTTGAGACCCGGAACACACAGTCGTCGGTACAGGCTGCCATACCGGCTGGTGACTGCTGATGTGAAACCTCTCAGAGCAACATTTATACTTTTTAGAACGACCTTTACGTTTCTGCTATCAGCAATGTTCGCTAATAATTTATCATAAATCTGATATAACTCTCAAAATTTTCTAATTTATTTCTGCTTTTATTTTTCATTATCATTTAAGCTGCGAAATGTTTTGCCAACATTTATAAATCGGTCATGCGTGAAATCATTCATGGTTGAGGTAATAACTTTTAACTGGTAAATTACAAAATATTAAAATATCATGTGGCTTTTACCAGAAATCGTTCTACTTTTTAACCATCATTAGAAATATTACCTCACCGAGCCGAGCATTTAAAATACACTCTCACGGCCATCCTGAGCAAATTTCCGCGAGGTTACGCTCGAAAAAGCCTCCTGTCCAACATAACGCAGTTCTTCCGAAAAACGTGTAAAGGAAGGGTTTACCCCTTCTTGACCGAGACGGAAAACTCGCTGGTTGGGATGTAACACAAGCATATACCCAAAGTGATTTCTAAGAGGCTATGGATCGAAAAATGCAACACATGGAATTGGATTTTTTTTTTTCTTTTTTTCATTTTTCTTCATTCTACAAGAAGTATGCGAACTATTTACAATAACATGCACAATACATAATAAAATGAAACATTACGACATTTTTACATGGGAATTCGATAGTGACGCCATGGCAATGTTTCTACCGTTTCCGGTATGATATACCGCTTATCATCCTGTGGACTTAAGGCAGTTTTATCCGTGGAAATTGTATAAATATTATGCAATGTTGACCAAATCGAAAATTGGCGTCGGTCCATTTTGATATTTTTAGTCAAACATTCTGTATAATGTTCGAAGGTGGTTGTTTGAGCAACGACCCTGCTTTTGACCCCCTTCGCTTTTTTACATCTTTGTCTCCCTCGACTCGCGTGGCATACATCTTCGATCTAAAACCCACGAATTCAGTCATAATATCCCTTTCCTTCTCATCTTTCATGAGACCGGGAACTTATTTCTTCACAAGTGTTATATCACATACATTGTCAATTGAATAGTCGCTCGTGTCGAATTTATTTACATTTTTCTTAATATCTGCATATACATCATCGCATTCGATTGTGTATATCAGACTATCTGTGCCTGTATACAGAACATTTCAATTATTCCCATATAACGGTGTCATAAATTCATGGTGAAATGCATATAAGCATGTTCTTGATATGTTCAGAATGGACATACCCACATAAATTGGCTTATTGAATTTCACATAGAGATTACGTAATTCTATGGCAATCAAATTGTCGACAAAGATACTGCGGCTGTGAAAATTCGGTTTCGCGATCATAGCCTCTGCTCCATATCGCCCAGCCCACTCAGTCAACAATTTGACTTGTACGTGATTTCGAACTTTTTCCGTTGTTTTACCAAAAACTGCATTATTCATTAATTTGAATAGATTTATTTCAAAATCATTGTTTGCGCATATTTGAAATCGCGTATTTGAATCAATATATGATGCAGGCCAGGTGGATTATTTGAATTTCAAAATTTTGTATATCTTGGTGACTTTTAATCCATGACGCACTCGCGTAGAAAAAAAGAATCCTTGGAAGAATCTTGGAAAGGATCTTTGAAAGGATCGTACAAAGATTTTTCAAATCTTAGAAATAATCTTAAAAATATTCTTAGAATCTTGGAAAGAATGTTAAAAAGATTCTTAGAATCTTGGAAAGAATCTTGAAAGCTTATTAATATCGAAATACATCAAGTAGGAGGATATTTCCGACTTATTGTGCGACTTCATGTATTTATTGTTCCCACGGGCATATCTATGCGAACATTGGCTTAAGCCACCGCGAACACCTCTCTCCACGAATAACACCACATCGATGTCTGTGAGTAATTCAAATTTAATTTTGGTATACTTCAACATGGCATCCCAGGTATATCCAGGAAGAGTGTGGTAATGTGTGGGGTCAAGGCCATAACTTTGCAAACAAGTATTGCGAAAGTTCTCGAATATATCGGTCAATAACAGCACATCCGTCTTTAAGTATAAATCGCTGTATTCACCGAGCGTTCGAGTGGCAAATCGATCCCAGATATTTTTTGCATGGGCATAATCCGTCTCGGATATTGTCGAAGCGGTTAAAGAGCTATAAGAGGCATCTTGTGGTGAAAGCTCCGTTTCATTTAACTTTTCAAAACTGTCAATATACTCATACGGAAACAACAGACGGAAACATTGAGAAATTTACAAGAGTCGATGAAGCAAAGTGTAATATTTTTTCTAGAATTTTTGGAAGTTTCAACAGTCTTTGGAAAAGAAATGTACTTTTCTTTAGTGATGGGAAGTAAACCGATTCTCCCCTCGAACGCTGTGGCTACTTCTTTGCCCACACAGCAAAATTGATCCCGGGACCATCCCGAGATAGTCCCATTCGTGTCCTACCAAGATAGTACGTCTTATGAACGTCTATGGGAGGAACCAGTGAGATATTGTTCTACCCGGGATTGATATTGGATGTCTTAAGGATATCCTGTCACAACCGTAATTAGACGATCCCTACGCGCTTTCTTATACACGTCTGTAGGAGGTACTGGTAGGACATTGTTCTACCCGAGATTGATATAGGATGTCTTGAGGATATCCTGCCATCACCGTGTGTAGACGATCGTACCGCACTCTCTTGTAGATGTCTGTGGGAGGTACTAGTAAGACATCGGTCTACTTGAGATTAATATAGGATGTCTTGAGGATATCCTGCCGCAACCGTGTTTAGACGATCCCAGTGCACTCTCTTATAGATGTATCTGGGAGGTACCGGTAGTACATTGTTCTACCCGAGATTAATACGGGATGTCTTGTGGATATCCTGCCGTAACAGTGTGTAGACGATCGTACCGCACTGTCTTGTAGATGTCTATGGGAGGTACTAGTGGGACATTGATCTACTCGAGATTAATATAGGATGTCTTGAGGATATCCTGTTGCAACCGTATGTAGACGATCCCAGTGCACTCTTTTAGAGATGTCTCTGAGAGGTACTGGTAGGATTCCGTTCTACCCGAGATTAATATAGGAGATCTCGAAGATATCCTGTCGCAACCGTAATTGGACGATCCCAACGCACTCTATTATAGACGTCTGTGGGAGGTACTGGTAGGACATTGTTCTACCCGAGATTAATGTAGGATGTCTCTAGGATATCCTGCCGTGACCGCGTGTAGACGATCGTACCGCACTATCTTGTAGATGTCTGTGGGAGGTACCATTAGGACATTGGTCTACTGGAGATTAATATAGGATGTCTTGAGGATATCCTATCGTAACCGTGTTTTGACGATCCCAGCGTATTTTCTTAGAGATGTCTCTGGGAGGTACCGGTAAAACATTGTTCTACGCGAGATTAATATAGGATGTCTTGAGGATATCCTGTCGTAACCGTGTTTTGACGATCCCAGCGCACTCTCATAGAGATGTCTCTGGGAGGTGCCGGTAAGACATTGTTCTACGCGAGATTAATATGGGATGTTTTGAGGATATCCTGCCGTAACCGTGTGTAGACGATCCCAGCGGACTCTCTTACAGATGTTCATAGGAGGTCAGCCATTCCACGGCTTTAGTTCCAGACTCGCCGCGAGATGGCAAAGGCTCTCGCATACGGATCATGCAAATAGAATGCTTATATAGCCGAGCGTGAACACGGACATTCGACACCGAAAGGAGTCAGACCTCATAAGAGGCTATATTACGAGGAGTACTTGCTGTCTCCTTCTGTACTGTACCCATTTTATTGAAATTTAATTAATTAATTGAAATTAATTAATATTCAATTGAAATAAAAATAATTCTTCACTGCTGTGTTGGCAGTCCAAGCGACGTCCCGAAGACATTCCAAAGACATCTCGGGACGGCAGTGGGACCATCCGATTGCGGTAATCACTGCAGACATTTCAGATTCCATGGGAATCCCATGGGACAATCCCATTACCATAACGGAAAAATTCAGTCAATTGACGTGATGTCCGAAAGACGTACTTGGGACGTATCATCGCTGTGTCTGATAATTCTCGAATATCCTGGTGCCGTCTTTAAGAAGTCTCGATAATATCTCATTGATATCTCCACTCTGCTGTATTTACAGTCCAAGACACGTACCGAAGACATCCCGGGACGACAATGGGACGATCCCATTCCGGTAATCGCTCCGGACACTTTAGAGCCCATGGGACCATCCCATTACCATCACGGGGCAATTGACGTTGTCCAAAAGACGTACTTGGGACGAATTTTTGTTGTGTGGGTGATGATAAAATGTGCCTCATAACCGGACAAGTTGTGGAAAACTATGGGAATCAAAAAAGAATTTTGATAATTAAAATTACAATCCGAGTGCGCTGGACCTCTGAATTTTCCCGTCAGATGACAGTGATCGCGAACACGCTTTTCCCCCACCATGAATTCTTTTTCACAAATATGACAATGTTTTTGTTCGTGAAACTTTTTCCCATCTTGCGGTGACATATCTTGCATTCGAACATTTTCCGTCAAAATTTTTTTAACATTTAACGCTAGTTCTCGTAGTTGTCGGGTCCACCTCGTGTGATTGTAGCTTGGCGGGAGATTGGAAATAATGTAGACAGCTGAAAAATAATAATTTTTCAAAATTACTTAACGTATATTTAATGATGTATATATGTATGTATGTGTGTGTGTGTGTGTGTGTGTGTGTGTGTGTGTGTGTGTGTGTGTGTATGTGTGTGTGGGTGTGGGTGTGGGTGTGTGTGTGCTATATGAGGGATAGAAATTCACTCACCGGTCGCATATGAACTTCTTTTTCTTTGATTTGCTCAGTTGCTTGCTGACGAGGCGAGATAGACCCTCAATCACCACGAAATGTCCAATTTTTTCATCCCGAGGATCTTCGATGTACATTAGATCTACGTGCCTCACCTTTTTATTCTTCGTGACGCGAATTGGAATTATCTTATTGTCATTCTCAGCGTACACATTTATCGAAAGGTTGTTCAATTCTTCGAATTTCTTAATTTGATCCAATATCATGGGAAAATCGATACCGCGAAGATTAAGGACCGTTGAATAGTGAGTATACGACGATTCGCGGTCACCGTTACGTTTTGCGGGGTATAAACTGGCGACTAGTGCCCATGCAAAACAAGCTTTGTCATTAGTTTTAATATTCTGGAGGCCGTCTCGAAGCCGGATGTGATCCGGTAATTCATAATGACATCCCGCACGCATTGCATTATATTTATTAATGTTTATTGTCAAATTCAATATTGACACTAACGACCAGCCACTATCACGTTCTTCAAATTCATCGAGTGATGCCAGTGCTGGTTCGACCACTCGCTCATCATACCACTCGCGCAAATTTGACGTTTGAAACAATTCAACGTTGGGTGTATTCATACTTACGTTTGTACGTTTTTCCCCCGCAGCAAACTCACCATTAAACTCTGTATTCACCTTCACACTGTTGTGATTGGCGATACTGTTTGCCACGTGCGTCTGCACTAATTCAAACGAGTCCAATAGAAATTTACGCGGGTCTATATAATTACGATTAATCACGCCGCCGGTTGTCACACGATTCGCGAACGCAGTGTCAATTTCACGCCACATTAATTCGCGATCGGTTAATCCTTCACCCACATGCACAAAGGGTTCACGTATTTGCTCCTTCAATCCTTCAAAACGCAAGATCCGAGAATTCAACGAGTGATGATATCCAATTTATAGTCGTATACGCTTAGCTCGCACTCGCTGCTTCAACGATTCAATGAGCGCATCACACTCTTCTTCCCATATAGCATATTCTTCGGCTGATTGAATTAATGCTCCTCGTCCGTGCAATGACTGTTCCAAAACATTGTCATCGGTATGAGATATGGTGATGCAGTTCACGAAATACGCATCGATGTTGACTCGAAGACGACTTTACTCAAAATGTGGTAATTTAAGAAATCCTCCGAACAAAATCAGCATCTTTCCGGGGGAATTTTTTCCCCCATGAAAAATGCTTTTTTCGCAGGAGGGACTATGGGTGAGTGCATGTATGCATATGCGAAACAGAGGTGATTATATTCACATAAGAGTCTACCACGCAGCATTTTTTTTGTTTTTCCATATAGCGATCGATCGAAAAAATGACGTTTTAGATTTACGCCAAGTTAGGAAAAAAGGAGAATGTGTGAAGGGCTTGATAAAAATTCGACAGCTGCATCGCTCTTTCTCTAGTTGAAAAATAATGGCAGCGAGGATTCTGGTGTAAACATACATTGTCCCCAGCACGATGTGTCATTCAGAAGAAACTGTGAAAAATCAGTTTCCCAAAGTGTTAGATTTCCTCTCCAAGATGTGACCCTCGAGGATATACGATGCTCGCCTGAAACAACACACCCTTCCCAGGGGGGGCAAGTGGACAACTCTGCACACGTGTGCAGAGTAGTCCATTCCATCATTGTGTCAAGCTTTTAACATAACTGAACCACGACTTTCGAGATTTTACTCTTTTCACACAGATTCAGCGCAAGTTAACTTCAAGGTGGGGGAGTGGAATGTGGATATATGGCAAAAATGCCACCTCTCTCAACTCCTACAATCCCCAAAATCTGCCCAAATTAATTCAAACGAAGACTCATTCTGCCTTGTGCAAACGTCCTGTAAAGATCGTGCCACGAAATTTTGCGGAAATTCTTCCAAAAATGGCTTCGCTGCGTAATGGTGACGATAATGTGCGGGAAAATGAGGTGGTTGATAATGCTAATGGTGCTGGTGAGGATCTAGGGGTGGTGAATCTTGACGACAACGAAGAAATAGAAGTTATGGACGAAGATTTGGAGCGGACAATGGACTATTACGGTCGGGACATCGACTTAAATGAAATCGAGCCTGAAGAGCCGCGAACGGATGATGAAGGATGGGAAACAAATTACTCCACAGAGCATCTCAGCATCTGAGCCGAATGGTTCCAACTCCGGAAGCAAATGTGTTAGATACGAGAACGCGAGTGTGTCTGATAACGACGTTCTATTTCGCTCGATATGGAGTGAAACTTTGTCTTGACTGTTTCCGAAAATATCCGGAAGGATGGGGCCAGGTGTAAACCAATTGGTTCCAGCATCGGGGCGAATACCGCACTCTACACGCCTGCACTGCAGCGAATGTAATAAGAGGCTCTCCTTATTCATCCCACCTGATGCCTGTGGAGTTTGTACCAGCCGTGAGTATTGTTTTTTATTTTTAAATGATCTTATTTTTCAAAATTTGATTTCAATCAAAAAATGGGATTTTCTCTGTTGCAGGAATTCCAGAGCCATAATCGTCATCGTGATCCAGATCTATATTTTTTTTATTTTTGTGATTATTTAAAAAAATCATTATTATATAAATCGTATTCGGAATCGTATTTTTAAATGTTAATATTTTTAAATGTTTTTCTACAATTATTGTAGATAATAAATAAAATATAAAATCAACTAATTAATCAATGCATGAAAATTAATATGCATAAAAATGCGAGCGCGCGCGCACACACACACACACACATTCCTTCCATATATCCATCCCTCTCACGCAAACATATTCTTCAATCTAGCCATCTCTCTCTTTCTCTCTCTCACACACACCCACACGCACGCACGCACATACACACACACACACACACATTCCTTCCATCTATCCATCTCTCTCACGCACACACCCCCCTCCCTGCATACCATTCCCCGCAACAGATCCCGCGCTACCCCGTCTCCCTCAGCCTTCCTGTGACCCCTGAGTTCGAACCCGCTCAGCTCTATTACTTTTGATGTTACTTTCCCATCAATACCTTTGGAGCAACGGAAAAACGCTTGTTTCGCAACAGCAGTCGTGGACGAAGATTTCTATACTCGCCACTCATAAATCAATAAAATGCAACGCATCATAGCATATTATCAGCAATTTAAGGCGAGCAACCGAAGTAAAGGGGATCTTACCATCGCCAAACTATCTGTGGCACATTACTGGATCATGCGCTTGGTGCAGAAAAACGCCTTTACCAAGAAGATCAAGGCACAAAAGGACGACGGCAAGTAAAAGAGAAGGAGAATCAAGTTCACAACCGTTTCGAGAGTAAATCCATTTTTCGATGACGCCGGAATATTACGAATTGGGAGTAGGTGGAGAATCACAATAATTCCATTTTCGCATCGACATCGAGTCATACTACCAAGAAATCATCACGCGACGAGATTAATAATTGAAAATGAGCTTCGCCTACAACTCCACGCCGGTGCGCAGGACATTCTTTGCGCCATACGACATCGCTAGTAGATATTAGACGGACGCAATAAGATTGTGCCCCAAGTGCTTCAGACAAAAACCACCCTCAGTAGAGTACATCATGGGGGGTTTATCAGGAGCTAGGGTCACTGAAGCTCGACCATTCATAGACGTTGACATCGATTATGGTGGTCCTGTTTACATTAAGGAGAAAAAAGACCGTAATTGCAATAGAATAAAAAAATCCGACGCCGTTTTCACCTGCCTAGCGGTAAACGCCACACTTTTGGAAGTACTGAGCGATCTCACAATGAAGGCACTCTTCGACAATTTATTTCCCGGTGAGGATGTTGTGCCAATATTTATCGAGATAATACCATAAATTTTGTTGCAGCAAACAACGAGCTACGTGAAATTTATCGACTTGTTAATTCAGAAAATCACAAGGATGCCCCACAATCGCCACATTTTGGCAGGCTATGGGAAGCAGTGAGATCTTTCAAACACCATTTCAAAAGAATTGTTGGAACAGAGCTGCTCACGTTCAAAGATTTCAATACTCTCGACTCCAAGCAATCGACTATCATCATGGCAACGTGTCCGAAAGATGAAACAACGTTCTTGGACCAGATGACATACATCAGCGAATTGAGTTTGCGTCCCAAATGGACTAAGGGTAAACACTCCATCAAAGAGGGCACTGTGGTTCTTGTTAAAGAAGATCATGTTTCAGCTCTTCAATGAGCCATAGGAAGAGTGACGTGAGTCCATCTAGGAGCTTGCGGCATCACTCGTCCGGTAACACCAGGGGGGTGACATCAGACCACTAGAATTGACACATAAATAGCAACACTTATTTTACGCCAAATTTCGTCAATCGTGGCGCTAGTAGTCACCCGCCCACGGCGCCCACCGCTTTCAGTGCCAGGGTGGGGGGTCAGTGCTCTCCTCCGTGCAGGGAGGTGACATCGCGATCTATCCCTCTCCCTGGCTCCCGGGCCTCCCACCCGGGCTTCCGGGCCACCCTCCTGCGCTGCCCGGGTGACAACTAGCACCACGTAGAGGAACGAGAGGAACTGAAAACTCGTTGCAAAAAGTGGGTCATTTTGCAGTACAGGGATAGAATAGCGATGTCACTCCCCTGGGTAACACTGAAGACAGCAAAAGGGACATTTGACCGTACCATCGAAAAACTTGCTCCATTGTCATTCCAAAATTACGGAGGCCGCGCCGAGCCATTTGAAAATACCGCCCGACTAGACCTTAATGATGACGCAATCTTCCGGAATGATCCTTATCTTATTTTCATCTTCTTCTTCACATACATATATATTTATTGCTCCATATTATTTTGATCGGTAATCCTCTCAACGGGGGGGGGGAGAGTATGTTTCGTCGCAAAGGCATAATACCAGATTAAAATTGTTTCACTTTGAATTCCCTTCAAGATTTTCCGAGCCCAATAATAAAGCGCAGCTGCGCATTTAGTGACAAAGAAAATGAGGAGCAAGGGATACGTTTTGTCGTGAAACGTAAAACGATTGAATGTAAACTTTTTCTACTGTTAAATAAAGCATCATTCTTTTCGGACATTTCCATACACAATATAAAACGAAGATGTTCGCTCGAAATGCTCTGAACTGAAAGGAAAGGAATTTAATATTCAATAGGTTGAAGTGAGTTCCTCAAATTATTCATTCTTAACTGATTCATTTCTTGAAATGGGAAATATCAACAAAAAAATTCCATTGGTTTACTGCGGTCACCATAGCCAAGCGAGCAAAGGGATTAACCGGCTCGCCCGCCTCGAAACACGTGCACCCTTAGCATTTATTATCCTTGCCGCTCTACGATCTCCATCCAACACTCCGCTTCCCACTCCAGTATTTTTACTCTGCTCCTCACTCCAGCATTCTCGCGAGTTGAAAATATTTTTAAGATAACGCTGTCTTCGTTAAGATTCGAACGAAGGCAGAATAGACACTCTGCACTGCCTTTTTCTTCAATACTCATCAGCAATTTTTCTTATTCAATATATCGCCATAGTTTCAATGTTTAATGTTTATTGTCGTAATTTTAAAATCCGTCTATTATTTTTGAATAATAAATCCAAATACGGTGGTCGTCTTAATTGATCGCCACTGAGTTCAGAAATTTTCGCGACTTCGAAAAAACATTTTCGGGAACGGAATTTATGACCTCAGTTCAGCTTAAGTGTTTAATTAAGTCACGCCGCGAGACTGAACAATTTACTAACCAGAAGTAAACGGCTCTATGACAATAGGATGCCGGTGGATCTTATATTTTCTTTTTTCTGACAAGAAGAATTTATTAATCCCGATCGCAAAGCCCGGCATAATAGAGCTCTACACTCAATTTATACTTGTAATGATTCCCGAAGAAAGCGCGCCTAGAGGCTAGTCCTCCCTGCCCGACTCCACGTGCCTCGCGAGAAAGAAATTTACTTAATAGATCGTTGTTCTATTAAGTGGAAATTGATCGTAGAAGGAAAAAAGAGACACGGAGAAAACGCAGCTGTCCTTAAACTGTGATCCAATTTTCCAATGCAATGTGGGGGCTTCACACAGTGCCCTGAAACTGCACTGAAGATCTTATGATAGTAAGTATCAAGCAATGCTCCATGGCGTGACTCAGACTTGATAAATTTCGAGGTAGAATACACGCAAACGATCTGCTCGATCTTTTATAATTTCTCCCCCCGGAGAAAGGTGGTATCACGTGATGTAGCGTGATGTCACGAGGTGGAAGAGAAAGTCTTTCTTTCGGAAGGTGGTGCGCGATGAATTTCGACACGCCCGAAATAATTATGGCGCTTATCGTACGATGATTGATCACACCTCCTCCTCCGAATCCCCCCCCCCCCCCCAAATGACGTCACGTTATAATATATATCTGTCTATATTATGTAAATATTTTCCCGCCACCACCGTGCACAAGAATCGAGGGAGCGGGTTTGGGTTTTACGTTTGGGTTTGGGGTGACGCGAAGACGCGTAGCGCCGGAGCTGCAAAAACCGCTAGTATATATGGGGCTTTTCAAGTAAAACCAACGAGTGATCTCTCTCACCTACTACAATTCTTGTCGCTTATTTTTTTTTAGCTTCTATGTCACCCCAAATGAGCCCTGATATTTCCCCGATTTTTCCTCCTCTTCCTTGTCGTGACGCCATGTGTTTTTTTATTGTTGATGCAAGAGGAAACATGAAAAACGACCTTTTTTAAGTTGATGATTTGTTTTTTACAAATTCTGCACCTAAAAACAGTAATTTTTTGATGATTAGAAAGTGGGCCTAAGCCTGCCATGATTTTTTTGATCAATTTTTATTTTTTATTGTTCCGTTTCTCGATTAATTTTTCGGATTTAATATGAAGCTCAGCAAGATATGACATTTTTGAAAGACTTATTTTTATTTTTTATTTTTTTTACTATTCGATGTGATGATGAAAATTAAAAAATTTCCATATTTGTTATTTAAAAAAAAAATCAAAATCGTTAAAAAAATATTGGCAAGCTTCGGCCCACTTTCTATTCATGAAAAAAATTAATGTTTTTTGGTGCGGAATTTAAAAAAAAATCATTCATTTAAAAAAAGTCGTTTTTCATGTTTCTTCTTGCATCAACAAGAAAAAACACATGATGGGATGAGAAGGAGCGGGGGGGGGGGAATCTGAAAAAAAATTAGAGTTCATTTGGAGTGACATAGAAGTGACAAGATATGAATTTTTGTTGAAATTCGTTGATTTTTTTTTTTAAATGCTCGTAACTTTACGAAAAAGGGACCAATACAAGCTTTTTTTTGAATGTTCATTCTTGACTGCACTTTTCGATAAAAAATATTGAAAAATTAACAATATTCATCTTCTATATCGTTTTATCGCTTGAAGCAAAAAATTGTTAATGCTAAAAGGTCGGACACTTTTAATTTTTTTCAAAAACTTTGCTAAAAAATTGGCTTCTAAACTATTTTTAACGCTAGGCTGATCTTGGGCCGAATTTCCCTTATATTTTTTTCATAATTTAAAACCATTTTTTTCCATCGCAAGCAAAAAAATAAATAGCGAGAATTTGAAAACCGTTTAAACGTCAAGGAAAATAGGCCTGTAGTTGGTATAATAAAACTACATTCAATTTAAAAAAAACTTGTTTTTAACCATGAAAAAAATACATGGAAAAATGTTCCCACGATGAAACTGGTTTTAAAAATAGTAAAAATAGTCAAAGTTTCCTCGCAAATTAAACAAAAAATTAAACGTATTCCTTTTGAAAAAAACGCTTTCCTGCTCGTGATGAAAAAAAATTGTTTTAAATTATGAACAAAATAGAAGGAAAAATCTGTTCACGATCAAACTAGCATTTAAAATGGTCAAATTAGTCCAAGTTTCATAGCAAATTATTTGAAAAAAATTGAAAGTGTCTGACCTTTTGAAATGCACGCTTTTTTACTGATACTGGAAAAAAGACTTTTTTTAATTATGAATAAAATAGGAGGGACAATATCCCCACGATGAAACTAGTGTTCAAAATAGTTAATATAGTCAAGGTTTACCAGCAAATTTTTGAAAAAAAATTAAATGTGTCCCACCTTTTGAAAAAAACGTTTTCTGAAGTGAATACTTTTTATGCGACAAAAGCCAGACAATGTCCGTCAGACGTGCCCGTTAAACGCCTCCGCTAAACGTAAATGTCCGGGAAAAGAAAATGAAGGAATACAATAAGAGAGAGAAAGGGCGATGTGTGAGCGTACGTATATAGGACAGCAGCGCGCATGCGCGTCGTTGCGTGTCATTCCATCCAAGAAGAGAGAGAAAGAGTGATGTGTGAGCGAGAGAGGGAGCGATAGGTCATCAACAGTATGCCCGCGTATCAGTGTTGCCATTCTATTACAATTGTAATAAATCTATTATATTTTTAGGTAGTTCGATACGCTATTATGCTGGCCGCTGATCTATTACAATTTCGTTGAATCGTGGTTTCAACACATTCACTTGCAGCCCGCGCGCGCTGCGCATAGCCGCGCGCATCGCGTTACAGACGACAGCCTTTGTGGCTGGCTTTAACCTCGTTTGATTGGCCACTTTATGGGTATATCGGTTTTGACCAATCATGTTCCATCACTGAACTGTAGACAAACTGGAAGAAGCACTGGCTCTCCAGTTCTGTGCGAGAGAGATAACATTTAAGAGGAAGTTCGGTCCTTGTCTGTACAGTCAAAACGCAGAATGATTGACGAAGATAGCGCTTTCTCCAAAGCAGTCTATCTCTCTTCAAAAGCGGTCTATCTCACAATGACTTCCCACTTACACATTTTAATAGGTGGTGTACCCACCAGTATGTATATAGCTCAGTGTGATCCACTGATACTTGTTGGATAATTGTACTATTGGTTTTTATTTTGTACAAGAATAACTGTTTCGGAAAGAACGGATAGTGGTTTCCGTGGCATCCATATTCCATTTTCCGGCTTATTCTTCTAGAGCTCACGGGTCACGACATACGGGATACGAGTATACGACACGTTTCATAGTTAATAAATATTAATTTCCAAAAAATACGAATATGAAGCGGTACGTATTGAAATTTCGTAAAAAAGATAGATACTTACAGATACTAGATACAACAGTACAACATTCAATATTTGCAATATTGTAATTCTGAATACAATGTTCAGAACTTCGTGCAACACAAATAATAATCAGTGCGTTATTTCATATATTCATATCCTAAATCCCAGATCCCTACCCACTTATAAAAGCAAGGGGCCGTATGTATATGAGGCAGTCCACAACAGCTTATTCGAATCCGAGACCGTTGACGGGATCATAGCGACGAACAGCTCGCCTGAATGATAGTGAGTCTTTGAAGGAGTTGCCAGAGCTGTTTCGGTCGAAACACGAGAAACTAGTACTAATGCACTGCATACTGCGCTTGAATATTCCAAGAGAATATTCGTCCGGAGGAACACGAATTTTTATAGTAATGAATTGTGAAAGCTCTTGTCAAATCGATGGCCACGCACTCACACTCAGCCGCGAGGCGTGCGTAACTCACAAGCGAGAGCGAAACACCCGTTATGCATAGGCTGAACGAGAAAGAGCGAGACTGAGCGTCAACACAACCGACACAATACCAAGAGCGAGAGGTCTTATCTCTTTAAACTAAACGAGTGTTTTATACGAGTATAAAATTGAAAATACGCGTAAAATATTCTATCGAAGCATATGAACGTATTATTGATTTACATGATCCTTTTTCTTTATTTTTATTTACACTATTTGAAGCTCAAATGAATTAATAGATAGACAGGAATTATTGAACAACAAGTAAATTAAATTCTAAAAAATCAATATCTCTCGAACCACTAGAGGTCCCATCGTATTTTTTTCGAAAATGTTGGTAATGAGTGGTAGTATTTTTAAGATTTTTCGTTCAAAATTCGAAGGGGGGGTTTTTGGCTATCGTGATTTTAGTTTTTGAAAATTATTTCAACTCTTCAATTTTCTTTAAAAAAAATAGACAGTTTTTTCTTTAAAGATTACATCAAAACGAAAAAAACGCCTAATATACTTTTCGATACGATTAACTGCTATAGAGATATCGTCGATTAAGAATTAAGTATTTTCAAAAGGCGAAAATATTCGATAGTCTTGTATTCCGCCATGGTAGCTTCAAAAAATCTGATAAAGTTTGACAGTTGTTTTTTGGATCAGACGATAAAATAAGTGGAGTTTTAACCAAATAAAAATGCTCAAGTTTACGTGATGAAAAAATGACGCATTTTTCCCCATATATACTCGCGTAGAAAAAAAGAATCCTATCAAGAATCTCGTAAAGAATTTTTCCAAGAATCTTGAAAAGAATCAGGCATTGGATCCAGAATAAGATTCTTTACAAGATTTTTGGAAAGACTATTTACTGTGAAGTAAAAAATCTTGTAAAGAGTCTCGTTCCGGCCTCTGCTGGCTGCGGGCGTCTAGGTCGCCGTAGAGCCGACCATGCTGCAGTTGCCACTGGCAACATCGGCGCGGGAGGCGGAGGGTATGAAGGTCGAGGATAACCCTCAATCCGTGTCGGAGGTACAGGGCCCCAATGATGCGGGCCTGACAGCTATCCGCGTTGAGACCGTGGCGTTCGGGGGCCCGCCTTTCTGGCCGAAAAAGATTGGTGGCACCGTGAGGAGCAGGGGCATACCGTCCAGGATCCGAGCAGTTCAGAGAGAGGGCTTGACGGAGATTCGACGGGGGGTCCGGAGGACCCTTGCTGGGGCTTTGGCGCGTTCTTTGGCAGCGTCACGTATAACCGGGGATGAACTGCCGGTCCGTGTGGTTGATGGAGAGGAGAGAAATGGCCCATGAGGCCCCTCTTTTCCTAACGGAGCAACGCAATGAAAGCGTTAGATAAAAGGGTAAACATTATCAAATGCTCCCAAAGCAAATTGCAACACTGCAAAGTAGCCTCAGCTGTCTTAAGCCAGGACCTTTCGGTGGAACAGACAGACATATCCCTGACACGAGAACCTTTGGTTCAGAAAGGGCGTGTAAAAGGGATTTATCGAAAACTCGGATCGTGAATAAACGATCCGGTGGAGCCCAGCCCAAGGGCTTATGTCTTCATTCGCAGGAAATACAGTGCTCTGAAACTGAGCAGGTTCTGCAGCAGAGATCTGGCAGTAGATCTGGTCACAGGATCCAGGGATAAGGCACACAAAGGAACTCTTCTCTAGGCCTTTTGCTAGGCTTGGGACCGTGCTGGCTGACCAAGGGCCCAATTCTCGAGTTCGTGTCACTTTACGTACTGCACTGAAAGTTGCATGCTACTCGTGCGGCATGAAGTCGAAATTCTGTATCCCCGAGTTCGTGCCACATGAGTGTTACGAAGAAGTAGCATGCAAGTCGTACGATCCAAGCCCACAGCGTTGCCAAACTTTTTCTGGCAGCTGACAGCCAATAAATGAGCAAATCGAACGGAAAACCCATAAATATGGAGTAAAGCGGGAAAACGGAGAAAATCAAAAATTTATTTCGAATTGTTAGGTTTTGAAATATTATTATTGAATTGGAATTTTATTAATGTATTGACATGAAATTGATAATAACATGATAGTTTCTTAACTAATTCTTCAAAAGCCGATGCCAATCGATTCTTGATAACGATATCCTCAGCGGAGATACTGCCAATAATTGTTTCTTGATAGTGATATCCTCAGCACAGAGTGCCAATTTACGCTCATAGTAAGATTGGCGTATCTGTAAATCATTGCTGGAGATATTAGCGATTTTTTCTGCAGCTTCGAGATTTCGTTGATACTAAGGGCAGAAATTTGCAGGCTTCCAAAATAAAGTGTAATATTAATACACGTTATTTCAACGAGAAATATTATTTTAAGTGATTAAAAGCCAGATAACGAATTTATTTTTATAATTCGAACGACTCAACTCTTCTACGAAAGACTCTGGGATCCTTGTTCAGCGTAATAAGCAGCTCCATTCATGATATCTATTGCAAATATATTCCCAAAGTTGTTATGAATGAATGCCATTTTCCTGTAATTCAGAAAGATTAAATATTAACAATTTCCATGATAATATATTTATGCATTCGGCGTCACCACATTTTTTTTACCTCATTAATTACAATATTTGTATATTTGCAGACACTCAAACGAAACCTCCAAAGACAGTCTCCTCAATTATGTGACTTTTCACTATACCTCACGACTTCGTGCACACAAATACTAATGCTTTTTCCAAAGCGCATCTCGCCTGTCAAAAACCATTCCATATTTTCGGCTCAAAATGTTAGTGCGCTACAGTCGGGCGAGATTTTGAGAATGCACATATTGTCGTTTCGTGCTAGAAACGGGACAATCTGGCATGAAACGCATGTAGCATGAACCCGAGAATAGGGTCCCTGGACCGTACCCAACTCAGGGTCATCATGGGGCTGATCACGGGGCACTGGCAAACAAGCACGCATCTGGTGAGAGTCGGTCTTGTACAGGAACTAAAATTTGTATTGTATTTTATTGTATTGTGAATTTAGTTCACAGAATAACACAATATAATACAAATTTTAGTTTCTCTGCAAATAAATAATTTCGTACGTCAAACCTGTTTTCTTTTTTCATTTTTTCTTTTCTCATGCCTGTATGTTAAGAATATCTTAAAATGTATTGAGCTGTCACGTCCTGGGTTAATTCGGCAACCATTTTTTGTATAATAAACTTGCAACAAATTTAATTCATTGGTGCTCGAAGAGCCTGTTAATTTATCAAATCTCATGTGACGGCTTATCAATGTGCGAGCAAGCAACCGTAGAGGATCCCACGGTAAACATTGTCAGTGAATTTTCGCTGACGAATGGGATCTCACGGTAACCAGAAAGACGCTGCACACCTCGAAGATGTGCAACGGTCAGGCGTAGTCTCTCTGGTCTCGCGCCTTGATTTGCCGAAGTGCTTAGCACTATTTTTCTTTATGATAATTAGTCAGTCCACTTACAGAGCTCGTCCAGGATGGTCGAACTCTAATCAAAATTAAGGGTGTTCCTCGGGAGCTCACCCAGTAGGGTCGAGCTCCAACCAAATAAAAGAACTATAAAAACCAATAACAAATCTTTAAAACATTAACCAATCAAAAACCGAAAAGTGTAAATCCGTTTCATCGAAAAAAGCATCTCGACCATTGGTCGAGATCATTGTTCAATAAAAGTGTTGTTTTTATTATTATTCAACAATAACCTATATTTGATCATCATTATTATTTCAAGATCAACCAATCCCGCTCGGGCTCCAATCCCTGACGGGCACATTCCCGTCTAAAAGGAGCAAAATAACCATTCTGCATACGTCCACGGTAAGTGCCAGTGAATGGCGAAGAACAAGTGACGATTTCAAAACCCGGGACGTAACAGAGCCAATTTTTTTGTGTGCAAATGACAAAGGAAAACTGTATTGATTGTATATGAAGGAAATCGCTTGAGTGTTTTTGTTAAAAAAAAATTAATTTTCGTGTTAAGTTTGTCGGTGCTCAAATTTCCGTAATTTTGTGTTTGTCAAGCTAATTTTTAGGCACTCACTCATTTATGACAGAAAGTGCCTATTGCAATCACCTCGAAATTTGTGTCCGATGTCCGTTCAGACCCAGATCTCAGAAACTGGTGTACGGAATTCGATTTTCTTTGGAGGGTAGTTGTGTATGGTTGTAACCTCTATGCCCAAGGAGTTTAAGTCCTAACAGATATTGTCAAACAAAGATTTTTGAAAAAAATAGCCATTTTTGAGCAAAAAAAGACATTTTTTTACCATATGTAGTTGAAACTTGGAATTTCTCTAACGAATTTTTCTCTAACTCACAGAATGTGTGCATATAATTCTAAACAAATGTCTGACGAAGTATGAATCCAATCAGACACTATTAAGGATGCAATTTTGGCAAAAAACACCATTTCAACCAAAAAATTCTATTTCTATCTGTATGCACTTGGATCTCCGAAGTTCACGGACGAATTTTTCTCTAACTCACACAATGTCTGTATATAATTGTAAACAAATGTACCACGAAGTATGAATCCAATCAGACACCATTAAGCTTACAATTTTTGCAAAGAAAACACAATTTTTTAACGAAAAAAAGCTATTTCTGTCCATATGCATTTGGATCTTCGAAGTTCACGGACGATTTTTTTCTAACTTACAGAATTTCTGTATATGATTATGAACAAAGGTCCCATGAAGTTTCAATCCAATTAGACACTGCTAAGTGAATAACTTTTGCACAAAAACAATATTTAAAAAAAAATAACTTTTTCTCACTGACAGAATTTCTATATGACTGTAAACAAGCACATATCACTCTCACCGCTTTCACGTAAAGCATAGACCGGCGCACGCGACGTCGCCACGTACGTCACGACGCCGCTACGCCACGTACAGAGTAAAAGAGGAACTAAACACGGCCGAGCACGCCAAATTCAAAACCCATATTTCGCTCTTATAAAAAGTACATGGTTCTTTTGTGTGCTTGCGCTACATTGTCAATATGGCGATCACCCACGCATTTCAAACGTGAAAAAACAGAATCTGAGCATTGGTTTATAACCGAACGCTTTTTTTACCTATTATAAATGGACTAATAATCATTAAATGATTAAAGTGTTATGATAAATAGGCCCATCTCAAATGTCACTAATATTCTTCATTACTGCCTAATATTGTAAAAATTCTGTGAATATAATCTATCAAAACATTTAAATGATATGATTGTTTAGATACTTTTATATCATATTGATTATATTCAAATCTATCTTTTTAATTATGATTAAGAGAATTTATACGACTACTCGATGTTTACAATGAATCAAAGAGTTTAAATAACGTTGTGAGTGCCTATTAAAATGTCCCTAAGGGACATGTTAACCAACATTCAAAATATATCACAAAAACAAAATATATGATCATTATATTATGAAATTGTGAGTGCCTACTAATATAATTCTTAAAATTCGGTCATTAACTTCATGAATCATTGCCCCCATTGAGAATGAAAAATGTGACTTAAAATTATCAAAAACAATGTTCAATAACAAAAACAATATATGTAGTATTTACATACCGAATAAATTAAGATAATGGTCAAGAATACGGAGCGCAAAGCCCCCCAACAAAACGTTAAGGGGGGTTTGGGGGCCGAAGCCCCCCAACGAGTACGCGAAGCGTACTTGTTTTTGCCGATCCCGCCGGCCCTAAAAAATCCGGGTTACGTTTTATCGAAGTTCGATATATTTACTGTTGTCGTTTTATTCGTTCGCTGATTGGCTGCTGCATAAGGATGAAGCTGTTGCTGATGTGATTAGCTTCAGTTTCGTGTGTCAGTGGTCGTACATTTGACAGATTGACATGCGTATTCTGACACATCAATAGGTCGATAATCAATTGCTCAATAAAAAATATCATTCATTCGGATCTTTCTTCCTAACGGACCACTTACTTCTAACAAGTTCTCGATAGCAAAGATGCCAGTTAATATAAATTCGTGGAAATAAATATTCATGGCCGTTACGAGCTTGCTTGACAAATTAACGGGGGACTGTATAGAGAGAATTGCACAAAGCTGAATAAGAATTACGGATTAGTGACGATTATCATAACGGAAATTCAAAGAAACTCTGGTAAGTACCAAAAAATTCAATCACGTTCACAATTCGGTTCCTTAAGGTATCATTTTGGTTTAGATGTTCATAAGAAAAGTGATATTTTTGTAAATTTTTTACGGACGTATTATTATAGATACTGATATAAAATTTGTTGAGCTTAATAAATACACTCTCGAAATACATGAAACAATTTTAATTTTTTTATTTGAAAAACACTTTTATACATAAAAATATCAGGCAACCCAAATAATAAAATGGCGGAGTTTTTACGAATGAAACAACGAATGTTCAACGGAATGTCAAAAAATGGTAAGAATGCCAAAAAGAATTTTTTTTTAATTTAAAATTTTTAACTAGATAAATAATTGTTGGTTTTTTTGCGTTACAGATACAGCGCTGCCCGGTCAGAGAAAATGTCCCCAAATTTGAAGAAATTAGTGAGATCCTGAGGAAATTTTGAAGATTTGCAGAAATTACATCAAAACTTTAGGGAATTTTCAAGATTTTAAGAAATTACATGAAAATCTGAAGAAATTATGAAGATTTTAAGAAATAACATTAAAATCTGAAAAAATTGTGAAGGTTTCTGAAGGAATTACATGAAAATTTGAGGAAAGTTTGAAGATTTAAAGAAATTGAATAAAAATATTGAAGATTTGAAGAAATTAAGAATCTGAAGAAATTTTAAAGATTTGTAGAAATTCAAAATCTGAGTGACTTCTGAAGATTTGAAGAAATAACATAGAAATCTGAGGAAACTTTGAAGATTTGAAGAAATTACATAAAAATCTCGGGAAATTTCGAAGATTTGAAGAAATTACATGAAAATCTGAGGAAATTTAGAAATTTTGAAATAATTACCCAAAAATATGAGGAAATTTCGAAGATTTGAAGAAATTGTCCAAAAATCTGAGGACATTTCAAAGATTTGAAATAATTACATAAATTATAAATCTGAAGGAATTTTGAAGATGGGAAAAATTTCATGAAAATCTGCAGGAATTTTAAAGATTTGAAGAAATTACATAGAAATCTCAGCAAATTTTGAAGATTAGAAGAAATTATATAAAAATCTGAGGAAATTCTGAAGATTTGAAAAAAATACATGAAAATCTGAGGATATTTTTGAGATTTGAAGAAATTACATAAAAATCTGAAGAAATGTTGAAGATTTGAAGAAATTACATAAAAATCTGAAGGAATTTTGAAGATTTCTAAAGAAATTACATAAAAATCTGAGCAAATTTTGAAGATTTGGAGAAATAAAAAATCCGAGGAATTGTTAAAGATTTGAAGAAGTTACCCAATAATCTCAGGATATTTTGAAGATTTGAAGAAATTACCCAAAATCTGAGTAAATTTTGAAGATTCAAAAAAATTACATTAAAATCTGACGAAATTTTGAAGATTTGAAGAAATTACATAAAAATCGGAGGAAATTTTGAAGATTAGAAGAAATTACATAAAAATCAGAGGAAATTCTAATGATTTAAAAAAATTACATAAAAATCTGAGGAAATTTTGGAGATTTAAAGAAATTACATGAAAATCTGAAGAAATGTTGAAGATTTCGACCGCAGAGTCGACCGCAGAGAAGATCGCATACGAATCCGAGGATATTTTAAAGATTTGAAGAAGTGACATAAAAATCGGAGGAAATTTTGAATATTTAGAAAAATTACATGAAAATAGAAGAAAATTTTGAAGATTTGAAGAATTTAAATGAAAATCTGAGAAACATTGAAGATTTAAAGAAATGACATAAAAATTAAAGAAATTAAAAGTCTGAGGAAATTTCGAAGATTCGTAGAAATTAAAAATCTGAGTAACTTCTGAAGATTTGAAGAAATTACATAAAAATCTAAGGAAATTTCGAAGCTTAGAAGAAATTACATAAAAATCTGAGGAATTTTTGGAGATTTTAAGAAATTATATAAAAATCTGAAGAAATGTTGAAGATTTGAAGAAATTACATAAAAATCTGGAGAAATTTTGAAGATTTCTGAAAAAATTACTTAAAAACTGAAGAAATTTTTAAGATTTGAAGTAATTGAAAAACTGAAGAAATTTTGAAGGCTTGAAGAAATAAAAAAATCTAAGGAAATTTTGAAGATTGAAAGAAATTACATAAAAATCAGACGAAATTCTAAAGATTTAAACAATCACATAAAAAT
The DNA here is from genome assembly GCA_946863875.1 of Alloplasta piceator. NCBI lineage: Eukaryota > Metazoa > Arthropoda > Insecta > Hymenoptera > Ichneumonidae > Alloplasta > Alloplasta piceator. The sequence continues at coordinate 19,892,056 of OX333078.1, forward strand.
ATGAGGAAATTTTGGAGATTTAAAGAAATTACATGAAAATCTGGAGAAGTGTTGAAGATTTGAAGAAATTACATTTGTTGTACCCCGAGCAAGTAGCAACAATACGTTATTGCCACATAGCAAGAGTATTGACCGGACGTTCCAGAACGTTCGATTTGTCAACGCTAACAAATAACTGCAGGTCTTTGACCGCTGCTGACAATGCAGCGCGTGTACAAATGACGAAACGCGATTATCCAAAATCGTGAGCCTCCAGCTCACGACAAAATTCGACAGTCTTCGAGGAACTCTCGAAGCGGTTGGTCGATCACTAAACCCCACTTCTAATTACATATTAATCATTAGATTAATCATCCCGGTTTTTTCTCAATAAAGTCAACGTGCTTTTAAATTACGTCGAACCGAGCAAATTCATTTGCTTTGGCAAATAACCCACAAATCCGGACCTCATTTTCTCCTCTCGAGTTGAGTCGAAATTCGAGGCCACACCATTGGTGGCAGCGGTGGGATGCCAAAAGTTCGATAATCGATACAATATCGATGGTACGAGAAACTGGACGAGAGAAGATACTCCAAGACTCCAGACGACAAAAAAACCAAGGATCTGAGGATCCAGGAAGGAAGGAATGAAGGAAGGACGATCAACCGAACCGAAGACTCTCTGAAGAGGCACTTGGTATCCAACGACGACATCGTTGAAGACAACAATCAGTAGTCCAGCAAATCAACGCGAAGAGGGTCAAGATCATCATGCGTCTTCTCATCATACTGTAAGTGACGGAACAAATTTTTGTAACTCGCCAAAGCCAGAAATTTTTTAAAATCATATGTCGGACGACGAGCTAGTAAACAGACTCAAATTACGCGGAAATCAATCAGTTTCTAGATCGTTAGACTCATTTTTTGATCGTTCGTTAGATTACGATCGAGTAGAAGAATCAAACAAAGACACAAAAAAACGACGTAGAGCGACAGACAGTTCTGAGGAACTTGCACGTACTCCTGTACCAGCTGCACGTCCGAAATTTATAAAAAAGAAAAGGAGAGTCACTGTAGCTGGACCCGACCCTGACTCAGAAGACATTGACTTTGACGAAGTAGAAATCGACCCGTTTGACCTTTTAGAAACAGAACGCGGTCGAGAAATAGACCCAATAGATTTTTCGTTGTTAAATATCGACGGACAGACGAACAATATGTCTAGACAAGAAGTTGTAGACAATGCGGAATATATGTCCCTAAAAGAGGCCCGTAGCCTCGTACCCCGGTTCGACGGATCGAAGCCGGAAGAAGTAGACGATATAATTGAAGCGTACGGTTATACCGATAGAAGCGTGGCCGAACGAGATCGCGCGTCTTTGTTAGAATCGGTATTGGCGACAAAAGTTGTAGGAAAAGCTCGAAAAGATACGCGATATAAACAGATAAATTCGTTCCGACAATTTAAAGAAGAAATGACAGCTCTATATGGCACGCGACGTACAGTAGCTGCGTTGCAACTTGAATTTAATACGTGTAAGCAGAAACAAGGAGAAACGGTATTAGCTTACGGTCAAAGACTTGAGGGAATAATGATGGAATTAATCGACGCAAGTACGATAAACGAAGCCACAGCCGCCAGCAAACAAACGATCGAAACATATGTACGTCAACTAGCTCTGCATAATTTCGAAAGAGGATTAAAAAGGGAATATCAGGTCATAATTAAGGCCCGAGGATTCACCGATTTAAGCGCAGCGCTCAAGGGCGCAATGGAAGAGGAAAAATCAATGCAAGGAGGAGATTCAATCCATCGTCAAACGCACGTAAAAGGGTACGATTCACCGAAGTGCCACAAGTGTCACAGGATTGGACATTTGGCCAAGGACTGCCGAAGTACAACTTCCGGTTATGGGAGACAAAGTCTTCCGGCAGCATCGTCAAAGGGTATGAATCAACTAGAAGTAACCTGCCATTACTGCAAGAAGCCAGGACATTATCAAAGGGATTGTCGCAGTCGAATGCGAGATCAAGGGCAACAAAATAATCAAGGACAACAAAAACATCAAGGACCAAGAAAGGACTATCAAACGCAAACGGATACGAGCTGGAAAAATCGAGAACAAGAAAAATCTCGTAACGAAAAACGAGAAGGAATAGCCGAGAAGAAAACCCTAAGTTCACTCGACATTGGAATGCTGATTCGTAACCAAGGGAAAAATAATACGGGCACAGCTGTGATGTCAACGATACGTACATTACGCGACGTTGGAGATAACGCGCCCGAGAAGACGAAATACGATCAGCAGCAAGGACGTACGGAAAAATATTTTAATATGGATGTTCCGACGACAGAAGAAGCAGCCAACGATTTCTTTATCCCTTCAATGCATGCGAAGAGTGAAATGCTCACACTGAAAGGAGATACAGGTGCGCAGTGCAGCGTCATCAAAAAAGGCGTGCTCGATCAAAACATCGAAATAATAGATGAAATCGTTGAATTTAAAGGAGTTACCGGAATGACGTTCCGTGCATTGTGCAAAATCATGCTAGAATTGGAGACTCCTACAGCAAAAATAAATCACCCATTTTTTGTTCTCGAAGAGGATGCACCATTAGGAATAGATGGGCTAATGGGAATCGATTTTATGAAAAAACATAAAGTCGACATTTTAAATGGAGAGACGATTAAAGTATATGGGCACTGCATGCCCTCAATAAATGGATCGAAAAAATTGTCCCTGCCAGGAAGAGCAGAAATTTTAATTTGCGCAAAGGCGACCGGCCCGACGCAAGGAATCATCGCAGGACGAACCTAGGAAAAGGGCGTGCAACTTGGCGAAGGGCTTGCCAAACATAACGGTCACTGTTGTTTAACCGTGATTTGTAATGCAAATGAATATTCGCTCGAGATAGAGAGACCGACGGTCGAGCTCGAGGAGGACAGAGGAGACTCCGCTGACGCAGCAGAAACCCGAGCATCTACAGCCGCGTTAAATACAGTAAACTCGTACTACGCGAATGAGCGTAGAAAAAATATATGGAAAGAAATTACGAGAGAGACCTATCTCAACCTGGAAGAAGAAAAATATCTCAGGAATTTTTGCCAGGAATATGCAGACGTATTTCATATAGAGGGTGAACCCCTATATGGCACGGACAAAGTGCAGCACGAAATACACGTAAAGGAAAATACTCGACCGATCAAAGTACGTCCCTATCGACTTCCGGAAGTGCACAAACAGGAAGTGATGAAACAAATAAAGGAAATGCTAAAAGAAGGAATTATTCGACCGAGTAAAAGCCAATGGAATGCGCCATTGCTAGTGGTACCGAAGAAAACCGGTGCCGACGGCGTAATAAAAAAAGGAGTCGTTGTCGATTTTCGCAAATTAAATGACGTCACCGAAGGCGACTCATACCCGCTGCCCAATATCACAGAGATATTAGACCAATTGGGGCAAGCAAAATATTTCTCGACTCTAGATCTCGCATCGGGTTTTCATCAGATACCAATGGCGGAGAAAGACAAAGGAAAAACAGCATTTTCAACTCCGTTAGGGCATTACGAATTCAATCGCATGCCTTTCGGTTTGAAAATTGCGCCACTGACGTTCCAAAGATTAATGGACGCCGTACTAGCAGGAATACAAGGTATCAAATGCTATGTATACCTAGATGATATTGTTGTTTACGGAAGATCGTTCAAGGAACATAACGATCGACTCGAAGAAATTTTCGAACGGCTGAGAGAGGCGAAATTAAAAATACAACCTCGAAAATGCCAATTCCTGAAAAAAGAAACGCAATATTTGGGACACATCATAACGGAGGTAGGGGTAAAACCAGACCCCTCGAAAATATCGGCAGTACAGGATTTCACTGCTCCAAAAAACGTGAAGCAATTACAATCGTTTTTGGGACTGATAGGATACTACAGGAAGTTCATTTTGGACTTCGCAAAAATTGCGAAACCTCTCACGGAACTGATAAAAAAAGATAAAAAATACGATTGGACAGAAACATGCCAACTCGCATTCGAAAAGTTAAAGGAAAAAATCATCACTGCTCCAATTTTGCAGTACCCAGATTTTTCGAAGCCCTTCGTTATCACGACCGACGCATCAGACAAAGCAATCGGAGGCATATTATCACAAGGGAAAATTGGATCGGATTTACCCATATGCTATGCGAGTAGGACGTTAAACAAAGCTGAAATAAATTATTCTACAACGGAGAAAGAAATGCTCGCGATAGTATGGGCGGTAGCTCAATTTCGGCCTTATGTATATGGAACTGCCTTTACAATCGTTACAGACCATAAACCCCTCACCTGGTTATTTAGCATAAAAGACCCAGGTTCGAGATTAATGCGATGGAGAATAAAACTTGAAGAATACGACTACACAGTCGAATATAAAGCTGGAAAAATGAATACAAACGCCGATGCCCTTAGCCGGTTGTATCTACTCGGATTGCAGCAGCAGGGTGGAGCGAGTGATACAGCAACAGTAGAGAAAAGGAGGAGGGGAAGGCCGCGCAAGGCCGCCCGCGCGATCGCGACACCCGCCGGACACCTGGGGCCAGAGGGGCCGCGGAAAAGAGGGAGACCGCGCAAGGTAACACCACAGAGCGCGAGCCCCCCACCCGCCACCGACTCGAAGACGGAGCACGAACAACGCGAGGAAAAGGAGAACACAAAAGACGAAGGAGAGAAAGAGAAAGAAATAGTGAACGAAAACTACGAATCGGAAGATAGCGACATCAGCTGTAGTGAAGAATGCGATGATAACTGGGCACATGCTAGCCCCACCGAGGACGAAAGAAACCTTATCTTGAAAGAATATCATGACACACCGTTGGGCGGTCATCAAGGAGTCCAACGCATGCTAAATAGAATAAAAAGACTATACCACTGGCCGGGAATGAAGAAAGAAATAGAAGAATACGTCGCCAAGTGTGATAAATGCCAACGGAACAAAACAGCATACAGAAAAAATGCACCTTTAATGATTACCGACACGCCAGAGCATGCATTAAAAAAATGCGCTGTCGATATAGTAGGGCCATTACCCGATAACGAAAATGGAAACAAATATATTTTGACATTCCAGGATTTGCTAACCAAATTTAGCGCAGCCATACCCTTGAAAAATCAGGAAGCGGAAAGCGTCGCTAAAGGACTCGCGACAGAAATAATTTGTAAATATGGAACACCCAAGGTAATTTTATCAGACCAGGGAACGAATTTTTTAAGCGAAATATTCAAAGACTTATGCAAATTATTCAAAATAAAAAAGATACAAACCACAGCGTACCATCCAGAATCTAACGGTGCGTTAGAAAGATCGCATAAAACATTGGCGGAATACCTGAAGGCATTTGTGAATAAGGATCAAACGGACTGGGATCAATGGCTGCCATATGCCATGTGTGTGTATAACGTTACGCCACACACAGCCACGGGATTCGCGCCACACGAACTGGTGTTCGGGAGAAACGCGGTGCTACCGACCGCGCTCCAAACACCACCAAGCACACAATACACCTACGATAATTATTTGCAAAATCTCAAACCGCATGGCAGGAAGCGAAAGAGAATTTAATGGAAAAAAAGTTAAAAACAAAAAAATATTATGATCAAAAAACAAAAGAACAAAAATTCAGGGTGGGAGATAAAATATTATTATCGAGCCCAGTCGTTCGCCAAGGACGGTCAGGAAAATTAACGCCAAAATGGGTTGAGCCTTACATGGTAATGGGTAAAGAATCACCCGTTACCTACATTATTGGTCGCGGAAAAAAGCAACAGAGAATCCATATAAATCGTCTCAAGCACTACGTCGAGCACTGAGACGAAGAGTATAGGGGAAAGGAGAGGTTACGACGAGCCAACAGACGGAGGCCCGCCTCGTATTTCGCTGATACCTACCTCTCCGACTCCGGCAAACACCGATCCAGCGAATAATAAGGGCACATACTCGTGCAAGAAACGAAAAATATCTTACGAAAAATGTCATACACGAAAATTTTCTTAACCAAAATGAATTTTAGGATACCACGAAAAATAAATAGATGAAAATAAAAAATAAATAAATAAAGAGAGAAGAAAATTTTGCTTGGGATTTTAAATCATTAATAAAATAAGTACAAAAAAAAACACAAAACGCTTAGCAAACAGAAAAGGAGAACAAAACCAGAACAGAAATAAAGAAGAGTGAATACATATAAAAAAAAAAAAAAATTTAATAAATAAATAAATAAAAAACTAATTGAACAATGAATATATCCGCAGGACTCTCGTGATAACAATGACCCAGGGAGCAGAAACGGGACAATGGTCATACGAAATAGAAAAATTTTCCACAGCACCAGGAATCTACTATGAAGAGATAGGAAAGATGTCGATCTCATCAAGCAATTGGAAATTAGCGATACAAATAGATTTACAACCCATCGTAAGAAAGGAAGCGAACATCAAAATCGGATTAAAAAAACTTTTAAAAGCGTGTGAAAAAGAAATACGCGAAGATGCACTATGCAACTTCCTAACGGGCTCAATAAAGCAAATGTTGCAGAAATTGGAGGACGAAGTCGAGGTAACATTCGACATCACAGGAGCAAAAAGAATACGAACAAAACATGGATTGATAAACGGACTTGGTACAATAATTAAATCAATCACGGGAAATATGGACGAAAATGACGCAATAGAAATTAACAATAAAATTAATACCATTGCAACAAGACAAGAAAACGCAGAAACAACAATTAAAGACAATTTACAGATTTTAGAATACACCGTAAAAGCGTTCAATAAAAGTACGGAAGAATTAACAGCAAACAAAAACATGTTAAAAACTCTTGTAAAAAACGTAGAAGAAAGTCTTTCAAACAAAGTAAACGAACAAACAGCAAAACAACAATTAGACGAACGAATCACAGCATTGAGCATGATCATCGAATCACTTTTAAGCGACATGCGAAGAATGGTAGATTTTTTGTCAGGAATAACTCACGGAATAATAAATCCAGGCATAATCTCGCCCAGAAAATTAATAGATTATTTAAGGGAAGCTGTACCGAACTTACCGACCGGACTGACTTTCCCAACACGTCTAGAACGTACAACGATAAGCAATTTATTTAAGTTAGCAGATATAGGAGCGTATAGTACACGCTACACGTTAGTAGTAGTAATAAAAATACCTTTAATCGATAATAATTTGTATACTATAAGCAAAGTATATCCGTTACCGTCAAGAGTAAAAGAAAATATATTTTCGTTCGTAGAGACTACCCGAAAACATGTTATTATCGATGAAAAATTACAAACATATGTATCAATGGATGAAAACGAATTAAATCAATGTAAAAAAATTGTAAATCACTACTATTGTAAAGCAAAGAACGGAATATTAACGATAAAACCAGGAGTACCATGCGAGATAGCTATGTATAATAATCCACACACACACGCGCAACAATGCAAACATAGAATAACGCATCTAAACACTACAATACTGATCGCGCTAGAGAAAATAAATCGCTGGTTATACACAGCACCAAGCGCCGATGCGCTAACAATAAGATGTAACAAGACTCAAGCGAAACATGAAACGATAATAGATACAGGAAGACTGGCTTTGGACGAGAAATGTTCCGTCACATCTAGAAATTTTAGATTAGAATCTTTATCAGATATAGAACAAAAAGTTCAAAATTCTTATTTACCCGCAATTAACATGACATTTTTAGAAAGCGAAATAAGAAAACTAAACGTTTCAGATTTGATCACACATAATACATTAACACACGATATAGTGCACGACCCAGCGGAATTAAATCGCATTGGAGACAGAATAGAAAATTTGAAAGAAAAACTAAATTCAAATAAGAAGCTGTCAACTATGTACTATCAATCGGTCGGCACATACTCTATAGGATCATTCATAATTATATCTATTGTAGCATTGTGCATTTATCTATACAAGAAAAAATCACCACCAATTGTTTACGCAATGCCAACCGTATCAGCGATAGAAGAACCAAGACCAGCAAAACGAAAGAATCGTACAGGTCTAACAATAAGATTTAAGCGCAATACCCCTGCAACTGGTACGGTATAAAAAAACAAAAATGTATGGAAAAACGTATAATTTAACGAAATTGTAACGACGACCGTTTCGAGAGACAACAAAAATTACGGAGTGATTTCATTTAAAGGGGGAGGGATGTTGTACCCCGAGCAAGTAGCAACAATACGTTATTGCCACATAGCAAGAGTATTGACCGGACGTTCCAGAACGTTCGATTTGTCAACGCTAACAAATAACTGCAGGTCTTTGACCGCTGCTGACAATGCAGCGCGTGTACAAATGACGAAACGCGATTATCCAAAATCGTGAGCCTCCAGCTCATGACAAAATTCGACAGTCTTCGAGGAACTCTCGAAGCGGTTGGTCGATCACTAAACCCCACTTCTAATTACATATTAATCATTAGATTAATCATCCCGGTTTTTTCTCAATAAAGTCAACGTGCTTTTAAATTACGTCGAACCGAGCAAATTCATTTGCCTTGGCAAATAACCCACAAATCCGGACCTCATTTTCTCCTCTCGAGTTGAGTCGAAATTCGAGGCCACAACACATTGAACCATGAAGAAATTTCGAAGATTTTTGAAGAAATTACATAAAAATCTAAGGAAATTTCGAAGATTTGAAGAAATCGCATACAAATCCGAGGATATTTCAAAAATTAGAAGAAGTGACATAAAAATCGGAGGAAATTTCAAATATTTAAAAAAATTTCATGAAAATAGAAGTTTTTTTTAAGGATTTGGAGAATTTAAATAAAAATCTGAGAAATATTGAAGATTTAAGGAAATGACATAAAAATTAAAGAAATTAAAAGTCTGAGGAAATTTCGAAGATTCGTAGAAATTAAAAATCTGAGTAACTTCTGAAGATTTGAAGAAATGACATAAAAATCTGAGGAAATCTTGGCGACGTGAAGAAATTACAAAAAAATCTAAAGAAATTTCGAAGCTTAGAAGAAATTACATAAAAATCTAAGGAATTTTTGGAGATTTTAAGAAATTATATAAAAATCTGAAGAAATGTGGAAGATTTGAAGAAATTACATAAAAATCTGAAGAAATTTTGAAGATTTCTGAAGAAATTACTTAAAAATCTAAAGAAATTTTGAAGATTTGAAGTAATTTCAAAACTGAAGAAATTTTGAAGGTTTGAAGAAATAAAAAATCTGAGGAAATAATGAAGATTTGAGAAAATTACATTAAAATCCGAGAAAATTTTGAAGATTTGAAGAAATTACATAAAAATCTGAGGAAATCGTGAAAAATGGAAGAAATTACATAAAAATCTGAGGAAATTCTTAAGATTTGAAGAATTTACATAAAAATATAAGTGAATTTTGGAGATTTTGAGAAATTACAAGAAAATCTGAAGAAATGTTGAAGATTTCAAGAAATTACATGAAAATCTGAGGAAATGTTGAAGATTCGAAGAAATTGCATACACATCTGAGGATATTTTCAAGATTTGAAGAAATTACATAAAAATCGGAGAAAATTTTGAAGATTTTAAGAAATTACATGAAAATCAGAGGAAATTTCGAAGATTTGAAGAAATTAAATAAAAATCTGAGAAAATATTAAAGATTCGAAGAAATGACCTAAAAATTCAAGAAATTAAAAATCTGAGGCAATTTTTAGGATTTGTAGAAATTAAAAATCTGAGGCAATTTTTAGGATTTGTAGAAATTAAAAATCTGAGGAAATTTTGAAAATTTGAAGAAATTACGCAAAAATCTGAGGACATTTTGAAGATTTGAAAAAATTACATAAAAATCGGAAGAAATGTTGAAGATTCGAAGAAATTACATAAAATCCGAAGAAATTTTGAAGATTTGAAGAAACTACATAAAGATTCGAGGAAATTTTAAAGATTAGAAGAAATCACATAAGATCTGAGAGAATTCTGAAGATTTGTAGAAATTACATAAAAATCTGATAAAATTTTGGAGATTTTCTGAAATTACATAAAAATCTGAAGAAATGTTGAAGATTTAAAGAAATCACATAAAAATCTGAAGAAATTTTGAAGATTCCTGAAGAAATTACATAAAAATCTGAGGAAATTTTGAAGATTCGACGAAATTGCATACAAATCTGAGGATGTTTTCAAGATTTGAAGAAATTACATAAAAATCGGAGGAAATTTTAAAAATTTAAAGAAGTTACATGAAAATCAAAGGAAATTTCAAAGATTTGAAGAAATTAAATAAAAATCCGAGAAAATATTGAACATTTGAAGAAATGACATAAAAATTTAAGAAAATTCTGAAGATTCGAAGATTATAACATCTTTCGACACATATCTTTCCTTATCTTATTATCACACTTTTTTCAGATACATTTTTTTCTTGGAAATACCATTTTTTTTATTGCATCTATTAATGTGTCAAGGCATAATGTGTTAATGAATAGAGTACCAAACATTAGTCTTGAACATTGAGCATTAAGAAAAAAAGCTCAAAATATTTTTAAAAAGTTTGAGGAGTTCTTGCAAATCAATTTGAGCATTTTTATTTTGCGTAATTTTCACATGACCTTTAATCCACGATAATCTTTTTCAACACTAGATATCTGACAAGCTGGCGTGCGGGAAGCGCGCGCGTGAGCTAGTACATTAAATTTGAAGAAATTTTTTTTTTCGAATTCGGATAAAATCGCTCAAGGATATCGGTGATCAACAAATTTTTGAAATTAACAAAGAAAAATTTGTAATTTGAAAAGAAAATTGTAAATTGAAAAAAAAAATTAAAATTGAAAAAAAAAATAATATATTTTTTTTATTCATAAATTTTTTCTTTCAATTTAAAATTGCTGTTCAAAATATGACGATCTTTTTTCTGATTAAAAATTTTTTCATCACCGACATCCTTGAGCGATTTTATCCAAATTCAATACTATTTTTTTGTTGGAATCGAATGCATCAGCAAGAAAAATCAGCTTTCAAAATATAAAATTATGGAAATTTGAGCACCAACAAACTTTTCACGAAAATTAAATTTTTTTTCCACATTCAATACAGTTTTCCTTCGTCATTTGCACGAAAAATAATGGGCTCGATGCGTATTGAGACATTTTTAACATACTGGCATGAGAAAAGAAAAAAAAGAAAAAATAATGCAAATCAGAAATTTGCACATAGCTTCCTCATTTTTTTCCGTCGTTTGTCGACCCTCCTTTATGAGGGTCGACGAACGACGGAAAATCTCCTTGACCATCTTTATGACATGTATGTTTATTATCATGGCTTTCTCATAAAGAAAGCTTTACGAACGACGGAAAGAAATGAAGAAGCTACCCACACGGAACCGAGTGTCCATTGGACGTCCATCTATCATCCATAGATCCTTAACACGTCTACATCCACGATGGACGTAATGCGGACATCCATTGAACATCCATGGTATACTTTTGATTGGACAAAACGCAATGGATCACACAGGACGTATATTGTATGTCCACGACACGTACTATTTCTTGAGCTACAAATATACACAACACGGCCATCCATGGTATGTCCATAGGTAGACATTAAATAGCTTTTAATTCAGGATAGTAATTGAACATCCATTGGACGTTCCAGGTTCGTAAATGAAAATCACATTCGGAGGACGTCAATTGAACGTCTATCGGATGTTCCGTGTAGGATTTTCTATAGACGTGAACCTGGAACGTCCAATAGATGTCCAATTACTATACTGAATTAAGAGCTATTGAATGTCTACCTATGGGCATACCATAGATGGCCGTGTTGTGTATATTTGTAGCTTAAGAAATAGTACGTGTGTGAACATACAATATACGTCCTGTGTGATCCATCGCGTGTTGTCCAATCAAAAGCATTCGTCCTTCAGATGTACATTTAAGTATTTCGGGCAGCTGTGATATGGGTACGCCGATTGACCGTCGTATGTACGTACAAATTACGTCTATCGAAGGATGACGCGGAAGTTTATTCGACGTCCACGACACATATTTTTGGAGCTATAAATATATTCCGCGCGTAACTTAACAGCCAGGGGACGTCCAATAATCATTTAAGTTGGATGAAAATTTCATTCCGGGGAAGTCCATGGGACATTCCTTAAACCACTATCGGAGATGCGAAACGACAGCGATTCTATGTGTTGAAAACGTTTCGTATACGTACCCTTAGATATTTTTTAGAGGTACCTATAGACCACATAAAGTGACATTTAATGTACGTATTTAAGACGAATGCCAATATTGCAAAAGATATCTAATGATCATCTATTATACGTCCCTTAATTTAAACGCTATTGATTACACATTATCCATTAATTATACATTTCATTACGATTATACATGATTCAAGGTTTGTGAGACAAAGATATATAAGTATATCAGCAAACTACATCGTATAAGGTTTTTACATGCATAAGTTTCTCATAAGTCAAGTTAGTGTAGGTAGGTAGGTAGGTAGGTAGGAGATTAGAAAAGTTAAGCAGCACCCCTTGAATCCAATACTTGGATGGGTGACCGCAGTGTGGAAAATCGAAAACTATTTTTTTTTCTTTTTTTCTGTAAAATATGGATATCTCGTAGGCCCCGAATATTATATAATCAGTAACAAAGTTTATAATTAATTAATAATGTGTAGTTAATAACGATTAAATTATTTAAATAAAGGGACGTATAATGGATGATCATTGGACATCTTTCGGATCACTGGTTTATTCGTCTTAAATACGTAAATCAGACGTCATTTTTTGGGGTCTAGTCCGTCTAAAAACCGTCTCAAGGTACGTATAAGGGATGTCCCCAGTACATAGAACAGGTGCCGTTTCGCACTTCTTTTAGCAGTGATAGGGATACTCATAGACGTCCCTGGGATGGAGCATTCATCCACCATGTATGGATATTGGACGTCCCATGGCCCTAATGTTCCGTGTGGGTATGTGCAAATTTCTAATTTGCATGATTTTTTAGCAATTTCGTTCAATTTCATTATTAATTATTTTTATTGTCCAGTGTATTAATGCCAGAGAAGTGAACTCGATAGCTGCTAAATTAGGAAACTTAGTGTTAACAACCATTCTTGTAATCTCGTGTATTTGCGCAAAAAGTTTTAGCTCGAAACTTCTAAAAATGCATATAAACGATATAATTGCTAAATTATATCGTGAACACACAGGTAGCAAAGAGAGGTGGGAAGCTGGTTGCGATGTTTGTCGATCTGAAGGCGGCGTCCGACTCGATGGACAGGAGGGTGTTATGGGAGGCGCTGGAAAGGAGAGGAGTTAGAAAAGGGTTGAGGGAGAGAATCGAAGAGGTTTATGGGGAAACAATAAGTAGCGTGAAGGTAGGGGTTAAGGTGGGAGAAGAGTTTTGGACGGCGAAAGGAGTAAGGCAGGGGTGCCCATTAAGCCCAATGCTGTTTAACCTCCTGACTGCAGACATGGAGGAAGAGCTACGCAAAGGGAGGTGGGCGGGTGTAAGGGTGGGAGGGAGAAGGATATGCTCACTTGCGTATGCGGACGATGTAGTGATTTTGACGGAGAGGGAAGAGGAAATGGAGAGTATGGTGAGGAGAATGGAAGGGTATTTTAAAAAGAGGAGGCTGGAGGTGAATGTGGGAAAGACGAAGATGTTGAGGTTCAGGAAAGCAGGAGGAAGGTTTAAGAAAGTAGTGTGGAGATGGAAAGGAAAAAAGGTGGAAGAGGTAGAAGAATTCAAGTATTTGGGATACGTGTTTAAGAGGAACGGAAAGCAGAGTGCTCAGGTGAAGGATAGGACGAGGAAGGCGGCAGGAGTAATGAGGCAAGCGTTGGGGCCTAGGAAAGATGAAATTTGGAAGTGATTGGAGCAGGAAGATGTGGTTGTTTGACCCGCTTGTCTGGACGGTAATGGGATACGGGATGGAAATTTGGGGATGGGAGGAAAGAAAGGAGATGGAGGCGACGCACGAGAGATATATGAGATGGACGTTGGGGTTGGACTGGAGGACGCACGGATACATGGTGAGGGAGGAAACCAAAAGGGAGAAGATGAGGACGAGGGCAGGAAGACGAGCATGGAGATATGAGGAAAAGCTAAAAAGAGGAGAGGGGAGTGAACTGGTGAGGGCTTGCTTGGAGGAAATAGAAGAAGCGGAAAGGAATGAGGAAAGAAACGAGTCGATCTGGGAAAGAGAACGAAAGGGGTTCAGAAGAGGCAGAGGAGGAGAAGAACGAGAGAGGCAGGGGTACGAAGGGATGGAAAAAGAGGATAGGAGGAGGCAGGAAAGAGAGAGAGAGGTGACGGTAGGACTGTCGAGGTACAATAGGTGGTACAGAGAAATTAGAACGGAGAGCGTACCGAAATACTTAAAGGTAGGATGGAAAGAGGAAAGGTACAGCAGAATAGCAAGGTTTAGGCTGGGAAATGAGATGAGGGAGAGTAGATACTGGGAGGAAGAGGAAAAAAGGAGATGCAGGGTGTTTGGGTGGGAAGAGAAAACATGGGAACATGTGCTGGAGAAGTGCGCGGCAGGCGAGGAAGAGGGGAGAGAAATTGGGAAAAGAGTAGAGGAGATATTGCATGAAGGAGGAGGAGGAGGGGAGAAGTGGATGAAGAAAATAGAGACGAGAAGAGCGGAAGGGGGGAACGGGGCGGGAGGGGGAGACAGAGGTGGGAGTGAAAGAAAGAATGGAGAGAATGAGACGGAAACGGAAGTCGAAAGCGGTGCGGGAGAGGAGAGAAGAGAGTGAGCGCGAGAGAGCGAGCAAATAGACAAGCGAGAGGGAGAGTGAACAGATGGGCGAGCAAGTGGAGGGGCGAGCGGGCGAACGGAGGGGCGAGTGGGTAAGCGGGAGGGCGAGCGGGAGGGCAAGCGAGCGGACGGGCAAGCGAGCGGCTTAGCAAGTAAGTGCGAGGGCAAGAAGCGGAGCGGGAACGCGAGTGAAAAGCAAGTGAGTGAGCGATGGCCGAGTGTGAGCGAGAGTGAGCGAGAATGGAAAGAATGGAGAATGTACAGGAGTATAAGAGAATGGAGGGTGTGGATTAAAGATGACTAGATTCAAAGTAGAGGTAAGCTAGTGTTAAAATAGGCTAAATAGAGAAAAAGTAATAACTAAGATAGATAATAGATAATAAGGGAAATGGGGAAATATGTTAGAAGAGGCGGCGGAAATAGGCTAAGGAAAATGTAAAGGAGGAAGGAGCGGAAGCCTTGTAAACCCCTCGGGGGAACAATAAACACAACATACTTCTAAAAATGCGGATGTTAGAGCGATAACAAAATTTTTATGGAAATATCAAAAAAAAAATTCAACCGAACTCCTCACGCCATTTTTATAAAATTCGGTATTATTTTTCATTGTCGTTGAATCTATCGTCACAAAAAAATTCAGCTCGATGCAAAATTACAAAAGTTAGAGAACTTACAAATTTTTTGTAAAAAGTTGAAAAAAAAATTCAAACCGAACTTCTTGAGCAATTTTTCCCAAATTCAATCCCAACCGTCCTTATTATAAAGTGTATCTGGACATAAAATTTCAGGCTGGTAACTGCAAAATTACGAAAGTTAGACGACTAACAAACAATTTGCAGAAAATGCAAAATCCAGCCAAATAGACAATGATTTTGCAATATCAAAAAAAATGGTACTCAGAACAGGGACATACGTAGTCTACTTGTATACCAAATTTCAAGTCGATCGCCCAAAGCGTTCTCTAGACATATTCATTTTAAGGAAAGCACAAAGCGTACACACACACACACACACACACACACACACACACATACGCACGCACGCACACACACACACACACACATACGCACGCACACACACACACACACACACACACACACACACACACACACACACACACACACATACACATACACACATACATACATCCAGACATTTTTTCTAAATGTGATTTCTTGACGTTTTAGGACATTTCGAACATACTGACATGAAAATTGCGATAGAAAATTTTTGCTCGAAAACGAAGCTTCCTTTATCCCTTTATGAGGAAGCAAAAGAAATGAGGTTTGAGATACAAAATTCTTTATTAAATAATATTAATAATTTTAATTTGGAATTATTATTTTGAAAATTTTCGAAAAATCGTAATTATTTTTTTTGAAAATAATTAAGAAATTGGTTTCTTTTCATTTCATGAGAAGACAAAAGATCTTATGGACAAGCTCACTACTACATTCGAGCTTTTTCCGATGCATCTATGTGACGCGCGACGAGACACGTAAGCACACGACATGTAAACAACGGACACTGCGTCGCACCCATACCACCATCGAACGTACAGCGAGGCACGTGGTAGACATGGTGGTGGCATGGCTCCTTTCAGCATGAACACAGCGGCGTATCGCTCACGGACGTAAAAGAGGCAAATAGGAGCATCCCATTCGCTGATTTTAAAAAGTCATAACAATTTAGGGGTTCAGAATATCAAAAAATGGCAAATAACTTTTCTACTTGATATTACGTCACGAATCTACCCTCACGGTATTGCCGTTCATTCGTGGGGCACCCCGGATAACTTTCTACATTCACACTTGCCGAATTACATTTCACTTAACGGATATCAGATCAGCTACAATGAACGCGCAGATTAATTGATACTAATGTGTTCAAAAAAGTGCGTAGTTGTCAGATGTCCCGCGAGAGACCCTCAGTGAACGGTCAAGCTCTCGCTGCACTCTGCATTACTCGTGGCTCTCGCAACTCTCTCCCCTCCCCATAGCAGCTCTCGCTCGCGAAAACGGACGCTTCTTATCAGTTGGCTTCTGGGATCTTTTCGATACCGGTCGATTCACGACATATTCTCTCCCTCATCTTCGCGGACTTCTACCGTGGGAAAGAAGAGTGATCGATGTACGCCCGATTCCTCTTCGATCTCGCCGTCTCCTCGTGCATAACTTCACCGGAATTCTCCAACCATAACTTCAGTGGACTTCTTCGTAAAGACTTCGTTTTGGCAATCCCTTCGATTCACATCGATTATCGGCCATCTTTCAATTTCTCGGTTTTATTTCTGTATTTTCTCGAGCTCTTGGACGATCTACGACCGGCCAAGAGCGAAAACGGTTTGGCTTAACGCGGAAATTTCACGGTTAATATTCGGTTTAACTCGGTGCGGTGCTCTTCGAAACTTAACAAGAAAAGATTATTAACGCGACACGTGGCGTCTACCGTGACGACCGCAATTTTCCGGCATCACTTCGACTGTGAGTAGTCATCGCCGGGGCGAGACTATTGCATTCTTCTGAACTTTAGTTATATACTTTTCCTTGATTTGAACCTTTGTTAATAAATAACGGAATATTGTGTGCACGCGAGTGAGTTTTTTCATTGCCCGCAACGAACTTCTGGCCACTTCGTCCCTTCACTCTTTCACCTTTTTCGCCCAATTTCCCAACCAGTCAATTCAGGCATTTTTCCGAACATGGTCCTTCGAGCCGGATAGGGAAATTTGTGAAAATTGCGGAAGTGCTTCGGTTTGCGTAAGACAAAAGTGCGCAAGAGAACGGGCGTTCCGTTGTTCGACAACGTGCTCGCCACGCTTCGTTATCTCGGTCTCTCTCGCTCACGTTCAGTGCGCCATAAGTCTCTCCCTCACTTTCGCGCGAGAGGAGAGCCCAGACGCTTCGAGAAATTTCTTCGTTGAGCGCGCAGGAATATCATCGCGCTCTCGCACGTGCCAAGAAAACTATCGCTTCGTCCGCTTCGTGCGGATCTTCGTTCCTCGCTGGACATTCTTCGTCGTGAGTGCGCGCTACACGGGCATTCTCGGGCTCTTCGCTGTGTGCGCGGATCACCCGATTCCTTTCGCGCGCTTCTCGGTTTCTCTGCGCTTTGGATTTTTCTTTTTCGTGACATATACCACGTGTTTCTCCGCACATTGGGTCTCTTCGTCACATCGATTAACGCGTAATTCAAACTCTTTAGTGAACTTTCCGGACCCTTCGAGTGTGCGCGCATCACAGACATTCTCGGTTTTCGAGCGTGTATGCGTGTCACGTGACTCTTCGCGTGGTTGTGATTTCCTTCGCGCGCTTGTGCTTTGTCGCCATCCTCGCGCTCTCTGACACGCGTTAGCAGGAGAGAGACAGTGACTTCGCGCGCTCGTGAATTCTTCACGGGTTTGGATTTTCTTCGCTTCAAGTGCGCGTTACACGAACATTCTCGTTGCTGAGTGTGTGCGCGTACTTCATGGTTTTTCTGACTTCTTTCGAGTTCACGTCACACGAACATTTTCGCAATGTCGTGTGTGTGCAGCTGGCATGTATTCTCGGTGGTTCAACGGGTGCTTCGCGAATTCGGTCAGTGTGGTACGCATGCGCGCTCTATCGGGCCTTTACGTCGGTTTATCATCTTCAACGCCTTGCGCGTTCTTGAGTTTTCGTTCCGGTTCGTGGCTTCGACATTGTCAACGCCTTGCGCGCTCGAGTGATTTCCGCTCACGTTTGGCGTATCAACATTCTTCATAGCGTCGCGCTCTCGTGCTTTTCGGGACTCTTCAAGTGCTTTCGCTTCGAAATCTTCGCCGAGTTGTGCGTTCGTGGTTTTTCGTTTTTGTGCTACGCATCGACATTTTTCGTTGCTTCGCACGTGGCCCTTCTTCAACGAGAAAAAAGGTAACCGATTTACGCCCGGTTATTCTTCAATCTCGCTGTCTCCTCGTGCTTCACTTCATCTGAGATATTAAAGATTACATTCAGTGCGATTTTCCTTGATGACTTTAGTCACTTCAGTTTCTCGAGTCCTACGATTCACTCCGAATGAACGGAAACTTATCGTTCATTCACGGTCTTCTTTCTTGAGAAAGATGTTGAACGATTTACGACCGGTCAATATTCGATCTCGTGGTTATCCTCGGGATTAGCTTCAGTGAAATTCTTCGATACCATTCAGCAACCGTCAATGCGACGCTTCGTCTGGCTCGCTGGATACACCACTCCAACTTCTGACTTCGGCCACTTCCAATTTTTTCGATTCTACTGCAACTTCAAAGGGTGCTTCTACCAATCTGGATATTTGGCCTTTAGTTTTTCTGGCAACAAGCCAGGCAATTCTGATCACTTCTTTTGGCAGTTCACATCGAGTTCGGCTTTTAATCGATCACAGTGCTGAACTTGCGTTCATTTCGGAACGTACGATTCAACTTCTTCGATTGGAAATAATGGCCGCTTTGATTAATGTCTTGGAATTGGGAGTCAGTCGGCTGGCCGCACGCGGGGAGCTACCACCATCGCCCGCTCTTCAATTTCCGATTCTACTTCAAGCTCGGTTCGTATTCGGCACACTTCAATTCATAATGAGTTCGCTTCCTTGCTTTAGAAATTTCTGGGAACAGGAGACAATTCCGTCGGACTCAGCCTCTACATCTGAGCCCGAGGATTCCTCCTGTGAACAACACTTCAAGGACACGCATTCGTGAGACGAAGATGGGCGATCTACAGTTCGCCTTCCCTTCAACACTTCGCCATCGTCTCTCGGGAATTCCTTCACGGCAGCGTGGCGCTCCCTTCTTCAACTTCAAAAGCGGCTCTCGCTTAATTCAACTCATCGAGAGTTGTATCACGGTTTTCTTCAGGAGTACGAGACGTTGTCTCACATGGTGCGAGCTTCTACTGGGCCAGCTTCAACTCCCGTGCATTATTTGCCCCATCACGGTGTTGTTCGGGCTCACAGCACCACCACCAAGCTTCGAGTGGTCTTCAACGGGTCGTGCAAGATGAGCAGTGGTGTCTCGCTTAACGACCTCCTCTACACGGGCGCCAAACTTTAACAGGACACTTCCGACGTACTTTTTTGGATCCGACGGCATCGCTTCATTTTCGTGACGGACATCACAAAGATGTACCATCAAATTCACCTTCATTCGAATGATCGGAACCTTTAACGGATCCTTTGGGTTGATGAGCAGGAGCACATCATCCTATATTGCCTCACCACTGTCACTGACGGCCTCAGTTCTGCCCTGTTTTTAGCCATTCGAGTCATGCTTCAACTCGTCGAGGACGAGGGGCACAACTTTCCATTGGCGGTGCTTCCCTTGACTAACGGCAGATACGTCAAATGATATCTTCGGAGGTGCAGATACAACGGCGGAACTTCAGGCACCTGCACTTCAACTTCAAGAAATTTGCAAACAAGGTCGTTTTCCGCTTCAAAAATGTTCGTCAAATTCCACGGAACTTCTTC
The DNA here is from genome assembly GCA_946863875.1 of Alloplasta piceator. Taxonomy (NCBI): domain Eukaryota; kingdom Metazoa; phylum Arthropoda; class Insecta; order Hymenoptera; family Ichneumonidae; genus Alloplasta; species Alloplasta piceator. The sequence continues at coordinate 19,912,308 of OX333078.1, forward strand.
AAGATATTGGGAATCCCGAGTCACTATCCGGCGCGGTTGTGATCCAACCAGAGGACTCCAGCGTCAAACTTCTCGGTCTCGTTTGGAATTCGCAAAGCGACCACTTCAAGTTCACGCTTCAATTAACCTTCAGTCAATTGGTGACAAAACGGACAATTCTCTCGGAAACGGCGCAATTATTTGACCCGTTGGGCTTCATTTCGCCAATCATCATCACGGCAAAGATGTTTCTTCAAGAGCTCTGGTTGGCAAGACTTCACTCGCACGACCCCCTTCCGGTTTCGCTTCAACAACGGTGGTTTACCTTCGTTCAACTTCAGATGATGGCTCTTTAACCATGACGCTTGTCGCTTTAAAGACGAAGGTTTGCTTTGTCCGAAATCAAGTCACTTCAATTCAAGAAATCACTTCGCACGCGACGTGGCGCTTCATTTCGGGCAAGAAAAATCCCGCAGACTGTGCGTCTCGCGAAATGACACCTCCTCAACTCTCTCGGCATTCTCTCTAGTGGAATGGACCGATTTGGCTCTCGCAGCCTTGCACCAGTTGGCCCACTTCGTCGTTCGAGATCGTCACCGACTGCGACCTCGAACAGCGTCCAGGCCTCGCCTTCACTTCAACTTCAGGGTCCCTTCTACCGATTTGGGACCTTCTGGAGTGATATTCTTCCCTAAATCGGCTACTTCGAATCACGGCAATTTGCAAAAGAGCTTTTGTCCGCTTCAGGCGAGTTCCACATACTTCAATGACCAACCCGATTTCACCGGGAGACCTGGAAGACGCAAAATTTTTCTGGATATGCCTCATCCAACAGTCGTACTTCACTGCTGAGCTACGGATAATTTCAAGCGGAGCGACACAACGGAGCAATGCAATGGCCGCCCTCATACTTCAATGACCAACCCGATTTCACCGGGAGACCTGGAAGACGCAAAATTTTTCTGGATACGCCTCATCCAACAGTCGTACTTCACTGCTGAGCTACGGATAATTTCAAGCGAAGCGACACAACGGAGCAATGCAATGGCCGCCCTCACACCTTTCATCGACCAACTCGGAGTCCATCGTGTGGGCGGACGCCTCAAGCATTCGATCCTTCACTCCGAGGCAAAATATCCACCTGTTTTACCTCGTAATTCACGGCTAACAACACTGATAATTCCAGATGCCCATCTCCGAACTCTTCACGGTGGCACACAAGCAACACTGGCCTATCTCCGCAGATCGTACTGGATTTTGGGTGGTCGAGCGCCAGTACGATCATACATTCTACGCTGCACCACTTGCGCACGGTTTCGAGGCCTCAGAGCTCAGCAGTTGATAGGGCAACTTCCCTCGCCACGAGTCACACCTTTACGTGCCTTCCTTCATTCTGGCTTGGATCATGCCGGACCCTTCACGGTTAAGACTTGGCGAGGAAGAGCAGCAAAAATATACAAAGGTTATCTCGCAGTTTTTATCTGTTTTTTCTACTTCAGCGGTGAACCTCGAATTGGTGACGGACTACACTTCAGAAGCCTTCATCGCAGCATATCGGTGGTTCTCTGGTCGACGGAGTATCTGTCACACGCTGTACAGTGACTGTGGAACGAACTTCAGCGGTGCAGATGCCACTCTACAGGTTCTATTCAAGGCTGGTTCAATGAAAATGAACCAAACTATCTCCGCATTAACCAGCCTCGGTACAAAGTGGTCCTTCAATCCCCTGGCAGCCCCTCACATGGGTGGAAAATGGGAGGCTGCCGTGAAATCGGCAAAATATCATCTTCGGCGGGTCATCGGTGAGACTGCACTTACGTATGAAGAATTTACGACTCTTCTTACGCAAGTCGAGGCAGTGCTCAATTCGAGGCCACTTTGTGCTCTCTTGGACGACCCGGAGGACTTGTCATCCTCAACTCTGGGTCACTTCATCGTCGGTGAGGCACTTACCACAGTGCCCGAGCCATCTCTGACCTCAACGGCGGGATCTCGGTTGTCTCGGTGGCAACTTCTTTAAGCACGGCTACAGCACTTCTGGCAGAGATGGTCAAGAGAATACTTTCATCAAGGTCTCTCAACTTCAAAATGGCATCATCCGTCTAATGAGATACGAATGGGGTCACTCGTTCTCAAAACAGACGAAAGACTTCCTCCGACGCGGGGGCCACTTGCGCGGATCCTCGAACTCCACCCTGGCGAAGACGGCCTTACTCGAGTCGTCATACTTTGAACGGCATCTTCCACCTTCAAGCGGCCGATCGCAAAATTGTGCGGTCTACCGACGGAATCTTCGTCAACAGAGCTTGCCGAAGGCGGGGAGTGTGTTCAAAAAAGTGCGTAGTCGTCAGATGTCCCGCGAGAGACCCTCAGTGAACGGTCAAGCTCTCGCTGGACTCTGCATTACTCGTGGCTCTCGCAACTCTCTCCCCTCTCCATAGCAGCTTTCGCTCGCGAAAACGGACGCTTCTTATCAGTTGGCTTCTGGGATCTTTTCGATACAGGTCGATTCACGACATATTCTCTCCTTCATCTTCGCGGACTTCTACCGTGGGAAAGAAGAGTGATCGATGTACGCCCGATTCCTCTTCGATCTCGCTATCTCCTCGTGCATAACTTCACCGGAATTCTCCAACCATAACTTCAGTGGACTTCTTCGAAAAGACTTCGTTTTGGCAATCCCTTCGATTCACATCAATTATCGGCCATCTTTCAATTTCTCGGTTTTATTTCTGTGTTTTCTCGAGCTCTTGGACGATTTATGACCGGCCAAGAGCGAAAACGGTTTGGCTTAACGCGGAAATTTCACGGTTAATATTCGGTTTAACTCGGTGCGGTGCTCTTCGAAACTTAACAAGAAAAGATTATTAACGCGACACGTGGCGTCTACCGTGACGACCGCCATTTTCCGGCATCACTTCGACTGTGAGTAGTCATCGCCGGGGCGAGACTATTGCATTCTTTTGAACTTTGGTTATATACTTTTCCTTGATTTGAACCTTTGTTAATAAATAACGGAATATTGTGTGCACGCGAGTGAGTTTTTTCATTGCCCGCAACGAACTTCTGGCCACTTCGTCCCTTCACTCTTTCACCTTTTTCGCCCAATTTCCCAACCAGTCAATTCAGGCATTTTTTCGAACATACTAATTCGAATATACTAATGTATATTAATCACCATAAGTTTCTGCCGTTGATGAAAATAAATTTTTGATTTCGATATTATTACGCACTCACATCTTCAGCACCAGATCACTCATACTAAACATGTTTAGAATCAAATAGGAAGAGAATGGATGGTATATCCTCATATTGCAGCTGTCAATATCTAGTCTGGCTGCATTCGTTTTGGACGCTTTGAGCGCTGTGCACGCCACATCCTGTAGCATTTTATACGTCGATGTATATGTATACATATGTGTCGAAAGCGAATAAGCGTCCAAGGCAAATGCAGTCCATGTGACAAACCGTACATACGAGGGTAAGCATGAAGTTGTTCATCTAACACAAGCTTCAGCTTGATGCCGCAGCCAATCAGCGAACGAAGAAAACGACAACAACACTCTATCGAATTTGTGAGATATTTTCATGGTGGATTTTCTAATTCTAGGTTTCATCACGTGCCCTGATGCGCGCGCCTGATACCCTGTCAGCGCTGCAGTGCTTTCGTCAAGAATTATTGAGGTTTATTGAGGTTTATTGAGGTGCAGGTTTATTGAGGTTTATTGACCCTGCACCAACTGTCAATCTATCGCGCAAATCGCAAGACTTATGAAGGCGGTTGCACGAGCTTCGTCCAACCGAGCAACCATCACAGCGGGAATAAAACGACAACAACCTGTTCGATATCGATATTTCAATATTTTTTACATGAATTTTTCATTAGTGGATCGGATTTTTCAAGAGAGAATTTCAATGACCCACGTCTTGAACGATAATAGTCTATCAAGAGTTCATAGATTGTCAACAGACACATTTGTCTCAAGTCGAGAGAAGGTTGATGAAATGTTGACCAAAAGTTGATTTCTAGTCGACTATCCATAGTTTGCACTATGCATATGAAGTCACGGTGGAGACCTTCGATGCGATTTTTTTTGTGTTTATCTCTTTCACTGACACATCTGGAATGAATTTAATAGCGCAATGCAAGAACGATCGGAATGAAAAAACTTGCTGTATTTTTATAAATACCAGAATCGATACCAGGATAGTATACGTGTACCACTATAGCGCCCCCCCCCACTCCATTCCCCACTCCTACTCCTATCATGTAGCTTCTCCCACCACAATAATTTTCCCCCACCACCAGGGAAATTTATTGTGGTGCAGAGAACGATAACGTAGGGGGAAGAGGAGCCAGGCGAGGGCAACATAGTGATAAATTTTTCCATTACTACAAAGGCATGTGTCCAGACGCATTTGGTGTGGAGATACGCCAGATAGAAATTGAGATTCGAAAATTACTCACCGCTCGTTGTCGATCGCCCTTCTCTGTTATGATCCATTGACACACATACACACACAGTTTTTATTGTTTTCTTTTTTCTTACACTACTTATTATTTTCGCGAAATGCTTTTTCATTATTTGCGCGCAATGTTCTACGCACACACTTTCTCCTGCAATGTTTTTAATTTATTTGTTATTTTCACGCTATTCATTATTTTAACTATAGTATATTGTGCAACTAGTGCGGCAATTGACAACGCCGCACGAGTTGCACATACCATTTTTTATTGCGAATGCGGAATAGAACCCAATATAAAATTGCCCTGGTGGGGGGGGGCGAGGGCGAAACCCCAGTGGGGGGTTGGGGGGGCGAAGCCCCCCAACAGACCAAAAATAAGAACTAAAAAGTTAAGAAATATACAGGAAACTTAGTTAGGGAACAATGAAAACAATTTTATTTTGAACAAGAACAAGAACCGCATGAGTAATAAAATAGTATGCGATCTGTCACGTCAACCTCAATGCAGTTTTAATATTTCGGATGTGTTTTTGTTTTTGTTGAATTTCACCAACGTTATTCTTTTATTTAATTTCGGCACTGAATTTGCGTGCGCAAAGAACAATAATAATAATTTGCATGCGCAAAGTAAACTTTGCGCACTCAAATTATAAAATGGGCAAAAAGCTACTTTTCAACCGTAACAGCGGGCGTAAAGATACCGCTTTTCCCACATGAGTAATAAAAATAATTTTTTATTATTTGCGAGCAATGTTTTTATTATTTTCTCATTTACACTATTTATTATTATTCACACACACACGCCTACACACACACACACACACAAACGTACGCGCGATCACTCCTTGTCATCTTCGACGGTATTGGCGCCGTCATACAGCTCCTTAGCATCGTTAAGGACGGCGCGCACGAGCTGGTCCATGTCTTGAGTCTCCGACGTTCGCATTCGCACCCTCAAAACTTTCTCTTCGCAATTACAGGCTAAAACTCGCCCTATGGCACACCAATTCCATCTACTCGCACTACGGCACACCAATTCCAAAGTCCGGCGTGATCCTTCATCCCCCCTCAACCCCTCGATTCCTTGCAATTCGGCCTCTACCACGAGGCCCGGCATGACCGCGAAAGCCGAATGTATATAAAATATTTCGATTTTGCGAAAGAATTCTTTTTCGGTGAAATCGGCTGAATACGACTTATAAGCCGACTCGTCCGAATATATCATCTCAGTACAAAAAGCCGTGAAATCGCGAATAACCACGCAAATCTCCCCGGAGACTTGCTCATTATCCCGGAGAACCCTCCCTTTTTTTCCGCCACATAGAATTTTTGCATCATATCAACAAGTTGTCATATGCTGCAATCATGCGCCCGGTTCCAATATTCACGTGGCTTCCGTTCAACACACCAACCACAATGCCGATAAAAAAAACTTCTCATGAGAACTTAATGCAAAGTGCGGAAACATTTTTGAAAAAATATTCGAGGCTGAGCTGATATCGCTGGTATTGCATTTTATTCTGTTTTGATGACTTTTCAAAAAGTTTTTGATTTTTGAAAATCCAAGGGCGTGAGTCATTCGGGCTTATCGTGGACCACTCCCCCCCCCCCCTCCTCCCTAACCGCTTCAAAATTTCATCCGTTTTCGCGTATCTCCAACCGTTCTCGAGATATCGCCATTTTTTCATGTTATTCGTTGCATTTCTCGCGCGTTCGGAGGAGCTCCAAAAGGCTGTGCATCGCTCGATCGCATGACTTTGTAATAATTTCAATGTTCACAGGCACGGAAAAATTCGAAAATAAATTTCTCTGCAGTTAAAAAAAAATACGAAAAACTTTACCGATTTGAGGCAACTGATTTTTACGCAGAGAGCTCGTTCACAAAAAATAATTTCAAAGTTCACAGGCAAGGAAAAATTCAAAAATAAATTTCCTTGCATTTGAACAAAAATACGAAAAACTTTACTGATTTGGGGCAACTGTTTTTCACGCAGAGTGCATGTTCACAAAAAATAATTTCAAAGTTCATCTGCAAGGAAAAATTCAAAAATGTATTGCCGTGCATTTGACAAAAACTTAAATGATCGAATTTTCTGTCCATTCAGAGGGCGCACGTTAAGAAAAAAAAGTTCAAGGTTCACAGGCAAGGAAAAACTCGAAAATAAATAGCGGTGCATTTGAAAAAAAAAAAAAAATTCACGCCAAGCGTACATTCACAAAAAGTAATTGTAAAGTTCACAGGCAAGGAGAAACTCAAAAATAAATTTCGCTGCATTTGAAAAAAAAAGAAAAACTTGACTGATTTGGGACAACTGACGTGTCACGGTATCATAGTATATTTCACCTAATTCATAGTATATTTCACACATTCCGTTCTCATGCCATGCATCCATACTTCGTTTCCCTTATCACTTATTTGACACGATCATTACTCCTCAGCACAATCCTAATCTCCCTTCTTAGAAAACTTCTACATTGTTCCCACGGGCCTCGTTACGACGGCTCGTGGCCTCCCTCCACTCGCCTAGACTCCTGCTTCACCCCACTTCACGCTTCTCATTTATCCTTTTTTTTAATACTGAATTAGTTTAACTCCGACATCCAACCGAATTAGACGTGCACGCTCTCTAATTATCGAACTATCGAACTCAATAAAATTTCATCCGCAATCATATATTCAACATTCATAAATTTTATTATTCATTTTAACCCGTCCGTCCGTCACATTTTTGTGTCAGAAGTGCGATCCTAAAAAGCCCGAAAAAGGCAACAAAACGCGTGAAAAGGAATAAGTTACAAAAAAAACGAAAAGTGAAAAGTGACGAGCGAAAATAAAACGACAAAACACTGTGACGTCGTATTTTTGCACGCGTCACAAATGACTCGATAACGTATGTGGAACAACCTCGCTCCACGGCTGAGTCCCTCTCGAACGCAACCAACAGGGCCAAATTGTAATTTGTCGTTAGATATTAATTTAATTTTGTATTTCCGAAAAATTCTCTTGAGCAAAACGGCGGTTCCCGCCGTTACCGACACGACGACAGCATCGAGAACACCATCGTCAACGAAATTGAACGAAAGAGCACCGCGGTTAACGAGAGCCATATTCAACGCTCTCGTCACCAACACCATCGAGATCCGTAGCTCATGTACGTGAGCCTCTGTCTTCATGATCGACGCGAGCCACGCACACCACCATCATTCGTCGTTGTCGCTCTCGGCATCATCGCTGAGAGAGCGCAAAATCCAGTTTCGCACCTTCTCGGACGTCAGCTCCACGAAAACATCATTATTATTATTTTCCCTCGTTCTTAATATATGAGAGAGAATCGCTATCGTCATCGATCCCACGCTTGACTATCGATCGTCTCCCACTTCGAACGTATCGCGCTAATCGATTAGGATCGCACTTAGATCGATCATTATTAATCATGGGTGGGGGTGAACTGAGCTTACGAGGACGATTGCGGATGTTCTCTCGAGGACTCCTGCCGAAGTGTCGAACGAGGAAGGACGTTGTTACCGTGGCGTTATCGAGGTCCGTCGCCCAAGAAAGCGCGTCCACCGAATATATCAAAGATGGGAGCCTGCTACCTTACGGGCCCCTTCTGCAGAGAACAAACCGGTAAGATCGTCGTTTTGCTCGATTTTGGGAAAGGGTAAAGGGGAATTCGCGAGTAAAAGCAATTCCAAGGGCCAAAGGCCCAGAATCGTAGCAATATTGTCGCGACGGCACGTTAACGCACATCTAATTCGAGTCTTTACCGCGACCATTATCTTAGCGCGTTCCGTTCTTTATTAAATGTTAGAATCGCCGAGAGGGATTCATTTTGGTTATTACGCGGAAGCGAGAGTCCATAGGTTAATTAGCGTAATTTGTTTAGAACTCTCGGCCTGAGTAAAATCGGGAGCTATCGTAAAACAGCGGCCATTTTGTACAAGAGTGTTGGAACGGAGAAAACCGTAGAGATATCGGCCATTTTGAGATTGGAGCGCGATATTGCCACGAGGCCGAGAGGAATTAATTATTCGAGTATTAAAGAAAGCGAGAACGAGATCTCAAGGATATTTCTAGAGAATATTTAAATTGTATAGAAGCGAGACGGGAGCTTGTATTAGAGAATAAGGATTTTGTCTCAGAGAAAACGGGAACTTGTGGTATTGTGAATTTTGATTTCTTGATTGATCGTATAAATTCAGTTTAATAAAGTAAGCGTTGTGTTTCCCGAACTTGCTGCAAAGAGTATTTATTGTAGAATTTCCAACGATCCCTAACCGCGCCCCTCTACCATCCTCAAGGGCAGCTAGCCAGGCGAAATTGTTGAACTCACGAGAGAACTCAAGAAAATATAAATTTGCTATCGTAATTTATTGCGATAGCTGGCGCCCAATCCTTGAGCGATCTCGTGAGCTGTTTTGTGACCCGAAGAGTCGGCTTTTCATGCGTTAAGAAAAGTCGCGTCACAACACATAAAAAATCGAAAGAGTTGAAAAAAATCAACTACAACGATTGAATAACATCTTTAAGACATCGATAAAATGAAACAATTCTTTTTAACAACATAACAACGATCGAAAGTAAAAAAAAAACAAATATTACAAATGTTTCAAGAATAGCGACAATGACAGTGAAAAAATAAGCCAACGAATATTTTGAGTAAAATCGAAAAACGACATCAATTTTTTTTTTAATCACAACAAAAAACAGAAAGTTCGATAAACACAAAAAAAATAAACAACACAAAGTGACAAAGAAAGTGAGACTGTGAAAAAGGAAGAAAGAAAAGTGATGAACAGTGACAAAATAAAGCGTACAGGAAGCGCCCCATACACCAGCATACTAAAGGCAAGCGCGCTTCATTGGCACACACAGACACACCAATAACGCACCAACGCTACAACGACCAATCACACACACATTCATCAGATCAACTTCACTACCCACAACAGCTACATACAAAGGTCTGATGCATGTATATACCGATTAAAAAAAGGAAGAAAGGAAGAAAACCTGGAAACCTACAAAATCAACTAATCACCAATTAACAGATTTACAAATAATCCCACAACAATAAAGCAAGGACCTTTCTATTATCGAATTTAATATTTTATTACATACAAATTTTGAAATTTTTGATTTCGTTTCCTTTGATCCCGCCATACATGTAAACTAAAACACATATAGCTTTTTTTTATATAAGAAATCCTTTGCATAAATATTTTTGGTTTTCTCTTATTCGAATATTCGAAAGGAATTAATTTCAACAAAAATGTATAAGCCAGTCAATATGTAGTTTGCAATAAACGTCCTTTTGTTTTCTCTCAGTGCTATTGCATCATTAAGAAAAACAACATCAAATCTAAGCTATTGAATTTATTTTTCTCTTTCCATTCGTACTCTTATTCTAACAATAGCGAAATTCGAAATATTATTTTTCCCTCAATAATAAATGCGATTTTGTCTAGGATAAATTTCTTTTTTTTTAATCTTCCAGATACAAATAATTTTTTTCATGAGAATCAATTCGAGATATTTATTAATTTAAGAAAAAATCATTTCAGGAATGTTTATATCGTAATAAATATGTTACTCTAGCCTATATACACTTTATCTACACAGATAAAAAGCTCAATTGAATATCGTAGAGCCATCTCACTATAAATTGATTCTTACTCACTATAAGTCGTGCGGGAATATTATTACCTCTCGTTACGTTCGCGCGTAACACTTGAAATTGAGGACGAAATACAAAACATGGGGAAATAATTATTATAACCAACTAACGGTTCATCACAACCGAGTAAAGGAAAAAAAGGAATAATCAGCCCATGTCAGCTAGTGCAGATAAAAAAAGGAACAATCAGTCCATGTCGGCTAGGAAACGAAAAGAAAACATTAAAAAAAAAGAAAATATTAAGGGAAAGAAAATTGATAAAGGCTTAACACAGCCAAATACAGGTTTATCGCAACCGAGAGCAAGGAGCTCAATAAACTCAAAAAAGATGGCTGATGAAGCACCCTACTCAGGACTGTATTGCTACCTAATATGATCTCTTGAGTAAAATGGACCCCTTATCAAAGCTCATGTTTGCAGTGGGAAACCCGTTTGCCACTTGTAATGATAAACCCCCGCAAAAACCAACAATGGTGTGCAAAGATTAGAGACAAGTGCATTTACGAAAGTATCTCTAGTTTCGTCTTCTTAAAAAAAGTTGTGAAATAAATAGACATGAAACTTACAGCACGCATTGCCAAGCACATGTAGTTTCCCAATCTAACCTTAACTTTGCAATCAAGATTTTCGGGGTGGAGTTGGAATGAAAAAATTCGAAAAATCTTAACGGTAAAAATTAAAAAAATAGTGAAATCAAGTGAAAATTGTCAACAAAGAGAAATTATCAAGAAAAAAAAAGAATCAAAAAAATAAAAAGTACTTGGTGAGTTTTTTTACTGAGCATACACTGACATTCTGGTGTTGACTTTTTGACTGAAAACCTGTTTCGACTTATCGTCCGTTAAAAACAAACTCGCCAAGTACTTTTTATTTTTTTGATTCTTTTTTTTTATTGATAATTTCTCTTTGTTGACAATTTTTACTTGATTTCACTATTTTTTAAATTTTTACTGTTGAGATTTTTTCGAATTTTTTTATTCCAACTCCACCCCGAAAATCTTGATTGCAAAGTTAAGGTTAGATTGGGAAACTACATGTGCTTGGCAATGCGTGCTGTGAGTTTCATGTCTATTTATTTCACAACATTTTGTAAGAAGACAAAACTAGAGATACTTTCGTAAATGTACTTGTCTCCAATTTTTGCACACCATTTTTGGTGTTTTTGGGGGTGATTTGTCCACTTTTTGCAAAGTGTTTCCATTGAGTTTTTAATTTTACATAATTAATCTATTATTTCACTTAATTATATAATTCAATATTATTTGTAATTTTATGTAATTCAGCAATGATCAAAATTCCATCCCTAATGAGGTTTAATTTAAGTTGATTTAATTTAATTTTTTTTATATATCGATGGAAGATTTTATACCCAGTATATCTAATTCGTGAAGTTAGTAGCTGAAGAAAAAAAGTTGCCAACCTTAATATTAATAGCATTATGTCCACTGCACAATGAAGGAAATTCTATCCATATTAAAGTTCATGATTCTTTCTCTCATTAATGGATGATATAGTGTCTAAAATATAATTTTGCTTGTCTGATAGATTGCACAAATTATACTTTAGACACCAAAACATACATCGATAAGAGAAAAAATTATAAATTTAAATATGGAAAGAATTTTCTTATTCTAATTGGAATCTTAGAATTTGGCTTATCCAATGGACTCCACAAATTATATTTTAGCCACCGAATCATCCATCGATAAGAGAAAGAATCATAAACTCTTATATGGATAGAATTTTCTTATTCAAATTATAAATTTATAATTTTGCTTGTCCGATAGACTGCACAAATTATATTTTAAACACCAAATCATCCATCGAAGAGAGAAAGAATCATAAACTTTAATATGGATAGAATTTTCATATTCTAATTGAAAAACTTTAATTTTGCTTGTCCGATGGACTGCACAAAGTATATTTTAGAAACCAAATCATCCATCGATAAGAAAAAGAATCATAAACTTTTACATGGATAGAATTTTCTTATTCTAATTATAAATTTGCAAACTGTGCTTATCCGATGGACTGCACAAATTATATTTTAGACACCAAATCATCCATCGAAAAGAAAAAGAATCATAAACTTTAAAATGGATTGTTAGAGTTTTTCTCTACTCCAACCGCGTGTTTTCTCTCTTTCTCTCTGCGCGACGAGGAGGGGGAAGGAAGTAGAAAGGATACTGGTATTACTACGATGCGAAAAGACTATATGTATTTTACTTTAAATGTTAAATAGATATAAATATAATTACCATGGCCGATGTTAACAATAATTACAGAACGACAAAGGGGCAACCCTGGACCGACGCGGCGGGTGCCTAACTTTCACGCACCTCTACTCTCTACGCGCTTTCGTACAAGACTCTCCTCTCTCATTGATCCTACTATCGATCTCTATACCTTTTCACATATAGATTTTTGTTGCCAACGGGGAGCTTTCTCCTATCTCCAAACGTAACGTCTTTATCGCCTCATGACGTGGCACATTATCACAGCGCCAATTATTTCGCGCGAATAATTCAAAAATATAAATTCACTAACCCTCGGCCATCCTACACTGAAGCTCCTGCTCGAGCTTTCCTTTTATGTTGCAATTACAAATCATAATCCTTTAACTTCAATGGACGACGAATTGGTCATGTCGACCGACGCACGCTCGGCGACACAGGTAACGCCAATTTTTCTCTATCGTTAGGAATTTTCGCGGATACAGTCTAATCGTTAACAATATTATCACAATTTACAGATACAGGTACAATTTCATTTATAGATTCTGAACTACAGACAACGTTTTCGCGCGTTTTTGGGACGTTTGATTCGTTCTCTTCAACAATATCCGAATCATTCTCAAGGTCAAATGCTTCGTCGTCGGAATCCGGGGATTCTGGCTTCCTCAGCTTGAGCTGACTCGCATGTGCGGTGGATGCATAATGTCTCCCTTTTTGTTTTTTATTCAAGTCGCGTACACGATACGTATCATTCGCAAGTTTTGCTATTATAACTAAGGGACCTTGATATTTTTCGTGAAGTTTCGTGGACTTGCCTGTCGTACTAGGTACAGTTTTCATATATACTATACTCCCTACGCAAAAATCAATATTTCGGATTTGATTGGCGTCGTATCGACGTTTCATTTTCTCTTGTTCACATGCGATTTGTTTTCTCGCCACCTTTTGCAATTCAGGTGGCTCGCGATACGAACTTTCATCATTTATCGTTAACGTTCGTAGTTCACCTTCGTCTCGCCGGGGCAAATATCCATGCACAAGTCCAAAAGGACTTTTGCCCGTACTCGCGTTTTTCATTCGATTCAAATCACTTTGTATTTTTGGGAATACCCGATCCCAACTTTCACCTTCAGCATCGACAAGATTATTTCGAATGACGGGTATGAGTACCGCATTAAGTCGTTCCACTTGCCCGTTAGATTGTGGATGTCTCGGTGAATTGACCGTGTGTTTAATCCCATGCGCCTGACAAAATTGTTCAAAGGCTTTGGACGTGAAACAAGTCCCGCGATCAGGAATAACGCGTACCGGGGACCCATAATTGCAGACGAATTCCTCTTTAAGTTTATACAATACACCTTCACAAAGTTCATAATCGGCCACACGACCCTTCTCGTATTTTGTTCGCTCAGAGCAACAATATCTCTTCCTTTTGTTTAATATTCTCGTCACAATACTGGTGCATGCGTACTAAATCATCTACTGAATTAATCGATAGGATTTTCACACCTTCGTGATTTTCGGGGGGTTTAACAGGAGCTCGACTAAGTGCATTAACATGAGCTCACTTAACTCCTGGTCGATGTACGATCCGGTAATCGTAGTCGCTGAGCAGATCATTCCAACGAATGATTTGCGGATTCAATGTCCATTGCATGCTCAAAAAACTTAAAGCTTGACAATCGGTAATGACGGCGAAGGGAATATTTCCTAGCATGCTCCTCAAACGACATACTGCCCGTACTATCGCTAACAGCTCCAACATACTGCTATGATAGCGACTCTCTGGCTCACCGGTTCGTCTACTTATCGCGTAAACAAGGTGTAAACTTCCTGAAGCACTCTTTTGCATAAGCATGGCTGCTAAACCGAGAGCGCTTGCGTCTCTATGCAGCTCTGTCTCTGCGGTAAGATTGAATGTATGAAGAACAGGATTTTCAGTGAGTTTCAATTTCAAAGTTTCGAATGATGTTCGTTGTTTCTCTTCCCACTCAAATACAATGTTAGTTTTCAAAAGTTTGATTAATGGCTCTGCAATTTGTGCGAAACGTGGTACAAATTTACGAAAATAACTGGTCAAACCGAGATATCGTCTTACTTTGTGAACGTTTCGCGGAATAGGAAATTTTTTGATAGCAGAAACCTTACCACTACCCGGTTCTATTCCGTTCGACGAAATTTCGTGTCCTAAGTACGACACTTTGCAATACAAAAATTGACTTTTCGCCAATTTTATCAATAACCCAGCGTTACGTCAAGTCTCGAGAACTGATTGAAGCTTTGGTTTCAAATCTAGCCAATCTGACCCTGGAATTAATATATCATCAAGATAGAATAATACTACGTTATCTCGCAAAGGGCCGAGCGCCCGTTGTATGGCATTTGAAAAAAAGCGGGGGCATTCATTAGCCCAAGAACTATGCGCGTGAACCCAGCGGTTTCCTTGGATGTAATAATGGCGGTTTTCTCGCGCGCTTCTTTTGTAAGTGGTATTTGCAAATATCCATGAGCCTAATCAAGAACTATAAATAATGAACTGTCTCGAATAAACGCTAAATGTTCGTCAATGTTCGGAAGTTGGAAATGTACTCATTCGGTAATTTGATTTAATTTTCGAAAATCGACACATAGTCGAGATTCTCCGGTTTTCTTTTCGACCGAAAGAACGGGACTCGCGTAAGCAGACTGGATGTCTGTAATTATTCCCGCTTCTCGCCATTCACTCAAAATTGACTTTATTTCTTTTCTTTCTTTTTCAGTGGATCTATATCGTTCACTCTGAACGGGAATACTGGACTTTTTTCCTTGATATCCATTGTAATATTATTTGCGCAACCCAAATCATGCAAACCTGTTAAGACACAGTCACGATACTCGTTTATGAATTGACACACGTCTTTTACAATGTCGCTCGATTGTTCAGGTCCTACGTCGATATTCTCCGCACGAATACTGCTGTTTTCTCCTCTCGATGTCGTGATGACTGGAACTCGTGACACTTCTCCGCGTAGAGTCTCGTCGCCCTTCTTGAGAGCTCGTTCGTTGGCTCCCAGATTGAGAATCGGCAGCAAATAGTTGTCTTGATCTCCCGACACGTTAATAAAGCACGGTAGGGTGTATGGTGCTCACTTCAGCGTCCATCGTTAAATTGCTGCGTCCAAACGTGAGAGTTTGACCCACCTTGGGGTGCTCGACATACGACTGGTCCGTAAACGTCCGACCAATAATCACATAAACTGGTTGTGAATCATCTGTTACGACTCGCAGTGGTATTTCAGGTACTTCTACATCATCATTAATAACACTGGAGCGCACAAACCTGGGACTCGTAGCAGTATTTTCGGGTGGACCGAATCCTTTCAACTTTATTGGTGTCGCTGTCATAACAAATTGTTCGATGAACACTCGCGAGGCTCGAATTGTGCACTCCGAGCTACCCGCATCGATAAACACATTAATTTTCCGTCCGTTCACCATCACAGTTTTCAAATATTCCGTCACGGCGACGTCATTTAATTGTCCAATCGTTTGCATCGTTTTCGCCTTGGCTGCGACACTTGCCGTGCACTGGGGACTAACGTGTCCTTTTTATCCGCACTGATAACACTTTATCTCACGACGTGATTCAGGACAGTCACAGGAAAGATGCCCGATTTTATTACAGTTGTAGCATTTTCGATCGCTCGTTGTTGCTTGCGGTCTCTTTGTTTCGTCGGGATTGGTCCGTAACTTCCTTACCCGATCGAGTTCGTACATCCGTCGTCGCACTACGTGCCACTCTAATACGCTCGGTGCGTTGATCTAACAATTTTTTATAATATAAAAAGTCATGTAATATTTCGTCCGTCGTATACTGTGTTGTCGGCATCACTGCACTACATAAATCACGACACCACAACCCGATCAGCACTTCCGCTTTTTGCTCACGAAATGTTAAATGAAGAGCTCGACACATCTTCACCTTCACGTGGAAATATGGTGTTAACGCTTCCGTTTTTCCCTGCACCCGAGACTTCATTCTGTTTTATCAAGTTGCCATATCATCATGCGTTATAAATGTTTCCCGGAACGCCGCAGAAAATTGCGTCCAATCTTAAAGCTCGGATCCTCGACTTCGCATCCAATCTCTTGCGGCTCCTTTTAAATGCATTCGAGCAGCCTCAAATAAATATTTCTTGACAGGTCCGGAATAACATGGTACATCGATATGTTCGTATTTTATGGCTGCGCCATTTGTTGTTGCGGCAATTGCGCAAACACCTGAGCCAGTGCTTCCTCTCGATTTGCGTTCGATAAAAGAAGTCGAAACGCCGTTACTAACGATGTATTTACCGGCATTTCACCATTAAGCGTCGAATTTCTCGTTGCTTTGATTGCCCGCGATGGTTGGTTCTCTCCTGAGCATGCTTGTAACGTATTCGCGACGTTATTGGCCAACGAGGGGGTCCTCACATAATCACTCGGACCAATCAGAGCAAAACTCAAAGTAAGACCGTTGCGTATCGCTGCACCGCTTGATTCGCGCACTTCACCACGTATCAGCTGATTCGCTATGTCCTCGATTCGCGCGTCTATGTTCGCACTCGTGCTCGCACTCGTATTCGCATATGATCCCACACGTTGTGATGTATTGTTTTCAGAGTTCGTCACGGATCTCCTGCCTCTCCTACGACTCAAGGTACGAGCGAACTACATTTTTTTCAGTCTATTCTCGCTCACTCGCGACACGAAAATAGTCGCGACGCGCGTTGCCGTCCGGTGACGTCACGCACTCACTCGGAACAATCGTTCACGCGTCTCACGAAATTTCGTCTCGAATTTTCTTTCGAAATTTGCAATTTACACACACTTGTTCACGACGTACTCGACGAGACGTTGAAATTTGCAAAAATGCGTGTGGATCCCGGGATGGATTCCTGTATATCCCTCTTCTGAATTTGTTAGAGTTTTTCTCTACTCCAACCACGTGTTCTCTCTCTTTCTCTCTGCACGACGAGGAGGGGGAAGGAAGTAGAAAGAACACTGGTATTACTACGATGCGAAAAGACTATATGTATTTTACTTCTAACATTAAATAGATATAAATATAATTACGATGACCGATATTAACAATAATTACAGAACGACAAAGGGGCAACCCTGGACTGACGCACAGTAGGAGAAAAGCCCAAAAACCTGGCCGAAACCTCAAATGACCTTTGACGGAAATGAAAATTGGCTTACAGGGGTTTTCAAGGTCGCTGATTACGAATCTGAAAGCCAAATTATCGTAAACAAAATGGCCGATCCAATGTGGCTGACATGAATGTTAAAAAGTTGCCAGATGTCGACAAAAATTTGTGATAACGGGTTTTCAAGGTCGCTGATTACGAATCCGCAAGCCAAATTATCGTAAAAAAAATGGCCAATCCAATATGGCCGACATGAACGTTAAAAAGTTACCAGATGTTGACAAAAATTGGTATATACGGGTTTTCAAGGTCGCTGATTAGCAATTCGATATCTATTGTTTATAACTTGCAACAAAGAGCTTACTGTAAATTGTTATAAACAAAATGGCCAAGTATCCTGCTAAATAGATAAATTAATATATAGAAGAAAATCATCATTATAAAATAAACGTGAACAGTGTATTCTACGCAATTATTATTTTTATTTCCAAAATACATACGGAACGTTTCAAAAATAGAAAATTTTATTCTTTATCAAAATCGTAATCGGAGTCGGAGTCGGAGTCAGAATCGTTATCCGAGTTTGTATCTATTACTACTCCCGGCACGGCTTCAATCTCGGCGCAAAATTCGTCTGCTGCAGCAGTCACTTTAGGAGCGATCAACATCGCTACAGCTTCCGGCGACAAACTCTTCAGCTTCTTCTGTGGTAGTCTTCTGACACTTGAAATGTATGGATCAGAAGTAACTAAGAGCCGATGAAAAACATCTCCCATAGTTTTAACCCTGGAACTTTTTCGCGCAAAATCTTCTCGATATCGTTTGATGTCTTTGTTTCGAGCTTCCTAAGCATCTTCGGATAATTGGCCGATTGGTAATAGAGCATGAGTTATTATCACTGGACCATGAATTAATAGTTTGTGCACCGAAGTAGGCATGGAGTACCAAGGGTATAATGCAACGGTCTTTCTTGCCGTTTCAATAGCATACTGTTCAAATCTTTCACAGTTTATCTCGTGGCCACACGATATAACTTGTAGGATTACGTACAAGCGTTTAATTACTTCTTCGTTGACCCCCGTTATCGCAGCGGAAACCGTCGAATTTTCAAAGAATCGCCGAGCTGTGTTGCCATCATTGCTGCTGCCGTATCCAGGCTTTGGGAGATCGATATTTAGACCCAATTGCTTCTTGAATCCTTCTTGAATGGCCCTCTTGCGTTCCTGGGTAATTTTTTTTTCTTCGGCACTTCGAGCTTGCCATTTTTTAATGCCGAGTTTGTAAGACACGTGTAAGCAATACTCAAAGCACCGTATCCACGCATGCAGCGTCGACAATCCGAACTTCAAATTTGTTTCATTGATTTCCCTTTGCAATACAGTGTCGATGGCATTAAAATCTTTGCTGGTTGCTCCACACAAATAGCACCGTTGAGCAGATTTCGTCAATGATACAGCGTTGCAAACTTTACCATCTATCATGGTGAACAACAACTTGTACATTACGGAGATTTCTTTTCCATCTATTACACTTTCGAATGGACGAAGTGACTTTATTTGTTCTTCAACAATTTGGACTTCATTAAGTGTTGACTCTGTGTCTTCGCGTAGAAACAGTAGTCTAAGCGGTCTACAAAATCGTGGAGACGAGGGTCTGGGGTTCTTCCAAACAACTATTTCTTCCTTCGATTGTTGATCATAACACACGAGTTGTAATGGCACGACTGAAGTAAAGAATACATGCGCATCAGATTTGCTGTCATCACTGAACGTCTGCTTATATTCACTTTGCCCAGAACTTCCTTCGCAACCCCACTTGCAAATCAAGTCCATTTTACGAACATTATCTTGAGTCAATCTTTGAATGAGTACATTTTGGACGAGTAAAATACGTTCAACTGTATGATCTAATAGTGCCCGTAATTGGACTTCTGCACTACTCTCTGTAATCCTGATGGCTTCACGTGGTGGACAACAACGCTTTTTTGCTTTCATCACTTTTTCGTAAGACGGATATAGCTTACAGTTATTTTCCTTCCCTAATCTTCTCATTCCCTGGTAAGTACTCTTGGAGAATTTATATTCAATCATAGCGGAAAGTGCAGCCTCTTCGGATAAAGTAATTTCATCCGTTGCTGGGTAAGCTTTACGATACTTGGAAGCTCTTAAAGGACTTGTCATTGTTACGTTCTCAATAACTTTTGCGGCGTCGGATTGTCCTGAAGAGCGAAGGCTCATCTGAGTAGCGTATGCTAACTCGACCGAGTTGAACGATGTACGAATATCTTGGGTCTTCCATCGTTTAGATCTTTCACTGGACATTGTAAACTCAAGGGACGGGCGGCCGCCCGTATTACCCGGGCTTGTTACTACAGTGTCTGTAGGTGCGGCAAAACATACCTGCTTGCTAAGCCATTCACCGTTATTCTTGAAAAATCCACAGGATTTTCTGTGAGCTTGTTGCCACCTCGTTCTCATTTGATTGAAGAGTATCGAAAAAGTCTGTTTCGAGTCTTCAGGCACTACAACTGTACGTCCGGTGTCCTTGGAAATTTTTTCTACCATAAATTCGATCAAGGAAGCGATTTTATCGGATAAATGCTCGCTGATTATCAGAAATACTTCTTTCCTTGTCAGCACCAATTCTTTGTAACCGGATCCTGTAATAAAGACATAAAATTGTAGAAAATTGGTGTTAAAGGAAAAGATAAAATTTTCAATTAATACAATAACTTGAACAATGTACATTATTTTACCAAATAAATTACCGCAATAATTGAAATAATTTTAAAAAAATTAGACAGAAAATATTGACATGGATTTGGTTGAAAGAAAGCTTTGCTTACTATATAATATATATATATTCAAATATTTTATTCGAATGTTATAACATTTCATTCATATTTAAGAAATTTTTATGTGGTTGATTTTAATATGTATATATATATATATATATATATATATATATATGCACACGTATATATCATAATTAAATCACAGAAATTTTTTTTTATATATATATATATATATATACACATACATATATATTAAAATGATTTATTTCAAGCGTATAACAGCCGTCTTGTCCGTTATGATGCTACTTCACCCATTCTCAGGTAGAGGCGCAGAGGCTGCTCGATAGTGCCGCGTGCACGCTCGGCTACCGCACGATGCGAAAAAAATCATAACGGACAAGACGCACGTTTTCCGCAGGTAACTTTTGTAAATTTCGAAAGCTTATACATTAAACTAAGGCCGAGACTAGGAGCTTTGCAAAATGTGACAAAATATACAACTTTTCGGACCGTTGAAAATATAAGTTTTCAAAATTATTCTATTTTATTTATGCCGAAGGCTATACTACATTTCAATCATTTATACATAAAGTTTAGATTCAACCGATGTAAAAATATGTTCTACATGCCTCCAGAAGTCGTATCCATGTTGCAGAATTGAAATTAAACCCGTCACTTTAAAGTTATGGGTTTTTGAAGTCAGCGTTATTTTCGTCTGTTCAGCGCGTGACACGTACACTCTTTACGAACACTAACTGCCAACTGACGCTGCGGTGCAGGTATACACTTAAAGGGCTTTCCCTTCCACAATAGAATGCAGTTACTAGTCCTCTACCTGAATGACTACTCAACTGACCCTATTTCGAAAATTTATTTTTTGGGGTTTTAACCAGGTTTTTGGGCTTTTCTCCTACTGTGTGCCGTAACGCGCTACCTGAAAGATAACACTAGATCTGAGGGATCATAAAAATAATAATTTAACTTCGATCAAAATATCAAAATCCTCTTAGGCGTAGACAGGCACCATACAGGATTGTGTACCACACCAACACTCACACACACACACCAACATACTCTCATATATTCCCAGGGCGTCGCGCGTCGAGGACCCAAACAAATATCACTCTCTCTCTCTTTCGCACGGCTAAGGCCAGGCAAGCAGAATAAAACTACGTGAATTTCGAGCATCCAAAACAGAGTAAATATATTTCAGAAGATTTTCCAAAATCTCAAAATCCCGAAACGTTACAATACATTAGGGTGGTCATTATAAAGTTTATGTACGTATATCAAGAGTAGCGGCAGCGACTCGACGCCAAATATTAAAGAAACTGAGAGTCTCAGTCGAGATTGCCGCACACTCTTATATACGCGAATATGCCTCCCGCCGAGTCCGATTTGAATTTCAATCCGATGTTACTAAAAACACGACCATCTTTTTAAGATCTAAGAGCTCTAGTGATCTAGAAATAATTTTATCTTTCATTTGATATCATTGTTATTTTTTCCACCCACGCGATACTGAGATATCATGATATTGGGCGAATTGATCTGAATATTCAGCAATGGAAAAGTTGTTCAACCTTTCGCCGGTCACGTCGCTATAGATATACTAGCCCCTGTATACGCGGTGTAATACGACTTTTTCAGAGAGGCCTTGCATTGGTGTGGGAAAATATGAGTGTGTGCGAGAATGCGGCGTTCCCCTACCCCGCCAACCGTGGTCTGGGGCTCATACACAGGCTTGCATGAATATTATTCTATCTCTATATGTAAAAACGAGTATATGTATGTATGTGCGAGTGTGTCGTGTATTTTTTTGTATGAACGATGTGTATTAGGGTGGTCGTTATTTCAGATATCAACTTAAATTTGGGTGGTCATTCGAGATTTGATGCTTTAAATATATATTTTATCTTTATATATATAAAAGAGTATGTGTGTGTGCGAGTGTTCGCTAGTGTTTTTTAATATATACTATGTATATTAGGGTGGTCGTTATTTCGGGTCTGAATTTATATTGGTCATTCGAGATTCAAATTTTCTCTATTATTTACATATATGTATTTTTAAATTGTATATTAGAGTGGCCGTTGATTCAGGCCTGAATTTATATCAGAGTGGTCATTCTAGATTCAAACTTTCTTAATTATTTATATATATGTATTTATAAGATGTATATTAGAGTAGTCGTTATTTCAGGTCTCAATTAATATTAGGGTGGTCCTTTGAGATTTAATTTCTTTAAATATAGATATTTAGATCATCAATGTACACGGTCACAAAGCCAGAAACGCTCTCGCAAAAATGTATTGCTTTCGTTTTATTGCCCGATTCAGTAAGGTAAAGAAAACGTGTTCTCGCTTGAGTCATGTTTCGAGCACGTGACGAACATTTTGGTTCGGATTTCGTAAAGAAAGGTTTTGAAAAGGTCGCGCGCTCGAATCCGTCAGAAAAATACGGCTCCAGGTAACGAGTTGCCCGACGGAGGAGAGTGCCCGACGAGAAGTCTTGGTGGAATTGTCAGAGGACCGGCTGCAATGCCGGCGCCCCAGCGTAGAAGGAATCACGAGCCGGAGAGCAGGCGGAGATTGTTACGGGCAATGGCTGGGAAGCATTGCGCCGCACAGTGGTTCAGAACGGCCTTTTCCCTGGCCAAAAGTCGAAAAGTGAGAATAATAATTTCAAAATTTCCTATTTAAGGTTTCTGGGGTCGCTGATTACGAATTTGATATAAAAATTATGAAATTCAAAATGGCGGACCAAAAATGGCGGACATTTTGGAAAAATAATCACTTGATCGGTCCGAAAATTTGGACCGCGAGGCTTTCGGGATCGCTGACTATGAATTTGATATCAAAATTATGAAATTCAAAATGGCGGACCCGAAATGGCGGACATTTTGAAAAAATCATCACTTTATTGGTCCGAAAATTTGCACCATGAGTTTTTCGGGATTGCTGATTACGAATTTGATATCAAAATTATGGAATTTAAAATAGCGGATCAAAAACGGCGGACATTCTGGAGAAATAATCACGTTATCGGTACAAAAATTTGCGTTATTAGGTTTTTGGGGTCGCTGATTACGAATTTGATATCAAAATTATGAAATTCGAAATGGCGGACCAAAAATGGCGGACATTTTGAAAAAGTAATAATTTTATCGGTGGGAAAATTTGCACCATTGGGTTTTCGAGGTCGCTGATAACGAATTTATTATTAGATTAATGACATTTGGAATTCTAATATAAAGAACAATTTTGTAAAATATGTGAATGTTTATTTTATCTCACGTACATAATACCATACAATACATATCCCGATAGATTAATGCCATTGAATTAATTAAAAATCAAAATCTGGGTCAGACAGATCTGTCGCACATGTGTGGGTCAGACAGATCTGTCGCACATGTGTCAATTTCTGCTGAGGGTGAGCTTCCATTTGTGACATTATCTTCTGGTGTTGCCAGTAGAAGTTCTATTACCTCAGAGGGTAATGGTGCACTATTCTTCATTTTTAATTTTTGAAAATTTGTTATGAGTGGCTCCGAGGATGCAAGAAGCCGACGGAAAACGTCAGCCATTGTCTTCTTTCTCGTACATTTTTGAGCAAAATTTTCGCGGTACCGACGAATGTCCTTGTTCCTCGCTTCTTGAGCGTCCTCGGAAAGTTGTCCGATTGGTAAGGCACCCATTTCTATTATCGCGTAGCCATGAATTGAAACGGTATGTACCGATGTTGGCATCGGGTACCAGGAATATAGCTCCACATATCGTTTCGCGACGTCTAAGCAATAAACCCTGAACTTGTCGATATGTACAGCGAAACCGCTCGCCATTGTCTGCAAAATTACTTTGCAACTTGCTATGAATTTTTCGTTCAAATTCAAAATTTCTGCTGTTAAGGTAACGTTCTCAAAAAACGTCGGGCTGTATTGCCGTCGTTTGTACTGCCAAATCCTTGCTCAGGCATATCAATATTTAAACCTAAAGCAGCTTTAAATTTCTTTTGGATTTGTTCCTTACGATCGCCCACTGCTTTCTTTTCATCGACTGTTCGTACCTGCCATTTACTCGTCTCATCGTTTAATTTATATGCAATATGAAGCATCCATTCCATAAACCTTATCCATGCGTGTAAGGAAGAAATTCCAAAATTCAGTTTCGAGCTGTCACATTCTGTTTGTTCAACCAATTGTAAATTGTTGAAATTTTTCGACGTCAAATTACATAAGTAACATCTTTGCGCAGATTTAGTGTCAGTAATAGCATTTCGCACCTTTCCATCTATCATTGTAAACGATAATTCATATTTGACTTCAACGTTCGTACCCTCCGTTACTGTAGCGAATGTGACGAGAGACGCTATCTGCTTATTGACGAAGTTTTTTTCGTCAACAGTTGACTGCACGGTTTCTTTCAAAAATTGCAATCTCAACGGTCTGCAGTAACGGGGTGAAGAAGGCCTTGGGTTCTTCCAAACGACAAGTTGCCGCTCAGATTTGTCGTTTGAAGCTTGCATTTGCAACGGAACCAAGGACGTAAAAAATACATGAGTATCAGAGCTGTCGCTTTCGAAAATTTTTTGCTTGTACTGCTGCGACGACGAACCATCGCATCCCCACTTCAAAATTAATTTCATATTATTCGTGAAGGAACTGTCGAGTGTTTTTATGACATCAGATTGTACTTGAACTAAACGAGCTGTAGTATGGTCGAGTAAAGCCTGTAATGATACTTCCGCGCTTGTTTCCGTTATACGTATTGAACCTCTGGTGGGTAACAACGAGACTAAGCAGCCAATATTTTATGATAACTGGGATAAACTGACGCGTCCCTGTTTTCATTGGTTAATTCCTGGACCATTTTGTACGTTTCTTTCGTCATTTTACCGCTTATTATCAAGTTCAAAGCAACATCTGCGCTAATTTCTTGACATACTGGTTTGGAACTTTGTGCGAATGCTAACTGATACCGAGAGGCTCGCGTAGGAGAAGTGGTTGTAATATCCTTGAGCACCTTTGCTGCAGCGTGGGACCCAGAAGCACGAAGATTTATTTCCGTTGCGAATGCCAATGCCCTTGGACTTGTTGATTTCCGAAGATCATCAACTTTTCGTCGCTTACTCCGTTTGCTGGATGATGAAAAGTCCAACGAGGGTCTTCCAAATTTGTGGCTTTCATCCGATCCTGATGTATCAGAATTAGGAGTAGGTACATCACTGTTTTTGAAATCCGCATTCCACAACAAATCGCAATAACATCAGTTCGAAAGTGAAAAAAAACGTTTAAATGAAAAATTTCAATGATATAAGAAATAGGAAAATAGATAAACCGTAATAGCTACGTCCTGGTCAAGCCATTTTTTATGAGTGGCGTAAAAGCGCTCCAGAGTTCTGTGGCTATCCTGCCATTTTTTCTTCATTGTAAATAGAAGATTCCTTAGAATTTTCCTTTCATCAATTGAAATTGCGAAAGGACATCCTTCCGATTCGGTAAAATATTTTTCCAGAACTTCCATTTGTTTGTCAAATTTCGAGCCCCATTCATTATGTAGAGCCAAGAATATTTGTCTGCGCGTACAAATGATTTCTTTGCATGTTTGTCCTGTTAAAATTGAAAAAGTTGTATATATATTGTATATATTGTATATATTGTCTATATTGTATGTATTGTATATATTGTATATATTGTATATATTGTATATATTGCATAAATTGTATATATTGTATATATTGTATATGTTGTATATATTGTATATATTGTACATATTGTATATTTATTGTATATATATTGTATATGGGTGGAAACGCCAATTATGGACGTCGGATCCGGCCTCACCCCCTTAGACCTTCTCGCAATTTTCGCAATTCGCAAAAACAGAATCCAGAATTTTTTCAGATTTTTTCCCCGCTAACTTTCGCAGTTATTATATGGGGTATTTTAGCTAATTTAACGATTTTTGTTTTATTCATTTGGACTTGCCATCTTTTAACAGAATGCAAAATTTTTCAAAAAATACGTTTTTTGCGTAAAAAAATCTCTGGTTTGAAAAAAAAATATTTTTTTTGTTTATGCACTCGGAAAGCTCTCAAAATTGAGCTTAAAGTCTAAAAAGCTGTTTTTTGGTTGTTGCCCAAATTTTTAAAATTTCTTCAATATTTTTCTCGAAAAGCTGATACAATTTTGCATGAAATATGTATTTTTCAAGATGGGATCTCCATAAACATACGAGAAATTGAGGAATAAACAAAAATTGATTTTTTTTGGCGTATACATATTGTATATATATATTGTGTATATATATATATATATTGTATATATATATTGTATATATATGGTATATATATTGTACGTAACGTAAAAATATTATGAGCAAAAACAATATTATTATGTTTTACAAATTGTGTTTATTGTTCATGAACAAGGTTTGAAATAATATTTGTAAATATATTTTGATGTGTTTGTAAAAATGGACGTTACGTTTGGAATTTTATTTCAAATCTTTATTCACAATGCTACGCCACTGCAACATTCATGCTACACCATTGCAATAACTGGACTAATCTCCACAATACCTTAGAAAGAGATAGAAAACATCTACAAAAAACCCTTTATACCTGGGACCTTTCAAGCCTCAGGTATAGAAAGTCGAGCGGAGAATATCGCTATTAGTCACAGTGCGTAACGCGCACGACAGCGTGCACGGTAACACTAAAATCGATATTATTCAAAAACGGCAACGTTGGGGCAGCTAATTCTTGAAAATTTCATTAATAGATACTTCAACAAATATGTCCCTGTGAATGCCAGCGTTAAAGCGTGTTAAAATTTTTTTGTATCGATACAAATGTATTTTTAAAAAAGCCAAAAAATATGAAAATCACGACCACCTTTAGCATAACATTTCATTAATAACAACAAACATTTTCGAACATTGAAGTACATGAAATTTTTCTACATACCTTCATAATCATTTTCCATTTTGGAAAAATGGAATCGGACACGTTGTTGCAAAGTTATGTATGATTTTCTGGAGCACTGTAAAACCGGTCACTGAAGCGTTGCGCGCATGTTCCTTCGAGAGGCAACTTACGACTGTCGCAGGGAAGCAGGTATATAATATTGTGACCCCGGCTTATGCGATCTGAATGCCCCAAACCCCCCTCTACAAGAATCCATTTTAAAAATATCGATTTTTCAACCTTCATTTTTCGACTTTTGGCCAGCGACTCGGGCGTTTTGAACTACCGTACGCCGCGTTAAGTAGAGTAGAGCCTTGCTTTCGCCCGGGTTCCAGGGGAAGCTGCCACCGAGATCCTCAGCACGCTACCGAGGATGATAATTCTCCAATCACGCTCTCGGATACGTAAGAAAAGAGGAATAATGAGGCAGCAGCTATCGGTCAGAGAATTTGAATGATTATTCCAAATTCTCGACAAGAGATTAAGAGAGTCGGTCTCCGATCGCCGTCGAGATAAGACCTCGCGCTTTCGCTATTGTGTCTACTCTGTATTGACACTCGGTCTCGCTCTTTCTCATTCGCACTACGCGTAACGTGCCACGCTCTCGCTTGTGTGGTATACGCGCGCCCCGCGGCTGTGTGTGTGCCCATCGATTTGACAAGTGCTCTCGCATTATAGTAACGAAGGAAATCCGTTTTGCCCTCGAGGAATATCTCCTCGAGATATTCAAGTGCAGTATGCAGTGCATCGGTACTGAGTTCTCGTGTTTCGGCAGAAATGGATCTCGCAACCACCTGAAGAAAGGAATAGTGTTCAGGTGAGCCACTCGTACGTCACGAGTTCGCTCACGGTCCCGAACTGGAGTCAGTTCCCGCGCTACTTGCTGACATTCAACTCCGACCCTTTCTACCATAACTTGCATTCTGAGCGGCCGCGCATTTCCGCAACCGCTCATCCTCGTTCGTTCGTTCCGTCCGTTTGTCCTGTACTGTTTTGTCCGTGCGGGAATCGAGGCCTTCCCACTCGATTCCCAGTTCAGTCCGGTTAGCCCACCGGCGAGATAAAAGGTGCATTCGTGGAGTCGAGCCCTTCCGACTCGACCCCCAGGTATGACCGGTTTGCTAAATTCCGGGGAAACAAAAATTAGCTGGCGCCCACCAGGAATGTTTGGGACGTTCCGGGTAGGGGTGACGGCCGAAGGTGACGGAATCGGTATCGTTTCGGTCTCGTCGATACAAGAAAAGAAATCTGCCACAACATATATATATATCCTTATCTATATGTATAACATAACTATGAATATATAGCATTATACATAGCTAATAAGTCAAAATGAAACTTAAATTTTAGGCTAAACCAAAATCTAACTTGAATTTTAGGTCAAACCGAAATCCAACTTTAATTTGACGCTAAACCAAAATCTAACTTAAATTTTAGGCTAAATCAAAATCTAACTCAAATTTTAAGCTAAGCCAAAATCTAAGTTAAATTTTAGGTTAAACCGAGATCCAGCTTTAATTTGACGCTTAACCAAAATCTAACGTAAATTTTAGGCTAAACCAAAATCTAACTTAAATTTTAGGCTAAACCAAAATCTAACTTAAATTTTAAGCTAAACTTAAATCTAACTTCAATTTTAAGCAAAACCGAAATCTAACTTTAATTTTAGGTTTAACCGAAATCCAACTTTAATTTGACGCTGAACCAAGATCTAACTTAAATTTTAGGCTAAACAAAAATCTAACTTAACTTTTAAGCTAAATTAAAATCTAACTTAAATTTTAGGCTAAATCAAAATCGAACTCAAATTCAAAGATGAACCAAAATCTCACTTCAATTTTGGGCTTAACCGAAATTCAACTTTAATTTGACGCTAAATCAAAATCTGACTTCAATTTTGGGCCAAACCAAAATCTAACTCAAATTATATGCTTAATATTCATAGATAAGTATGAGACTGGTCGTTAAAAATTTAATTTTTTGCGACACCTCCTAAAAAGCTTCCGCTTAATAAAAAAACGCAAAGTACTTTTTTTTTTAATTATAAATAACACGTGCTGCAAGACGATCCAAGTTGGTTTTCATCGAAGAAAATTTTTTTTCACAAACGGCTAGACTGATTTGAATGAAATTCAAACACGTTACAAAGGTATAAAAAGGCTATTTACAGAAAAAATAACAGCTCATAAGCCTCATAAAAACTAATAAAAACTGTTAATTTTTTCAGTAATATTTTTGTTTCTCCAAGATAACGATCTGGCACAATTATGAAAATAATTTTTTTTCTGTGTTTTACTATTTCATATAATGTCCAAAAATTTCAAATTCATCGAAGAGGTACTCCATATTTAAAAAAAATAAAAACCCATTTTTAAATCTTATTTTTTAATATATTTTTAATCATGGAGTGATTAATTTGAAATTCGGAGACATTATCTGGGGTAGTGAAACACAATAAAAAAATTGTTTTCATAATTGTGCCAAAAAACACGACAAAAAATCTATATTATCTATATCTATCTAAATCTTCTGTCCATCTTTTATCTATATCTTCTCTATCTATCTATATCTACTTATCTATAAGTATATAAAATCTTTTTTCACGACAAAAAATCTATATTTCTGTTGAATTTGATCTAGTTCTGACCAATTGATTTTATAAATGGGTTCCATGCACATGGGTGTATAATGGGTGTATACACAACAAGCCATGCATTTTTATTTTTTGTTTTTCTGTATATAAGATGATTTCAACACCAATTTATATAAAATTCATGTAAATTTATTGAATCAGGTAAGATACTTCGAAAGAACTTTCAAAAAGAAGTGAAATCAATCACAAAATACTTCTGAGAAGTAAAAAAAGGACGTCAAGCATGGAATCCTAAAAATTCAGATTAAAAAAAAAAAATCCCAAAAATTCAAAATTGAGAGGAAATCCTAACAATTTGAAATCTGAAATTAAAAAAAAACATAATTCACACAAGCCAAGCCAAAAATTTGGCGTACGTAAATTATTAAAGACCAAGCCAAACTAAAAAACTTGGCGTGCAGGGTTAAGAACCAATAGGCTTGGCGAAGGAAAACGGAGTCCAGTCGCCCTTACCGTTTAACGAAGGAGTGAATAAACGAGAAAATAAAAAAAAAACAATTCATCAAGTGTACTAGTAAGCAACGATGAGAAAAAACAAGAGGTAACAGCCCAGTAAGCTAGTGAGTAACTATGAGGAAACTTCACTAAGAAAAATCTTGTACAAGGTTTATATTTGACCGAACGGAAAATTATATGATCATTATTTCTGGAATAGTTGATAATCTTTTATGAACCTTTTGTTATGACCGAATTTGGTAAATCATAGTAGCATCACTGCACATAATGGTTGCAATAATCATAAATATCGTTGCTACTTCTTTGTCATAAATTTTCTTGGTGTAATATGTGTAACGCTATTATATTTTCATAACGATTTATTTTTCATTTTCCTTTCTTAACGGCCAATCGTTTAAATATCGAATACTCATCTTAACTATTGAACGTCGATGTCATCCACGACGTCCGCAGAAATACGACCAGGCCAAGATTTGCGATGATTTTCGTGGATGCACGTAACGATTGAGCGAGTGTATTAGAATATTCAAGATTCTAATTGACCATATAAAGAGCAATGCTTTAATTACGGTTAAATTTAAAAATCGCATAACGATTATTGCACATAATGCGTCAGTAATCGTGAGCAAACTACAGTTGACGATCAGATAACTTAACGCGACGGGATTGGAAACGTTCGCATAACTTAACTTTCCCTTCATTCTCCCACTCACGTGTCTAAGCGCATGCGCACTGCGCATGTTGGCAATACGCATGCTCATAGATGTTTCGCGGTCGGTCAAAGGTATGAATTGAGGAGAAACGGTCATAGAGGGAGTTACGATATGCAAATGTGTTCTCATGGTAATGAGTTAAGTTATGCGAGCGGTTGAGTTATCTGATCGTCTACTGTACTTGACAGTAAAGTATACAAGTGATAATAATCTGTGTTAACACTATATGAGTAGTTATAATAATTTTCTACTTTATCTCGTGGAAATCCTACGGAACCTCGCGGGCTAATTTTTCTTAACCCTGCACGCCAAGTTTTCTAGTTTGGCTTAGTCTTTAATAATTTACGAACGCCAAATTTTTGGCTTGGCTTGTGTGAATTGTGTTTTTTTTTTTAATTTCAGATTTCAAATTTTTAGGATTTCCTCTAAATTTTGAATTTTTGGGATTTTTTTTTAAATTTGAATTTTCAGGATTCAATGCTTGGCGTCCTTTTTTGACTTCTCATCTTATATACAGTAATGTGCAACTGAAGTGATGCAGTCGGTTTTTCGACTCCACCGCCTCCAATTCATTCGTGACGAAAAACTTTCGAATAGTTTTTTACGTGAAATTTTCACCCCCGCTCAATGCCATTAAAATCAGCTCAATCGGACAATAATTAAAAAAATGGCGGCCATTTTTATCATTTGGTATGTTCGATAAAAATTTAAAGATTTTGATTTTGCTCGATACTTTTAAGGCGAGCTCAAAAATCAATCCAGTAAGAACATAGTTGGCAAGGAGCATTCTTTCTGAATAAAATACTCAAACTAAAAAAGCAGGCAATTATTAATTGAATTAAAGCATGGTGAAGCTGACCGGATGTAAATAAGGATAACTCGGGAACGACTAATTCAATCAGGATCTTTTTTTGCAAGGAGGTGTAATGGAACACCCTTGAAACGTGTGCAATGGAATTGCGAAGATAGGTCTTTCGAAAATTAGTAAAAAAGTTAATTTGTTGTTTTTTTCTTTCCCCCTTTTTTATTTTCAACGAATTAATTAGGTGAAGCTGCGTCACTCACTTATGAAACATTCACCATTGGAAAGGCGACGTTTAGACGAAAAAAAGCACCCCTTGTTGTTATCGATAGGACCTTTGATAGGGGAGAAATCATCGATTGAAGACTTAGCCACCATAATCCGACACAGCGATAGCGCGTGCTGTGTGGCACGAAAAGTTGAGCCGACGCCACTGCGAATACCAAGCATCGGTAACGCAGGCAAGGGATAAACCGCTGCCACTACCCTCGTCCACGTTGCCGTAGCAACGGAAGCTGAATTAAACAATCGAACATATTATACTTAACTGTACGTTAAATTCATATTTAAATTGGAAAATATTATAAATAAATAAATAATAATAATAAATATTTAGTTTGGAAAATGGCAACAAGTTCGTCTTTCTAGCGCCAATGTTTAAAATTTAATGTTTAAAGAAAACTATTTGAAAAAACTTGTGCTGGAGAGTTGATTATTTTCGAGTAAGAGAGGTATACGGAGCACAACCTGTGATGCGATAGCCTTTTGATGCCGTGCGAGAAAAAAAAGCTATACTCATAGCTATACCCCAACCCCGCCCCCCCCCCCTCGCGATTCGTGCGCCGTTGTTGTCGCGCTTCGCGCTCCGCATTCTTGACAATTATCTTGATTTATTTGGAATGGAAATACTATATTTTTTTCACGTTACTGTATATTGTTTTTGATAATATTGACTCGCATGTTTCTTCCTTCATAGGGGCAACTGTTCATAAAGTTGGTGATCGAATTTCAAGGATTATATTGATTGGCACTCGCAACTTTAGAATATATGAGGATCATACATTTTGGTTTTATGATTTATTTTGAATGTTGGTTAACATGTCCTTTACGGACGTTTTGATAGGCGCTCACACCGTAATTTAAACCCTTTGATTTATTGTGAACAACGAGTACTCGAATAAATTCTTTTTTTTCACCCATGCAAGATTTTCGTGCTTTTTACCATATGCGTAGACAGCCGTAAAAGTGACTCTTAGCTGTCAAAAAAGAGCCTCTTTTTGGCTATCCACGCATATAGTAAAAAGCACGAAAATCTCCCATGGGGAAAAAAAGATCGTGTGCAACGCGGGCCAGAGATTCGTCTTTTGTCTCGCGTGGTTGCGGCCCTCGCTTCGCTCGTTGCGGCAAACTTCATGCTCGACAAAAAGACTTATCTCTGGCCCTAGATGCACAAAATACTATTAATCATTATTAAAAAGACAGATTTGAATATAATCAATATGATATGAAAGTATCTAAACAATCATATCATTTAAATGCTTCGATAGATTATATTCACAGAATTGTTAAAATAATAGACAGTTATGAAGAATATTAGTGACATTTGAGATGAGCATATTTATCATAAGACTTCAATCATTTAATGATGATTAGCCTATTTATAATAAGTAAAAAAAAAAGCTTTAGGTTATAAATCAATGTTCAGATTCTGTTTTATCACGTTTGAAACGCGCGGGTGATCGCCATATTGCCAACAGAGCGCAAGCATACAAAAAAGCCATGTATTTTTTATAAGAGAAATATGGGTTTTGAATTTGGTGCGCTCAGGCCGTTTTTAGTTCCTCTTTTACTCTGTTCGTGGTGTAGCGGCGTTTTGACGTACGTGGCGGCGTCGCGTATGCAGGTCTTTGTTTTACGTGAAAGTGATATGTGCTTGTTTACAGTCATATAGAAATTCTGTCAGTGAAAAAAAGCCTTTTTTTGATAAAAATATTGTTTTCGTGCAAAAATTGTTCGCTTAGCAGTGTCTAATTGGATTAAAACTTCGCGGGACA
Source organism: Alloplasta piceator (assembly GCA_946863875.1). Taxonomy (NCBI): domain Eukaryota; kingdom Metazoa; phylum Arthropoda; class Insecta; order Hymenoptera; family Ichneumonidae; genus Alloplasta; species Alloplasta piceator. The sequence continues at coordinate 19,946,278 of OX333078.1, forward strand.
TTTGTTCATAATCATATACAAAAATCATATACAATTGTGTTTTTTTTTGCAAAATTGTGAACTTAATGGTATCTGATCGGATTAATACTTCGTGGGACATTTGTTTACAATCATATACAGACATTGTGTGAGTTAGAGAAAAATTGGTCCGTGAACTTCGGAGATCCAAGTGCATATGGACAGAAATAGCTGTTTTTTTCGTTAAAAATTGTGTTTTCTTTGCGAAAATTTCAAACTCAATGGTGTCTGATTGGATTCATACTTCGTGGTGCATTTTTTTACAATCACATACAGACATTATGTGAGTTGGAGAAAAATCCGGCCGTGAACTTCCGAGATCCAAGTGCATGTAGATAGAAATAGCATTTTTTAGTGAAAATGGTGTTTTTTGCCAAAATTGCAAACTTAATGGTGTCTGATTGGGTTCATACTTCGTTAGGCATTTGTTTACAATCATATACACACATTGCGTGAGGGAGAGAAAAATTCTTTCGTGGAATTCCCTGTTTCAACTACAAATGGTCATAGAACGTCTTTTTTTGCTTAAAAATGGCTATTTTTTTAAAAATCTTTGTTTTGCAGTATCCGCTTGGATTTAGACGCCTTGCGCATAGAGATTAAAACCCTCCAAAGGAAATTGAATTCAGTACACCGGTTTCTGAGATCTGGGTCTGGACGGACATCCGACGCAGATTTCGAGGCGATTGCAATAGGCACTTTCTGTCATAAAGGAGTGAGCGCCTAAAAATGGCCACCATTTTTTTAATTATTGTCCGATCGAGCTGATTTTAATGGCATTGAGCGGAGGTAAAAATTTCACGTAAAAAAATATTTGGCAGTCTTTTCGTCACGAGTGAATTGGAGGCAGTGGAGTCAAAAAAACAAGCGCGTCACATCAATTGCACATTACTGTATATACCAGTTTAACTATTGATTCAATAAATATAAATAGTTTTGTTATTTTTGCTCAATTGGTAACTTCTTCGTCTTCATTTTTTAACCTCTTCTATTTTCCACATTTCCTCAAATTATTACTCAAGACCACCTCACGCCGGAAATTACGGTCCCTCCACAACCACACATTAAGACAAGCCAACGCAAACACGAGAATATTCGTATTTCTATCAATCCGATTAGTAATCAAAAAAGTCATCAATGTTACAATACACTGTAATATACGTCACGCGGTTATGTTTGGTGTACGAAAATGAAATTGAGAGCGCGTTTACATGGGAATAATCTATTGGGATCTCATCATCAGCTGATTCAAACTTTCGCATAGCACTGATTGTAGTATTCCGCTCTCTGGTTCGCAGCTGACTTCGAACCGAGGACCCTCTCATTCGTTTATCATCCGTCGATATGGTGAAACAATGCAGAGTATCCCTCGTCTAACCGTATTATCGGTCAATTTTTATCAGGAAAATAAGATTAAAGGAGCGCCCATGAAAATATTGCAAATACACGCAATATGGCCAACCACTGGCTCGAAGTCGGGCACCCAACAATTGGCACGCAACTTAAGTCCAGTTTTAGGCTAATGATGTTTACCGATATATTACCAGCAGTCAATTTGAATATCGGATATCGGAGCCACACTATACTTTCCTGCCAACGTTTTGCCAGTGGTGGGCCAATAATTCGTGCCAACTACGGGCTGATACTGGCAATCCATCGTGCTATACTGTTTCACTAGGTACTTGGCCTGGAGCTAGGCCAAATATATTTGTCGATACTGGCTCCTGACACTAGACAAATGATAGGTCAATTGTATTTGACGAGGCCCTTCATTGGTTCAGCGAAGAACAGGCCAGAGGGGAGGGGATAGTAGCGATAGACGCATTTGTTTTATAAAAAGTTAAGTGACCTCGCACAACTTAATTTCGGAGCCCCTGACCCACCATAAATTTGTAAACCCTCAAAACTTTATCCCAGAATACATGACCCCTCACAGTTTGAGTGACCCCTCATAACTTATTTTTGCGACCTTTAACCCCTCATAGGTTATCTAAAGCCTCAAAACTTAATTCGAGGATTCCTGATCCTTCATAAGTTAAGTGACCCCTCATAACTCAATTTTGGCCCCCTGACCCTCCTATAAGTTATGTGACTCTTTATAGCTTAATTCTAGAGTTTCTGACCCCTTATAAGTTATGTTAACTCTCGAAAATTATTTTCCAGGTCTGTACTGACTTTGTTTGTCCGTGTACGTATATATTTTTCTCGCCTATGTTTCAAGAATATAATATACACATTAGAATATTATAAGTAGTCGATGGCGTAGTGGTTATATCCTTCGGTCCGCGTATATACAAGGAAAATTAATCAGTCAAATATTGACTTATTTTCAAACGATCTTTTCATTTATTTAAATCATGTTTAATTCGAAGATACGCGTAAAACAGTGCGTCACGGGTTCAAATTCTAGTGCGACACACTTTTTTCTTAAAATTTTTCTTATTAATTTTACTTGATCTTTAGAAACTACTACACGCGAATGAAAAACTGATTTTGATCGTAACTGCTAATAAATGTGTGGATTAAATAAATAATTTTGGACTCAAATGTCCATACAAAAACTTCAAGCAACTTTTAACGGCGAATATTGAAAACTCCTGTAGTGGGGGATGAGTCGCTAATTCTGCGTAGTTGTAGGAGAAACCGCTAGATTCATTGCACGTAAGGGATTTGTGTAACGACAACAGAAATACTATTTTCACCTCTGTATAATACCAGATACTAGTAGGTCACCTGAAAATTGCCTTTTGTAATGCTAAAAAAAATAATATGGTAACGGCTCGCATTGAAAATTCTGCAATTGCTGCTCACACGCTGCGATTTTTCTTTATGACTTTCACGCATTATAATCAGTTCTGAAGATGGTTCCATTTTTGAGCTGCTGCCTAAGTAAGAAAGTATTTTTGTGTTACTTACATTATATAGTTGACTACATATTTCTTTTAAAATTAGTCTCCATGTAATCAAGTATTTTTTTGAAATAAATATTGTTTTGCTGACTGGAAAATAACAAGACCTAAACCGAATTAAACATTGGCCAAAATCTTTAGAAGAAAGTGAGATCCATTGAAGCTAATTGATGCTGTATACTAATGAAAAATATACTAATAAAAAATAATGTATAAAAAATCAAAGACATCGTTAAAATAAAGGTCTCAGTGCAAAGATTCGATTTTTTGACAATATATAGAGGGTTCGCGGAACGTTTAAAAACGCAATTTTTAGCGTGAAATTCACTTTATTACTAATAAACAGAAACAGATCGTTCAAAAAGTTCTGAATTTTTTATATAAGGTGCCCAGATATGTACTCTTTCAAACTCGTATTTACTGAACATTAACAAATGGTTCATATCTTCGAAAAAAAAATCTGAAAATCAATATTTTCACTATTTTTCAATTAATTATTAGTGAAGAAATTGTCTTCACCGACATATCTCTTGTTTCTTGTATCCAGGGGCAGGCTGCCAACCTCCCAAGTATTTTGTTTTGACAATAAGTTTTGTTCGTTTTCTTTGACACTCATTCACTTTTTATTACAGGTCACGTTATGCTCAATATATTCGCTATTCAATAAATCTGTTTTTATTGCACATCTCGCGTGGAATATTTTTCTGACTAATCTTAACAATTATATCATTATTTATTGATTTTTGTCTTCTAAAACGTTTTTGTATTTCTTCCATCTTTTTTGTTGTAAGCAATACTGATACCGAGTCTTACAAGAAAAAAGATAGACAAAATACAAAAACGTCTTAGAAGACAAAAATCAATATTTAATTATGTAACTAATTGAAAAATAGTGAAAATATTGATTTTCAGAGATTTTTTTCAAAGATAGCCTATCTCAATGTTCAGTAAATATGGGATTGAAAGAGTACATATCTGGGAACCTTATATAAATAATCTAGAATTTTTTGAATGATTCGTTTCCGCTTATCAGTGATAAAGTTAATTTAACGCTAAAAATGGCGTTTTTGAACGTCCCGCGCGCCTTTTATATATTGTCGAAAAATCGAATCGTTGCACTGAGACTTTGATATATCTGATTTGTGAGGGCAGCCAACAGTTTTCAAAATTTTTGATTCACCCTTCTGTATACATATGTATATTTGATAGACCCCTAGGTAATGGCGCACTAAGCAGTCGGGTGAAGAACTACTGCTCCAAGCTTCACGAACGATGTCACTCCCCTCCACTAGAAAACGGCAGAGTTTTAAGACCTGTATGTCAAACCATGTTTTTGCCATTTTTGTAATCTCATCGACGCGAAAACGAACTTCATGGACTCCTTCGTAACTATACTTTTCAGTGTCCGATTATGTGCTTCAAGTTTACGCTTTTGTGGCACCCACCATATTACCAAAAAAAAAACGCTATTTGGTAGCCGTGTTTGGAATTATTCGTATTACCATCGGAGCCTTGGATAGCTACCAATTATATTGACGGATATTTTACTGCAGTTTCCCTCCGCCCACAGCGTATGCAATACAGAAAATCGAATAAGGTAATAAAATGGGCTGCAATAACGGGTACATTCATAAATGTACTGATAGTACTGTCATCACTTTCACTGCATTCACTGATATTTAGGTGGTCCGAAGTTGGAACTAGTACTGGCAACACTGTGAATCGGAACGCACATGCATCACATTCCAGGCAGACAGTTCGTCGGATGAGAATGAACAAATTATTAATGGATAAAAGAAACTTAATCTATTAAGGATCCTTGTTGCACTGTGCTGTACTATGTCTAAAAAAGTGCACTGTACTATGTCTAAAAAAGAATTAATAAATTACGATGCTTTTCAGCATCATATTCATTGAAATTGTATTGCTATTTTTCTTCAAGATGTCCGTAAAATGGCGCTTCACTGACGTTACACCACCTCCGGAACGAATGCACAATCAGTAGAAATCAGTATTTTCCAAGGATCGATTTATGCATAATAGGTAGTATCTTACAGTAGACGAGATAACAGTACAGTCAGTACATTTCGAAAACGTATCCAACGTGGGGACGGGGAAAGAGTAGCAAGTATAAAAAAGAAATTAATGGTGGTGGAATCTGTGGAAAGAGAAGGTCCCTGACGAAGAGGCACGAGGGAACTACCCACGAGTTTTTTTAATGAAACTAAGTAGGATGGTAGTAGGGACTAATACTAAGAACACTGTAAAAGATTTTGCGCAGATACGCAGCCCTTTCCGAGATATTTCGGGTGGAAAGTTTCGCAATTACTTATACACCCCCGCTCCAAAGCTTGGACACACCTGTCGATATTTCTTGCCGCACTAGAAGTTGCATAACTCCGTCAAAAAAAAAGATAATCGAAGACTTAAAAAAGCGTTTTGACGGGAAGGAATTCAGCTTTGTCAGCCCCCATTTTTAATATTTTTTATGATTATTTTTCGATCCAGTATGCATTTTTGAACATTACCGATTTTGGCATTTTTTCGGCCATCGTAAATTGGGCGCATAACATAAGGACATTTTTTGTTTTTTTTCATCTACGGTACATTTGAAAGGGTTAGCAGACGCTCCATTTCCATTTTTTTTTTCAATTTTCGTACAATTTTTTCTTGCAAAGTTATTTCACACTTGGCTAAAAAAGACAAGTTTTTTTTATTAGTTGACACATAAGATTTGTTGGACCCCCCCCCCTCCCCCTTCTTACGTACGATTTTACCTAGTTTTCCTAAAAAGCATTCAACAAAACTAAATGTCGTTAGAAAAGTGTCAGTTACACTAAAACACATTATGATTTGAAATGAAAAAAAGATTTTTATTTTTTTAAAATAATTATTTAGTCTTTGGAAAATGCATATTATAAATAAAGACAACGTTTTGAAAAATCTTAAAGTGAGGAAACAAATCAGTCAAATCACTACAAACGAACAATACTTTACGTAAAATAATGGGTGACTAAATTTGAAACAATCTTAAACGAAATAAGTCAAAGAGTCAAAGTCAGTTCAGTTCAGATCATCAAGCGTTGTCCGGGCTGAATTATATGGTGTTGTGACCGTTTGAATTGAATTTTTTAAAATAAATAAATGATATAACAGGGTGGCCATTAAATCGGATATCCCTGATATTTTCTAAAATTTCCCTGACAAACCATTCAGATTCGTGAAAAAAGTGACAAGGTAGAAACATCGTATTTTTCATAGAAAAAAAAATTGCAAATCGTAATTTTGCACATCGCTTCCTCAGTATTTTTTCGCATTTACAAATCTTCCTCTATGATGAGCAAATAGCTTTCACAGTTTTGGCTTCCACATAGAAGAAGCTTTGTAAATAAAATACTCTGAAAACGATGTGCAATATTACAATTTGCAAGTTTTTTTTACTGTCTCTGGTTATTGGAGTAATAGAACTATAGCTTTATATCGTGAAATTTTTGATCAACATTTTTTTTTGAAAATTCCGAAATTGCATAAAAATTGCATAGCTCAAGCAATTGAATACCGAGTAACTTCTTCCATTAAACTATCATTATACAAATTTTGAGGCTGATATGGCGAAATATGTGCAAGCTACAACGATCACGCGTTTTTTGTAAAAAATTCAACATTTTATGAACCACAATCCCCTTGAGCCACTTTTGCGAAATTCAATATCAACAGTCTTCATCACTCAAACTATCACAACTCAATAAATTTCGGCAAAATTCATAGCAAAGAAAGAGTCTGTGGGGCTCAACTTATGTGCAACATTTTGGCTCGCTACTCCAATGTGGTCTTGAGATATAGCTGTTGGAATTTTTCGAGGCAGGTACACTCATAAACACACACACACACACACACACACACACATCCGGACATTTAAAAAAAATATAATTCCTCGATGTTTCAGACACTTTCAACATACTGACATGAAAATCTCGAAAAAAAAAATTTCACGAAAACAAAGCTTCCTCTACGAGGAAGTCAAGCAGAAAAAAATAACCCATCATTTTTTTTTCATCGATGCGCAACAAACAAGTTCCGCCATACACTTTTTTTCTCTCGATTTGATATTTCGAATTTTCCCTGACTGATATTTAATTCCGTGACATTTCCCTGATTTCCCTGACACTCAAAAAATTCCCTGACATTTCCAAGTTGTCCAGGTGTTCCCTGACAGTGGCTACCCTGCATAACTGCGTGATAGTAAAAAGGATTTTTTTACAAATACTTTAAGTAAGATTAATATACAAAAAAATGTACTATACTTATCATTTATAAGCTTCGAAATGTGTAAATATTAACACGTTTGAGATTTTGAAAACTTAATGAACAAAATAAATTTTTAACATAAGAATAAGTAAATGAAATTGTACATTAAAAATTAAAGAATAGATCCCATAGTGGCTTCGCCTAACGCTTTGCTCTCAAATGTGCATCACTCTACATTGCAAAACGCACTTTCTGTCTTATCGTGAAATCTTACATAAGAATGACTTTACCCCTCCCCCCTGAAGATAAGGTAAGTTCATGTAGAGATTTGTCAAACCCCCCTTCCCCCTCGGACCCTTACGTAATTAAGGAATGGCTCCTAATAATGCTTTATTTTTTACACATCTATATAAAAAATGACAATTGTTTTTAGAATAAATGTAAATGTTTTTATTCTGGTAGTTAAGTACAATCGTTGGGGGGATAACTATAATAAAAATATTCTACTACTATCCTACCAAGTTTCATTTAAAAAACTTGGGGGCAGTCCCCTGGTGCCTACTCGTGAGCATTGAAAATACTAATAAAAAAAGTGTTACCAATTTTTTTTAAGTTCATATATCAAAGTGGATACACAGACCGTTTAAAATATGCCCAGTAAAAAACAAGCTTTTTCTGAATATACACACTCGTTAATATCACTGACAATAGTAGACCGTCGGCCGGTATGCGGCTTCCGTGGTCAACCAAATTTAACAGCCTTGACCCCACGGTTACACTATACTATGTCGACAAACAGAAATGATAAATCCCGATGCTTCTTAGTGTTATATTCATTGAAATTTTATTTTTATTCTAATTGAAAATGAATGCTATCATTACAGGCCCAGGTGGGATTGGCCTGAGCTTGACATATAGCACAGCATTGGCCAAATGCAGTGTGCCGATGCTGGTTTGTAACCTCGGGCCAGATCTGGTCAACCTTCGAAGCCAACGTCGGGCCAATGCTAAAACTGAGGGTCGGGCCAACAATCGTATAATAATGCTGGCCCAATGCTGTGCTAGGCCTGATTAATAGTCTTATCCCATACGATACACTCGATACGTTCAAGAGGTTATGTTCGTATGTGGATGTCAATTAACCGGCATCGTGCAAAATGTTTAGACCACGTTCAAGTAATTTACGAGTGAAAAACACCGTTTCTTAAAGAATCGTGAGTCGTTAATAACTATCGAGGAAGTTATGAAACAATGGGCGAAAAAGCAAGAAAAAAATGACCACGATTTGGTGGATTCTGTTCTAATGTGCGAATATTCTAACCCTGAAAATTCTCAAACCATTGTCGAAGATGACAACCGTGATATCGAGGATAAAATAGGTTCATTATTTGACTTTATTTTAGAAATATATATGTTAAAGTATAAATAAATGTTTCTGTCATCGTTTTTTTTTTCATAACCTGGTCCGAGTTTGAGATTTCTACCTTAATAAGGAGAGTCCAAAGGTCAACATAAGCCTCAAAATATTCTACATAGAGGCTGAAACTCAATAGAAAGGCTGTCCGAGGCCTTCAAAAACTCTACAAATAAGCTGTTCGAGGTCTTTAAAAACTCTACGGAGAGGCTGAAATTCAACAAAAACTCTACGGAGAGGCTGTCCGAGGCCTTCAGAAACTCTACGAAGAGGCTGCCCGAGGCCTTTAGAAACTCAACAGAAAGGCTGACCGAGGCCTTTAAAAACTCTACGAATAGGCTGTTCGAGGTCTTTAAAAACTCTACAGAGAGGCTGCAATTCAACAAAAAGGCTGTCTAGGGCCTTCAGAAACTCTACGGAGAGGCTCTTCGAAGCCTTTAAAAATTCTTCGTAGAGGCTGAAACTCAACAGAGAGACTGTCCGAGGTCTTTAGAAACTTTACGGAGAGGCTATCCGAGGCCTTCAGAAACTCTACGAAAAGGCTGCCCGAGGCCTTTAGAAACTCAACAGAAAGGCTGTCCGAGGCCTTCAGAATCTGTACGAAGAGCCTGTCAAGGCCTTCAGAAACTCTACGCAGAGGCTGAATTTTAACAGAGAGGCTGTCCAAGGCCTTCAGAAACTCTACGAAGAAGCTATTCGAGGCCTTCAGAAACTCTACGTAGAGGCTGAAACTCAACTGAGAGGCTGTCCGAGGCCTTCAGAAACTCTACAGAGAAGCTATCCGAGGCCCTTGGAAACTCAACGAAGAGGCTGTTAAAGAATAAATAAATGTTTCCATCATCGTTTTTTTCATAACCTGATCCGAGTTTGAGTTGTATATTCCTTAATAAGGGGAGTCTAAGGGTCAACATAAGCCTCGAAAAATTTCAACACATTTCCCGAAATGAAATGAAATTTTTTTATTGAAATGGAAGAAAAAATAATGGGGCTACCTATAAACATTAATGACGCAGACGAACTCACTCTTCTTCTTATATTCCCTCAAGCTATCTCCGAAAAAAATGTATTGTAAATTTTTTGAGGTTATGTTGACGTTTGAGCGTTGGGCCACCATTGGATGCCAGCATAGGGCCGACATTATATGCCATCGCTGGGCCGACATTGTATGCCAGAGTTGGGCCGAGGTTAACAATACCGGCAATATACTGGCGTGATACTAGGAGTCAGACTTGGACCAGTCCTGTACGGCTGGCATTCAGTACTGGCACATTGTCGGGCCATGCGTTAAATCCCACCTAGGGGGATGGGTTTTCGCTGTATAGTGGATTTCGTGCTGAAAATTGAGCTAAACGCAGTTTGTCTGAGTTTTTGACGTAGGAAGTAAAGTATAACCGCCTGTATCGACATAAGTTTTTCCGCAGTTTTCCTGCATATGTATTGTCGTGTACATGGAAGATTTACCAGTATATTGAAAACGAGTGAATTGGAACTACACTCTAACAGGGTCTGCACCAATGTAAAATGGGAATATCATTGCACAGCGCAAAAGCCCGTACTGTTTGATTCGAAATAATTTTCTTACGATGGAGCTACTTATCCAATAACAACAATTTATGATATAAAAATAGTCCTAACACTCCTAACTGTTGTTTGAAAGTGAAAGTTGTCGGTGTTTATAAATTAGATCAAATGAATGGCTTAATTGAAGAAATAAATGAACATACGAACCAGAACTTCGATTGACGCCACGCAAACCTACACAGTGCTAATGACCTTGTAAGTGAACGTAAACAATGACCAGCCAGACAGAAAACGTGAGATACCTTTCATTGGTCGGTTTTGTTTTACTTTCCATATACTCCGGTATTTTTCCCTTTGATTTGCACGTCTGCTACATTGATTTTAACAATGTTCAGAATGGAATTGATATTGTTAACTTCATTGATTTGGATAAAAATATTTTTCGGATTTTTTTCAGTGAATCGAATCGTTAAATATCCGATAAAAAAATGTTAAAATACTGAAACGGTATCAAATCGATCGAAGAACAGTTTTTTGAATAATCTTCCCACATAGAGAGAAAGTTCATTACCCTAATATTTATTTGTAACTCGTGAATGGAGATTCACTCCTCTGTCTTTCGAATAACACCACCTAAAGTTTACGACCCTTACTACAAGGGTTATAACGGTGCGCGCTTCACTTACTTGCACCCTGTCGTTTAGCGATACAAGAAACTGCGATGTAGATTTCTCGTTTGGCTTAAGGTGTTCAATATACGTATCGTTCGTCTCATAAATTCCCATATGCGTGCTTTCGATGAATCATATACATTTGAAAATTGATATATTAAGTAATGGTATCCCTTACCATTAAGCGAGGTGTTTATAGGCCTTTTTTAATTGATCGCAGCATTTTTTGTAATAGTTAATCATCTGGATTCAACTGAAATTATATAAATTGTGGATAGATTGTTGTGTATATCTCTTGAAAGCAATCGATATCTGTCATGCACTTGAGTCATTTTTAAGTACGCAATCCACGGTGAAAAATGTTTGCCCTGATTTAGTAAAAAAAAAAAAAAAAAACACGTGAAGTTGATCAAATTAGAATTTTATAGTTTATTTTCCGTTAGGAGAATAAAATATATAATAATTTCATCCACTATAGAATTGTAATAACTGAAAGATTATGACACTCGTTGTATCACAAAATAACGTTGGTGTTGCGCTGAATATATCGTTATCACTGATAGATATTGGACCGTCATATCAACATATCACATATACATATACGTATTGGTATGAAAATTCGCATCAAGAGAAAAAAAAATTCGACTATATTTTGCAGGAATGAAAGATGCGGACATACGTTAATAAAGGGGTATTTGGAATTTCTTGTCTATTCACACAGAAAAACACGCCGGGCTGCAAGTTTTGGTACATGAATGGCGATTGTATTTCCGATAACTTGGTCTGTTGGTTTTGCTACTGCTGTGAAGCCGAAAGTCTACATTGCACAGGCGTCGATCAATAGAAATAAGGGAGGGCACAGAAGAGCCTAGCCACCCTCCTCAGACCTCATCCCCTCAGCCGCCTGCTATTCCGCTATATTTTGAAAGAAAGGGTAAATTTATTTATTTTCTGGTAGTCAAATATTCACTACACATATATAGCGTTCAAATGCCTAGATGGAATACAAACATAAGACCTAATAAGGATGGTCCTTCTAAGGTCTCCCTCCGATTTTAATAAAAATTTAAATATGCTATTCTACATCCCAAACTGAGGAATACGTACTGTTTCATTTAAGGAGAAACATTCCTAGGGGATAAAACCACCTGCTGAATTTAGAACTTCCGAAAAGTACTTTTCTGGTTTTACCTATTTGCACTTGAAATAATCGAATCGCATTCACATGAGTAATGATCAGGGTAGTAAATGATAAAAAATGCAACTGGTTCCATATCAGGAAGGTTGCAAAAGCAAAAAGTTATCAAGGTTGAGATTAACAAAATCAAGAAAACAAAGAAAGTATTGCACCTATAACACTTATCCAGAGACGCGGTAGCGTCTCGAGACAAGTACATTTACCGACTGTCAGTAACTCGACTCGACGACGGCTATAACGAGACGCGCCAAGACTCCTATACGCCAAGCAACGCGTTTTTCGATGTCTCAAAAACAGTTTTTATGATTTTTTTAATTAAATGTTATTCTATGACGTGTTTTAGCGTGGCAATTGAATGCCATTTTTTGTTGCCGATCGATTGTGACGTAAATGAAAGCTGTAGCTTTAGCCATTAAATATATATCTTGATTTTTCGGCTTCAGTTTTCTCGCGAGAATAATTTCAGTCGCTCGTTTTTCTCCTTGGCACACTACATATTATGATTATTAGACCCTCTGGGAGTCGCCATGACACTTTGTGCGAGTCGCCATGACACCTAAGATGAAAACGAACCTAACTTCACGTTTCTTATAATATGCTTGCACTGAGTATGCTTGCGTGCTGTGTGTGTGTGTGTGTGTGTGTGTGCACGCGCGCGCGCGCGCGCGTAGTGCCGAACAGAAAGTAATCACGTCGTGTTCTATAAAAAAATCAATGTCTTCCTGAGTAACTTTTTATAATTGCAGGGTTGATTTTATTTATATTTGTTTATAAAACGTGCATTGAGTTTAAATATATATCATAGCATTTGTTTAGTTTATTTTCATTAACTATTTAAAAAATTAGGTATTCTTTGTTCTCTGCGCAATGGTTCATTTTTTTTTATTCTAGTATGTTCCTGATGATTGATGATGAAAAAATTCAAAAACGAACAAATATGATGAATATAACAAATAGGAAATTCCATTTTTCAAAAATAACTAGTAATTGAAAAGTTAAAAATCATTTTTACAGTTCGAGCAATTTACAAAATTAATACCGTATAATCATCAAAGACAGTCTTTAATTTTTTATTATTTATCCCTTACAAATGGTGTTAATAACTTTCTTACATTTTACTCATATTATTATCACGTTTTTTGATCACGATAGCCGATTTTACTTACTAATTATCCCGATAATATTTATTTTTGCCCGCTCTTTTCTTGAATTCTTCGTCGGACTCTTTGGGCTGTTTTTTTTCCTCCTTCACCTTTATTTCTTTGAATCTCTTCTGTGGCTTTTTTCAGTTCTATGTCCACTCTTCTGTCTATAATTTTTTTATATTTTTTTATTATCTCTTGTTCTTTCTTTCTTTTTTCTTTTTCGCGGGCAATCTCTTCTTTCAGCTTTCGTACTTTTTCAGCAACTGTTTTTTTGATTGCTTGCTCGACAACTGCGCGTTCGTCAGGATTTTCGATTTCTAATTCTTCATTGCGTTTTACTTCTGTTTCCATCCACTTCATTACTCGAGCTTGTACTTTTGCTTCGTATTAACTTTTTAGTCTTTTTTCGACCTCTCGATTCATGGCCGTTTCAAAGTCAAAGTTCAAGTACGAATCAATTGCTTTTTGGCTTGTCGCGATACCCTCGTCTCTCGATTTAGCCTCTTTCTGCAACCATGCTTGAACTCTACTATTTATTTCCTCTTCGTAAGCTATTCTAGCTCGTCGTTGCACCTCTTCGTTCATTTTTCTTTCTTCTTCTTCTTCCTTGTGTCTATGCTGATTCTGTAATTATACCGAATATATTTTTATTTACATTCATAAATATATTATATTATATATATATGGGTATTCCAAGTCAAATCACGCTGTCATCGGCCTGACCCTCTCGGATTCATGTCCAATGAATTGTGCTTGTCGTTTGGCCCAAAATATGTCTTCGAATTTTTAGAAATTTTTATTTAATTTTTTAGGGGTTGCGCGAGCTAAAAAAGCATAAAATTGAGGAAAAATATAAAGAGGGCAATTTTTAAACTAATGAAATTTTTTCACCGAAACTAGGGCACAAAACAGATATTTCCGTCATAGTTCGATAATGGGCCAAAAATATTTACTATTTTTTGTATTTTAATTTTTGTAAATAATTTATTATTTTGATTGTTTCTTGTAATGAGAATAACAACAACAAAAATTTAATAGTGAAACTTGATTTTTTCTTATTGTTTTAAGAGTTAAACGACAACATTTTTGGAAAATTTATCAGCCTCGATGATCTGAAATAAAATGGATAATTGAAAAAAAACTATAAATAGTATTTATAATTTTAAAAAAATAGTAATTATTTTTGGCTCATTATCGAACTATGTTAAAAATATCTGTTTCAGGCCCTAGCATCTGTGAAAAAATTTCATAAATTTGAAAAATCTCCCTCTTTATGTTTTCCCTCAGTCAATGATTTTTTAGCTCGGGCAACTCCTTAAAAATGAAATAACAATTTCTAAAAATTTGAGGTCATATTTTGGGCCAAATGAAACCCACAATTCATTGGCCATCAAAATCCGAGGGGGTCAGGCCGATGACAGCGTGATTTGACGTGGAATCCCCCATATATTTATTTACTTATTTATTTTTTATTTATTCATATAGACAATTTTTATGATTCTCGTTTCTTATCTTTTTTTTTTTGTACATATAAAAATACACATATTTATTTTACCATATACAACTGTTGCATTTTTCGTCAAAATTGTGTTTCGAAAGGAGAATTAATTTTTTTTTTAAACATATTGTTTTACCTGAAATTTTTCGACCAATTCATCGGCGAAGCTTTTCGTCGTTTCGAGATGAGGGGACTTCTTCTCGCCTCGCTCAATATCATCAGTGGCAGCAATAAGTTCTGCATCCTCCGGATTATCTGAAAATTATTATATAATCGTTAGTTCAATTGCAGAGGGAAAAAATATGTTTTTGAATGGCATTTTAATATTTAGAAATGATAACAACCGCAGTAGTCAATGACACAATTTATATATAGTTCTCGCATTTCATGTCACGCATGACATGAAAAATGCAAGATAAAAACTGTAAAAACTATGTTACTGCGTGACATTAAATGCGAAAACTTTAAACTCAATAAAAAGTTTACGTAAAAATATTACAATATTTACCTGTTTTACTCCTGTCAAGTGCGCCGTCTTTCGTCATCACTACACTCTGTTCACTGGTCATCGTTCACCTGCAAAATACACGCAATTATATAGGCAAATAACTATTGAATATAATGAAGAATCAACATCAACAGTCTAAACTCACGAAACGTACATTTTTTATTATAATTTTTTTTGTCAACACAATAGACAAAGTCATCATTCTTGACCGTAGCTATTGATATCTTGCACGCATATTTTTTAAGGTTATGAGTATTGGAAAAATACAGTTAGTTGAGCTGTTAGATTTTAGTTTTAATAATTATATTTTGGGGAGCTTTTTATTTCAAAAAATAAGCTTGTTTTATTGCTTATAACAGATATAAGCCATTGTAAAAAAATTTGCAGATTTCAAACGTACTCTTTTATTGAGTCGGTGTTGCTGATGATCAAGCGTGGTGAAGATGGTGAGTAAACTTTTTTTTTTATGAAGAATACAAAAGTATTTATGTATATGGAAGGCCTTGGAATACATTGTCCCATCTAGCGGCAAATAAACATGGACTTTCCTGTGGTTAGCGCCCTCTGTCTCCCTCTGTATGAAGTTTCAGAACACACACCATACCAACGACATAAGTTTATCACTAGATTGTCGAGATCTCCAAATAGCGTCGGTATAGTAGAACTATTAGACTCTCGTATGGATGTGAAGAGATAGTGGAAATTTTTCGGAAAAATCCTTGATTGGTTGTATCCTTGATACAGTGGACGCTTCCACAATTTAATCTCCCATAATTAAATTACCCCTATCGCGCTTTCTCCCCACTAAAAAGCCGCGCTGAGAGGGCAACATAACCTCAATTGTCAAATTTTCCACACAATTAAACACGATGAATTAAATGCTAACATCAATTAGTGTGTATTTCACGGCAAAAAAAGAATTCTTACACTTCAAACAATAAGAAACTACCGTACAATGTGTTATACAGATATAAAGTGGGGGAATGAGGGGAAGATCAAATTATGGGAGCGTTTCCGGTCCCGACGTATCAAATTGTGGGAGCGTCCACTGTACGTGGATACGTCTATGAATAAGAAGATATCCGGGCAATGTTTTAAACTGAGTTTATTAAGCACAGAGGGCAATGATGTGAAAAGTATGAAATATAATGAAAAACATAATTGCATATATAAATAATTAAAACACTTTCACACACTTTCGGAACACATAGAAACGTATTGCATACGTCGTGTTACCCACGCGCCCACGCGTTGGCGAATTATCGATGTAGTAGATCTCATACTTAACGACTTCGTTAACTTATGCAATAACAGATGGCGTTAGTCCGTAAGGTCCTGTTCACGAAATGACCCCTATTACAAACGAAAACATAGACGTATCCACGTTAATAAATGTTTGCTCGGGTTTTTGCAATTTCCTAAAATTTATTTAACCCAAATCATAAAATTCATTTATAATTGGGCCACGTTCATTAATCAATCGAGCGTGAAGCCGGAACCAGTTTTTTTCCCAAAACTGAAACTTCACTGGCATTAATTAGTTCTTGCTACCGACTAAGGTATTACAAATCACCTCAATAGATAGAAAGTAAGATGGCGTTATTTGATTTTTATATACACAAGTCTCTGGCACAGTCAGTGGCATATTCATAATAATTGATTTTATTATCGACTGAGTAATCACACATTGCTTGAATAAACGAGCCTAGCTTCAGAGTGCGCAGAAGAATTATAATCCGATATCGATTCTGTCAAATAACAAACATAACCTCAATTCGTCATCGTTTTCGTGCGAACAGCTATGCGTTTTCATCATCGAACGAGAAAAATTTATTCCATTATTTATTGATGCACCGTCTCAACGTATCGAACAACTTGTGTCTTATCGTATTTTATCGAGCATCTATTCAGCGCATACGCTGCAACGTTTCAGTGCATTCTTTAAATTTTAAATCAATCAAATTATAAGTGAATCATTTATTATTGCTACTTGTTTCAGTTTAATTTCGTTGAATCGTTCAATCAAGAGTGATTGGTGAATTCCATTTCTCAATCGCGCTTGCAGTGATTCATTGAATTTTTTTCTGCATCGAACAGTTATACAAATCATTTCATTTATTTTTTTTCATTTCATCAGCAGGTGCTACAGCATCATTGCAGCGACTATTCACTGCACCCTTTCGGCATAAACACATTCGGTCTTAAGATCGTGTTAACATGTTAACATCTCCGTGTTAAATTTGCCGCACCATCACAGCTGCGTCAGATCATTCTATGAAGTTAAATTATTATCATTAAACCGTCTAGTATCAGCTTACGTAGCTGCAACGAAGCAGTGATTTCAAAGCTTGCTACGCACACTATGTAAATAATAAAAAAAATCACTTTCCACAGCAAAGCATAGTAAGCTTCAGGAATCACAATACAGCGGTCTATTTGAATAGTTTAAATTGACTGATCATCATATTCAAGGGATTTTGTACAAGCGTTTCAGTTTTTCCTGGTAAAAAAGATTTTTATAAAGTAGTGCGTAGCTTTTTGAGCTAAAGCGATTAAAACGCTAAAATCTTTTTTTCAAATAAGTACAGAAACATTTTTTCATCTACTCGCTTAGAATATAATATATAAGTCTTCATAAAAGAGGAAATAAACTCATGTATTAATATATATATATATATACTATCACTAATATACTTGTACTGAATAAACTGCTTCGATAATTATTTTTACTATCCCTAATACCAATTAGTCAATGACTAATTCTTAATTTATAGAGAGCAGTTTTATAAAAGCACTACTGGTTATTTATACATATTACCCAGGTGCATTGTCAAAAATTTATTAATTTGCAAGACTGTACGAATTAAAAACAATAAAATAAAATAAGCAAGTAAGTATATATTTCTATCGATACATTTATAATCAACATGATCCGACCTCTTTCCGACATCCCGCATGAGAGGGATATGAATTTTGAAGAAGTAATTTTCTATGGTAGGTGGCTACGGGACGATCATATCGATCAATTTGCCGTGTTGCTACAAAATACCAATCGGTGGTTTAATATGCAAAGCTCATGGAAAGTACAGATTCCACATCCATTCAAGAAGTGTCACCCCGTACCAAACACATTAGGATTCTCCACAGCTGTGGAGATTTTGCAACTAATGAGGGTGGTCACTGGGTCTGTTGCTATTACGATTCGGAGAAACTGTACCTGTATGACTCTCTCAATAAGAATAAACTGCACCAACATCATGAATTGTATCTAAAAAAGCTATTCCCTTTTTACCCTCTTCACAAAGTCGAGTTTCCACGCGTTCAGCAGCAACTTAACGGCAGTGATTGTGGTGTTTTCTCCGTCGCTTTCGCGATTTCGATCTTGAATGGGCAGAATCCTGAACACTTGACATATACCGTTTCGGAAATGCGATCGCATTTGCTCAAAATATTCAAATCGAACGTTATAGAGCACTTTCCGAGCTCCGTTCGAACAGTAACAGTTGCAGTTCGCAATAAGCAATCAAAAACTATGCAAGAGGCACTTTCTCGGTCGAAGGAATCGAAACTCCGACCCACTAAGCAAGCCGACAAATGGCATCACGAAGTGCACCACGAAATCCAACGTAAGGGTAGTACAAACGAACAGAAACATAGCCCAAACTCCGTTGACACGCTTGAAAGAAAGAGAGATTCGACAATGCGTCTCAGCAACCACGAGAAGATTAACGTAAACGCCAACAAAATTCTACTGTCAACTGTCACTTCTGCAAAATCCGTTCATTTTAAAAAGATGAAGGAAAGTCCCAAGCATAGTTTTGGTCAAGGCCACGAATCAAACAATTACGCTACAGCAACAAGAAATATTTCAAATATTGTTTTATTAAACGAAACTTCAAAAACTCAAAAGGCCAAATCCGTACAATCAATTACTATTTCTGACCATAAATATGCAAAAAAAAATTCAATCGCAGTAGAGAAATCGATTTGTGATACTCAAGCAAGTCTTCTGGTACATGATGCCACGACCAAAAAAGATATGAATGCGGAAATAATATCCATCGAGCAATGCCTTGAAGTTCATAACAATGATAAGTCCATTACAGAGTTGAATATTGTTGCTACGAAAAAATCGAGATATACCCAAAATATTAGAGCTCAAGTTCTATCGAAAGATCCAGTAACAATTCAAAATGTAGAGTGCAATGCCCGAAAATATGAGATAATCATTTCAAGCAACAAAAATGAAGACAGAATCGATGGATATACGGACAACTGTAAAGTTATTCTTGAACATAACTATGCGAAAAAAATTGCAATGGCAGCAGAGAATTTTACTCAAGGAAGTCTTCTGCTAAATGATACCACGACCAAAAAATATATGAACACGGAAATAATATCCATCGAGCAATGCCTTGATAGTCATAACAATGATAAATCCGTTACAGAGTTGAATATTATTGCTACCGAAAAATCGAAATATGCTCGAAATATTAGAGCTCAAATTCTATCGGAAGATTCAGAAGCTATTCAAAATGCAGAGTGCAATGCCCGAAAAGATGAAATAATCATTTCAAGCAACAAAAATCAAGACAGCATCGATGGGTATGCTGACAACTGTGAAGGGACATCAATAAATGGTACATCGCTGGATTTGTTAAGCAATGAAACTAAAGTAGAAACGAATAGTTTGCGAAGCATAACAAATAATCTGTCAAGTAAGAGCGTGGTCGTGTTAATTTATAAAAAAAATTATTTTATGAAACTTTCATATTTATATATACATTGTACACATTACAAACAATGATGCAATTTGGTCAATTATGTGTCCGTCACCACTGGCGTCGATAATTGCCTGGCATCTCCGAGGCATGCTTTCTACTAATTTGACGGCGTATTCTAGTAGCAAGGATCTCCAGATCCGACGAATTTGGTAAGACAACTGCTTCAAAGTGTATGTGCGTCTTCCACGAAGCTTCTGTTTAATATATGCCCACACATTTTCAATAGGGTTTGCATCGGGCGACTGCGACGGCCAATACAATGTAACGATGCCAGATTGAGTCTTCCACTGAGTACAGAGCTTGGTGCGGTGTTTAGGATCGTTGTCCTCCTGCAGAATCCAATCTTCATTTTTTGTGATGAACCATCGTTTGGCAGATGGCCGTAAAGCCTTTTTGTAGATTTTTATCATTTTCTCGGCATTTAGGTTGTCAGTAAAGAGGTACAAAGTGCCAAATCCCTGCTTTGAGAAGCAGCCCCAAAGATGCACCTTTATTCCATGTTTTACGGTCCCCTGAACAAACCTATTGGTGGAAGTTGACCAGGCTCGCGTGAGGACAGAACGTGCCCATATAGAACATTCATCAGTAAAAATGACATTTTCAAAATCTCTATCAATATTCTCATGCGCCCAAGCGAGTCGCTTTGTCACATGTTTTTCAGTCAACAGAGGCTTCTTCATTGTGTTGCGCCATTTCAGATCATGAGTACGAAGAAGGTGTCGGATAGTTTCGTAGGATATATCTAAACCTTTTGCCATTAATTTAGCTTGTCCTTGCCGCAGTGTTAAAGCAGAATTCCGCGAAAACAGATTCACTATTCTTTTTTCATCTTTTTTGTTCACTTTTCCTATCGAACCACGTTCTGGTAAATCATCGACATTTTTAGCCACTTTATATCGCTGTATCCACTTCTGTACAAATGCCTTCGACTTTCTCATATATTTAGCAGCCGCTGATTGCGACATTTTGGGACCTTTCGGGTGGATGCAAAGGAACACAGCCTCGTAGCGCGACGCGTACTTAGCACTCATAGCGTTTAACGTGATTCTTTTTCAAACGATCAACGACAACTGAACCTTTGTTGACAATGCATCAAGGACAAAGCTTCCCTCTATCGGCTCGCGAAGGAATTAGAGCGAAATCTTTCATTAACTGTCGGTAAAGTCGACCACGCTCTTACTTGACAGACTGTAGTACGTCGAGTATTGAGGACGTCGTGCAAAAATTGCATAAATTAAAACAGCTCGAAACATCAAAATGGGCCGCTCGAAACGATCGTGTGAATAGAGCACGACGAGAAAATTATGCGCTAGAGCCCACTAAGTGAAAACGGGAGTCAATCGATTACTACAAGGCTAATCGAGATGAAATAACGATGAAAAAACGAAAACAATATATTGAAAATGTAAAAGAGAATAGGGCTTGTAAGCGGAAAGCTTCAGATGAAAGTACAAATCAGTACGTGAAACGCCCTAGATATGATAACTTGAAAGGAACGGGAAGATCAAAAAAAGTAATCAGAAATAAAAAATACTACATAGCCCATAAAAATTCTACTACCGTTACTGAGCAAAAATTTATCGCAGCTGGAAAAGTATCCAAAAAATATGACCGAATTCGAAAAATATTTAGCAAATCTGGAATGTTAATGGAGAAAGAGTATTACGTACGTAGGATTGCTGAAACCATTAATTCTACAGCTGTAGGAAGCCGTATAGAAGCCGAACAAATTATAAAATGGTGCTTTCATACGAGAGAAATCCACATAAATACCATCCGAAATAGTTTGCAATCTATTAAACAAAAAGCTGAAGTTTGCCTGACACAACTGTCAACATGTAGAGATGCTAAGTTAGAAGATAAGATATCTATTTTATGCGGTGATATAAGAAAGCATACACCATCATCTGAGGGTTACTTTGCAGAAACTGTATACAAACAACCACTGCAGTTTTCAGAAGCTATTGTTATGAACACGAAGGGTCAAGCAATTAATATCTTACCTTTGACGTACGGAAAAAAACAAAAAATATCTTGGGACTGCACCTCTTTATGTAATGAAATAGATGACACAGATATAAACGTTTATTGCGATTTTCTAAAAAAAATAAACAATTGTCCCATGCGAAATGTATCGAAACAGTTTTCAGCTATTCGCACGTGTACTGTTCCTCATCATGTTGATAAATTAGGGCACAGTGAAACGTGTTACTTGACCCTTACGAAATGCAAATCCCAATTTTTGTCAGTTGAGATTCTATCTTCACATTTTGGAAAAGTGCGAACAATAAAAAGGCAATGTTATAGAATACTATTATTACTAAAAGCATTAAATGACCTAGATTCAGCTCTGAATAAGATCGATGCAGAAGCATTACGTTGCATAGCTCTGAAAGCACAACAAAATGCTAATACTTTCGAAGCTTCAAAAGAAATTGAACTTAATGAAGACATAATCATGTCTACGAATTCTGAAGCTTTTAAATTATTGACCAAGCGTTCAATGGATTTACCTCATTTTGTTTGCGTATCATGTGTAAAGCTTTGTTTTCACAAAGATGTCGCTAAACTTGAAAATCTAAAAACTCGTATTATGTCACCATTTTGACGGGACTTGATTAAACACGTTCAAAAAAATGGAATAGATCTTGAGTACATTTGTCGTTACTGCCTTAATAAATTTCGCTCGAACAAGCTTCCACCAACTTGTATTTTAAACAAACTTGACGTCGGAAAAGTCCCAAAACTAATATCGGAACTCAACGATTATGAGAAATTATTAATTCAACGAGCAAAGGCATTTCAAACAGTTCAGAAAATAGGAACAGTTGGAAAGAATAATTAGCCCTACATACAGATGAATAAAAAAGTTATAGGAAGAACGCTTCATTTACCGTTGCCTATTGAAGAAACAATCAGAAGGATTTGCCCGATAACGGACCCTCTTAATCATCAACATGAACTGTATATCCTTGTGCGAGGAATTCCTACCAAGGCGAAAGTGGTCTGGGAAAACTTGGTAGATGTAAAAAAAGTGTATGATGCTTTGGTATGGCTTAAAGCAAATAATCCGTTGTACTCTGAAATAAAGCTTCCTGATACTGCTGGGGCATTATTAGATACTATGCTTCAGGATGCAGAATTCCAAGTGCAAGAAGAAGAAGATGACGAAGTCAATGAAAATAATAAGAAAATTAAAAATTCGGTTGCTGCTGTAATCAAAACTAATGAGGATATAGATAAAGTCGCGTATAAGCCAAGGGCGTTTCTGACTCAAATGTCAGAATCAAGCGGATATTACGAAGAATTTACTATACACCCAATGTATTCTGATAAAGAAAATAGAACGGCTACCGAGCTTTATCAAATGTTAAAAGTCCAGGACTTGGCACTCGCTAATCATCACAAGTTTCTAGATTTGAAATGCTATCCGGATTTGTTTCCATATGGTATTAATGGACAACACGAGGAGCGGACGGTACGACTTACAGATTTTGAGTTTATCAAGTCGAAATTAATGTCAAAGCATTCACAATTCAGATTAAAACAGCAATATTTATTCTTCGCGTTAAACGATAATAATATCCGCCAATTAAATAGTGGTATATTTCATAAAATGAATGTAACCAATCCGCGAGAACGATATACTGCTAAAAGTTACTTAGAGCGATTGACGAATGGCGAGCTTGAGGGAAACCTAAATACTATATTCGGACGACTGCGAAATACTGAACAATTTTGGCGTAAATCCAGGTGTGATCTTAATTGTATGATTCAGCACTATGGTCCAGCGACGTGGTTTTTGACGTTGAGTCCAAGCGAATATTCGTGGTCAGACTTAGTAGATTATCTTCGTGAAATAAATCCTTCGATAGCACATTTATCAGCGAATGCAATAATCGTTGCTGATCCTGTGTCTGTGTCAAGATTCATGGATAACAAGTTTCGGGGTATGTTGGACTTTATATGTGCAAAGTCTAATCCCATTGGTAAAGTAACACATTACTTTTGGGGACGTGAGTATCAGACTCGAGGTGTCCAGCATTTTCATTTGCTAATATGGATAAAAGATGCCCCAATTCTTGGAAAATCTCCCCTTGAAGATGTGGCCAATTTCATATCCAAGTACGTTACTTGCAGAATGCCAATAAAAGCTGTCTCACCGGTATTACATCGTCGTGTGAGTACGCATCAGAATCATAATCATAACAGTTATTGTATGCGTACAAAAAAGTATAAAAATCGCACTACTCGAGCTCGCCGCTTCGGTTTTCCTCGCCCATTGTGTGATACGTTCATTATAAGGGATGTTGCTACTTCCGTGGCAGGGAGGCGACAATTAAAGTGCAAAAGTAGATTGTATGATGTTCCAAGATCTCGAGAAGAGAGAAATATTAACGATTATAACCCTGTGGTACTTACGGCGTGGGAGGGTAATATGGATATACAATTTGTTGGAGAAAAATCGGCCTTGTTAACTTGGTATTGTACCAAATATATTTCAAAAGCTGAGAAAAGTTCTATTTCTACAGCTTTTGAACAAATGAATTCAACCGAATCGTTGATCAGTCGTCTTTGGAATGTTGCTCTGACCACATTGTGTAATAGGGAATGTGGTGCTCCGGAAGCTGCCGATAGTCTGTTAGGTGAACCTTTGTACGGCACCGATTTCTTAACAACGATAAGATGGGTTGACGTGAATATTGTCAGAAATAAGAAATTAAAATCTCATAAAGAAATTCAAGCTATGAATGGAGAATCCACTGATATTTTTTGTCATGACTTTGTAGATTATCATTATCCGACAAGGCCTGAACCATTGAACGAACTTAACTTATACGACTTTGCTAAGTGGTATGACATCGTTACCACCAGGCTGAAACGGGAAGTTGAGTATTATGTGTTAAAAGATGGTAAATATTTGAAGAGACGAGGCAGGGGTCACCTTATAAATCATTACAGGAATGACGTGAATACGCAACCAGAGAAATACTTCTTCGCCCTCTTGTTGCTTTTTCAACCATGGAGAAATGTGGATGAGTTAAGAAACGGATGCGAGACGTATGCAGAGTCATTTGTTTCTCGAGAATCAGAGCTCAACGGAGCGTTACAGTATCACGAGCGACTGACAGAAATTAAGGACAACTTTAACTGTGCAAAAGAGCTAATTGAAAAGCAATTAGCCAAAAATGTGGAGCAAGAAAAAAAATAGCGATGATAATGATTGCGATGCTGATGGAATACCTTTAGGTTGCAATCCAATAGATGCTGATGATGCAATGAAGGATTTCAAAGACATCGGAGATAAAGATAAAGAGGCTAATGTTACGCAAATGATTTCGGAATTGAATGCAGATCAAAAGCGTATATTCGATAAAGTCACGAGTACCATCAGTACGGATAGTGACACATTGAGGTTGTATGTAAGCGGAGAAGGAGGAACTGGTAAAAGTTTCTTGATAAAGACGATTCGGTGTTGGATTAAGCACGCTATCAGCAAAGATACAGCTGTTACAGCACCTACAGGAATAGCAGCGTTCAACATAGACGGATTAACAGTGCATAGATAATTCCAGCTGCCAGTTGAACATGGAGGAACTCCGAAATACAAAGAACTCTCTGATGCTGTTCTCAAAATTATTCGGGACCAATTAAAGAATGTTACGTTAATAATCATCGACGAAGTATCAATGATTTCCAGTACAACTTTGTTATATATACATCTGAGATTGATGGAAATTTTCAATACTTCTCGTGTTGACAACGGCTGGTTTGGCAAAAAACATATTTTGCTCTTTGGCGATCTTCTTCAATTACCACCAGTGCGTGAAGAACCGGCATTCATGAAACTTTCGACATCTAAGACTGATAAATTATTAGAGTCGTTAGGAAGTATCAATATTTGGACAAAATTGTTCAGTTATGATGAATTAACAATTAATATGCGCCAGTGGGATGATTCCTCTTATCGAGAGATACTCTCGCGAATTTGCTTAGGATTTGTTACTGATGCAGATACTATTATTTTGGAATCTAGGAAAATCAATTTCACATCGACAGAATTCTGTGATAGACTACAAGAATTATGTGATTATATAAATAAATTACCACCTGATACCGTCTGTTTGCTGCCGACTCGTCATTTGTGTGACGTCCTTAATGACTGCATGATTAATCGTATACCTTCGGACGAAATTAAATTGATTGCTTTAGATGCTGTCGAATGTGCTCGTTATAATAGAAAGAAAGCATCAGAAATATGAGCTCGTTCTGATGAGGACAGTTCATGCACGGCTGGTCTCGCGAGAGTTATAATTATTAAAATTGGAGCACGGGTCATGCTGCGACGGAATATTGATGTTAGCATAGGTCTCGTCAACGGTACAATTGGTAACGTTGTAGGTGTTGTGCGAGCCCCTGATACGAATGAAGTCGAAAAGATTAAAATTCAAATAACATCGGGAGCAGAATATGAAATAGAACGTGTCAGTGTTAAATTTGAAATTATGAATGGAGTATATGTCATTCGCAAACAATTTCCTTTGTCTCTCAGCTATGGTATTACGATTCATAAAAGCCAAGGATTAAGTATAAGAAATGCTGTAATCGATGCTGGTAATTCGATATTCAGTTGCGGACAAGTATACGTCGCTCTCTCACGCGTAACTTCTCTTGAAGGGCTGCACTTAATCAATTACGATCCTCATTCGGTAAAAGCTAATGAACAGTCCGTGATTGAATATAATCGATTGAGAAAACAATATCGTCCGGACCTTGCGCAAATGAACATTTGCAAAAAACGTGGGCAAAAAGTTTCGGATACGATGTGGGCTGTACCTAAGAATATAACCGATTGTCAACATCCACAGAATGATAATAAAATAGGCAATAATACTCGGCAGGTTCATGGATTGCAAAATGTAGATGGCATATCCTGTTACGCTAATGCCACTGTACAATGCATGTTTAATAGCCAAATTATCAGAGAAAAATTGATGAAATGCACCTCCAATGAACAGGATCCATTACTAGATTTACTACGCGCTCATATTGCAAAGGACAAGAATTTAAATTCACTTGGCATCAGACAGTTTTTAGGTGATCGATTTATGGAAAAAAAAACACAAGATGCATCACAATTTTTCATAAAGATATGTTCTAAATTTGCAATTATTAAAAATATTGTTGAACATAGATTAGTCTCAAAACTACGTTGTACGACATGTGATTACACGAATATCACGGCAAATACACCAAACTATGTACTTTTATTGACAATACCGATGACAAAAAAAACTCTTGATCTGCAAGAACTAATCGACTATAATGTGTCCCAATGGAATGCTATTGAAGTATTGTATGATCGATGCGATCACACCAATAGTATGATCAAAACTTATGTATCGACTACAAGACAAGTGTTAATTATACAACTTCTTCTGATGTCGTCAAAAGAGGGAACTTCACAACTTGATAAAAAAATTACGCTATTAAAGGTATTCCGACAACTACCGTTACAATTTGCGGTATTAAATATAAAGTTAAGAGTACCCTGTTTCATCATGGATCAAACTTTGAGGATGGTTATTAAACAAGTATGCTACGATATGGCCCAACCGGTTTGTGGATGCTTGCAAATAATATGATGATCGAAGAAAAAAGATGGCCCAGAAACGGCAAAGATAGTTACATGTTTTTCTTGGAACAAGTCACAAGAAACTAATCAAGCCAATTAGTAATTGGACATTCACAGGAACGTGATGATATTTATGAATTAGTATCTGATGAGATGCAAAGTTGAAAGTATACTTTCAAAAAAAATCGGTGTTAGTGAATATACTGATTCGCTGCTTTAATAATGTTTATGCAGTGTGTTACATGAGCATGTTAGAGTATAGCAGGACCTTATAGATACTCATACTTGGCAATGACACAAACATTTTCAAGAAAATTTTTGGGTCAGTAACGTGAAAGAACATTTTATTCTTATTATACGAAAATAACAGATATTATGAGAGTCAAAAATACTCTGAATTTTATAGGATGTATCTCTATGTATCTATTTATTTTACATTGTTCACTGCTATCGCCATCTAGCGACGATACATGCCAATATTCATAAGTTTGGTTGCTAGAAACTCCGCCGTTGCCGGTCCCAAGCCCGGATGAGAAAGGAGGAGGGCTCCATTACAACCGTAATCTTAATTAGCGATTCAAATATGATATTAAAATTTATTTGAAGTACATGTCCACAAATACAGAAACTAAAATTAAAATACTTTGCAAAAAGTGGACAAATCACCCCCAAAAACACAAAAAATGGTGTACAAAAATTAGAGACCAGTACATTTACAAACGTATATATAGTTCTACATATTCCTTGCAAAAAGTAGCCAAATAAATTAATTCATAAACGTATATATTGAAATGTTTCGAGTTTTCGAGGCGATCGAAATATTCGAAATAAAATTATATTATTTCGAACCGCTGGAAAATCACGTATTTATTTTCTCTCTTCTCGGCCTTCGCCTTGAGAGAGAGAGTCTTGTTTTTGTTCGACTCGACGCCCCGAGAGTGTGTGAGGTTACGTGTGAGTGTGTGAGTGTCGCGTGATAGATAATTATATTCACGTCAGAGAGGATGGGGATTTTATAAAAATTTAATTTTATTTAGAGGGTCCCTCAGATCTGGTTGTGTCTTTCAAATAGCGCGTTACGGCACGCTTAGAAAGCTAGACCTCTCATCATCGGGACTCGAAGTCGTAGTAGGTCTATGATGGGTACTCGTGAAGCGAGTCCCTGAATAAGATAAAAGAAAATATACGCGTCTCGTTAAGCGAGATGGGAAATAAAACAAAATTTAATTCAGGAGACGGTCTTCGCCGCAGAGGTATCAATCTTATCTTTGTGGGACTCGACTGGATAGAGGAAGGACCTAAGAAGGAAGAAAACTGAATTTAAAGGGAAAGACGTGAATATTATAATTGTGGGATGAAGATCTTCGAGAGTGTGAAGAATAGAAGCAGCGCGTGTGAGGTGTGAGTGTACGGTGTATGATTGTATCGCGCGCTTGTGTGTGTCTATGATAATCCGCTCGTAGATACAATGCTCGGCTTAAATGTGCGAGAAAGACAGAAGGTCTTTCTCCAAATTATAATTCTGAAGAGAAATTCAAAATCACACTCGATTTATATATTCCCGAGAGGAATCGAAATTTTAAATAGCTCGCTAGCGATAAGATCGCGGCTACGGATTTTACTATTTTATGAAAAAAAAGAATTTATTTGTCACGAGCGCGAAATGCGTCGTGACAGAGCTTTACACTCAATTGATAATGATAACTTCAATTTCCACAAGGAAATTTGCCGAGAAGCTAGCCTCCCTGCCCGAGCTCCCCGTGCCTCGCAAGACTCGAATAATCAAATTAGAAGATTAAATAATTGAGCAAAGTTTTAAGAAATTTGAAAGAAGCAGAGAAAAAGCACGGAGCCAACGCAACTATCCTTCAACCACGATCCAACTTCCCAACGCAATGTGGGGGCTTCACGTGGATAAAGGTCCTAACGCACTAAACGCAGAAAACGCAAAATCGCATATACGCAGATCAGAAGAATATCGAGCAGTGCTCGATGCGAGACTCAAACTTGTTGGTATGAAGTAGAGTGCCCGAGGACGCTCCTGCCGGCTCCTTTATAGACTTTGGATTGGCAAGGTGGGAGTTCCCCTTCTCCTCGACTTGATGGAATGCCATCGAACGTTCGAGATTTATCGAGAACGTTCGATGACGTGACGTATTTCCGGTGGTAGAGTGGGCCGAGATGAGAGGCGTGCTCTTGATTTTTGCGTTTGACCCATGCCCAGGTGTCTTGGCCCCACCTCTCTGGTGATGATGAGATTGGTGATGGGGGGGCCGAAAAGGCCGTCCCGTTACAATATATTCTACATATTCTTTGCAAAAAGTTGCCAAATAAATTAATAACATCGAAAGCCCGTGTTGCCAAGCACATATGGGGGGTTTTCCAGCTACCGACGTAGAGCACACACTGGCTGTATTCCTTTGCTCTAATTGGTGTTCACATGAGAAATGTACTAGATGTGTCGCACTGTGCCCGTCTGTGCCTCTAGCAGAATACCCCTATGGTTTACTATTTGAGGGTTATTAATTTTCTCCAATAATATACTGTCATTATTTAACTGGAGTGCAAACAGTAAAAATATAACAAAACATATTCTCATCTATGTACATAATCTCACGTAACGTTAACTTTGCAATCATGATTTTTAACAGCGGAGTAGAAATAATAAAATTCGAAAAAATCTAAACGGTTCAACGTTTAAAAAATCGTCAATTCAAGTAAAAATTGTTAACAAAGAGAAATTATTAATGAAAAAAATAATCAAAAAAATAAAAAGTACTTGGCGAGTTCATTTTTAGCCAACGATCAGTCAAAACGGTTTTTTAGTAAACAGGTACCAGAATGTCACTATGTGCTCAGTGAAAAAACTCGCCAAGTACTTTTTATTTTTTTGATTATTTTTTTCATTAATAATTTCTCTTTGTTAACAATTTTTACTTGAATTGACGATTTTTTAAACATTGAACCGTTAAGATTTTTTCGAATTTTATTATTTCTACTCCGCTGTTAAAAATCATGATTGCAAAGTTAACGTTACGTGAGATTATGTACATAGATGAGAATATGTTTTGTTATATTTTTACTGTTTGCACTCCAGTTAAATAATGACAGTATATTATTGGAGAAAATTAATAACCCTCAAATAGTTAACCATAGGGATATTCTGCTAGAGGCACAGACGGGCACAGTGCGACACATCTAGTACATTTCTCATGTGAACACCAATCAGAGCAAAGGAATACAGCCAGTGTGTGCTCTACGTCGGTAGCTGGAAAACCCCCCATATGTGCTTGGCAACACGGGCTTTCGATGTTATTAATTTATTTGGCAACTTTTTGCAAAGAATATGTAGAATATATATATGTTTATGAATTAATTTATTTGGCTACTTTTTGCAAGGAATATGTAGAACTGTATAAACGTTTGTAAATGTACTTGACTCCAATTTTTGTACACCATTTTTGGTGTTTTTGGGGGTTAACCTATATACCTATAACCTATAATACTTACTTTGAAGTGTAATTCTTGATGCAATGAAACTTCGAAGCTGGCAAACGAATAGTGGATATGATTTTCTGCATTTTCGTACAAGACACCGTACAAGACACCGTGTTACAACCCAGGACTCAAGCCCGCTAAGAGTCGCTCGTTGATTAGTCTTTATGAGACCGCGAATTTCGAAAAGGATGCTTCGGTGTGAATTCTATTAAAATAGCGCAATCGCGCAGGAAATTCAATCAAAAGAAGAAAATAACAAGTTAAAATTTAAAGCCAATTTTAATGGTAGAGAAAAATGAGTATCGATACAAACAAAAGTTAAGAAAGACAAATGTAAATCGTAAAACGCTAAGTAAATGTAATAAAACGAAACTTGAAATTCTCTGGACTACAGTACGACCGATCTCGTCAAACGTGGGGACCATTCTCAAACTATTTCTTATTTTCCAAAAAATTCTAAAGCCCTTGGGCTGGAACAGTCCAAAAGAGGGAGGATGCTCTCACGCCCATACGCTTATACTATTCGTCTTGCTCTCGCATGTCGGAGCACTTGCACGCAGGAGATGACGCACGCACGCACAAGCATACACGTATGCACTGAACGGTAAAAGTCCTAGTTCTCTCTCTCTCTCTCTCTCTCTTGCTTTCTCTTCCTCTCTCCCTCTCTCCTGAACCTGTCATTGGATCCTCCGCACGCTCTACAACGCTTGCACACTAACTCCAGCAGCCCTCAGTGTCATCTCTCATCCACTCTCCTACTCGTCAAGCTGCGTGCTCTACCGTCGGTATCATCACTGCCGCGCCAAACCAGGACACTGTTCCTTTGGTAATATCACTCTCTCTCTCTCTCTCTCTCTCTCTCTCTCTCTCTCTCTCTCTCTCTCTCTCTCTCTCTCTCTCTCTCTCTCTCTCTCTCTCTCTCTTTATGCCTACGGAGTGTCATAAATGCAAGTGACTGATTGCTAATCAACGGCGCACCTGTGCAAAATGCAACCGATTTTTTTCATCCTGGATGTGCGTGTGACTACTTGCACTACCGGTCTGCAAATCCTTGCTGTCTATCTGAACTTAAAGAGAAGCAAAACACAAATACAATGGCTACCGCACAGCCGATCACTCTTGAAAAGATCGCAGAGATGATGCGCTCAGCTGAAGCAAATTTTATGACATTCGCAAATGAGCAGCGTGAAGCAATCGAGAAGATAAATACGACCCTCAGAGTCTTGCCGGAACTTGTTACTACCATGGCAGCCCACACAGATAAAATCGAGTCTTGAGCGCGCAAATGCTCAGCTCATGAGTGAACTTTCAATAATGAAAACTAGCATGTATGATCGTAATGCATCTTCAAGCGAAGTCATTATCGCTGGACTACCTGCTGGTATTACTGATACTCCTCTGGACATCGTTAAAAGCGTCTTCAGCGCCCTTGGGATCCCCGAACTGTCTCACCACATACTCTCAGTTCGTGTCATCAACAAGAAGCAGGAACCATCTCTACCTTCGGTGACTTCTTCACTACAGTTGCTCTCAAATCGCACTTCTTTCTCGCTGATTGCTGTTTTAACGTCCCCTGCAGTTCGCAACACGATCATCAGCAAAAAAAAGGCTAAAAGAGACCTGAAAATCAGCGAAGTGCTCCGTTCAAATCTATCTGGTAACATCTTTGACAATGAACTTCTTCCGTCGGATGTCTACACTCTCTTGAGACTCGTCAAAGGCCGTGCAGCCACTGCGGGCTTCAAATACGTTTGGACGAAAAATGGTATCATCTACGTGCGGCGAGGTACGGGCCAGCCAGCAATTACTATTCGAAATCGAGATGATCTTGATAATATTTGTTGACCATCAGTGATCACCTGTGAGTATCCTGCCAGCGATTGTACGGATGTCACTCCATCTCGACGCTCACCATCTTGGCTCAAAGTAGCTCAATTCAATGCTACCTCTTTGTTAGGGCATATCGATCAAATCAGACACTATTTTGAGAACCATTTTTATCATGTCATCCTTGTCTCTGAGCCGTGGCTCAAACCAGAAATTCATGATTCTCTTGTCAACATCAAAGACTTCTTTTTAATCCGAAGTGACCGTGAGGGCAAAGCCCACGGTGGTGTAGCATGCTATATACATGTGTCGCTCAAAGTCAATTTGCTCGATACCTCCAATAGCAACTATACAAATTCTCCCGAATTCATTATTCTCAACATTTTTCAACTAAATGGGGAATCAGTTCTTTTCACTACTATGTACAGGCCCCCAAAAAGCCAGCTCTTTCGTGATTTTATTTCTTGTTTCAACCGTTTTCACCATGCTTATAAAAATGACATTGTTGCAGGCGACTTAAATTGTAACTTACTCTCGAACAACTATGAATCTCAGTATTTAAACGACTTTATATTCTCGTCTGCACTATTTCTAGTGCCCACTGAGGCCACTTATCATATCTCCCATTGCGATACTCTACTCGATGTCTTTATTCTCGATAGTGAAGATAAGTGTTTGTCTATTGAAAAATCTTCTACTCCATTCATAGTTGGTCACGACTTACTCGAACTTACTTTTGCGTTTGATATTTTGTCTCCAATAAAACGAACAATAACTCGGCGCTGTCTCAAAAACTTTAATGACCTGCACTTCTCCAATTCTCTGAGCTCACTCATCTCTCGCTTTGATTTGCAAGCTCCATCACTATTAACACCTGATGGCCATCTTGACTCACTCATGGAACAGCTAACTCAGTCTCTTTGCTCGGCCTTTGATACTCATGCTCAGCGTCGCGCTTTTCAAAGAAGAAAACCTCCCTTGCCTTGGATCAATCCTGATCTCATTGGACGTATCCAACGAAGAAATAGAATTTACAAGCACGCTAAGCGAACAAATAACCAGTTGGCTTTTATTATCTATCGCTAAGTAAGAGATCAAATCACGATTGACATCAGACGTGCTAAAGAAGACTATCTTGCCACAAATCTAGCTTCCATTGATAATTCAGCAAAATTATGGAAAGAGCTTTCCCGTCTTGATCTGGTTAAAGCAAATCTATACTTTCCGCTTCACTTCTTCTCTTCTGACCAATTATACTCCTATTATGCTTCGATCACGGGCCACGACCCAGCTCTCTTGTTTCTAGTTTTCATTCATACGACCCCTATTAAAAATTAAAAAACCACGCACTCCCTCCAATACTCGTCCCATCGCTAATCTTTCCGAGCTATCCAAAATCCTGGAGCGCCTTCTACATGATCAGATCACGAGCTGTCTAACCTCACATAACATACTAGATCCCCGTAAATCGGACTTCCAGTCTACTTACAGTACACAGACGGCCTTGCTAAGAGTCACTGATGATGTCCGAAGGAACATCGACACTGGTAAATTGACTATCTTAGTTCTTTTTGACTTTGGCAAGGCCTTCGATACTGTCCCGCATCTTCGCCTTTTAATTAAACTCAAATCTCTAAGTTTTTCTTACAGTATATGGTGTTGGTTCTTATCCTACCTGACTAATCGGTCCCAGGCCGTGGTGGATGATTACGGCAAGCATTCAAGCTATCTGAGTACTACGATGGGTGTTCCGCAGGGCTCTGTCCTTGGGCTGTTACTTTTCACTTTATTTATCAATGGCATAGGATAGGACCTGCGTTACACCGATCTCATGATTTTTGCCAACGACACCCAGATTTATCTGCATTGTTTTCCGTCTGAACTTAACGATGCAATAGCTAAAATGTCTCACGATACAAATGTTATTGCAAACTTTGCTAATGAAAACGGTCTATCTCTCAACGTCTCTAAATCTAACGCCATTATCCTGGGTAGCAACTCGTATGTTCGTCAGATAGATCAGGAGTCTTTAACAAAAATTTCGATAGACACCACTCCTCCACCCTAGGCTTACGATGTGCGTAATCTTGGCGTTCATATTTCCTCTAACCTTTCCTGGAACAAACACGTTTCGGCCATTTCTCGACTTGTTCACTGTACACTTCATTGACTGAAATATCATGAAAACTCACTCTTCACTAATCTCAGAATAAAATTAATTTCCACTCTTATCTTTCTACACACTGACTATTGCTGCCTTGTATACTACGATATCACTAAGGGCCTCAACCTAAAACTTCAAAAACTCGTGAACTGCTGTATACGCTATATTTTTTATTTACGCCCGGATGAGCATATTACCCCCCATCGTAATCGCCTCCAGTAGCTATCCGTGCTTAATCGTCGTCTCTACTTCATAGGCATTACCACTTATTGAATCATTTTTATGTCCTCTCCAAATTATCTATCTGAGCTTTTTCGCCGACAGGACGCTGACATTAGACGTTCCTCTAGAATTCAACAACAATCGTCTCTCTTCCATATCCCCAATCACCGAACTGAAACTTATAAAAAATCTTTTCAACTTGCTGCGGTGTATTTTTGACATTCTTTACCAGAAGGGATAGTTACAGCTGACTAATGAAATCTTAAAGCGTAAATTACACTCTCACCTCCTCCAGTAGGAGATTGACCAGTACAATTTCACACTTTCCTAAGTCCCTGCTATTTGTACATCGTAGCTTGTTGAGCCAGCACATAAGGTTGTGTGAGATAAATCTGATAATTGAGGAACAGGTTAGATTAAGAAATGAAATTACTCTTGTAGCGACATAGCCGTAATACCTTATCTTGCTGTATTAAGATATGTCAAATACGTTTACGAATTTCCTATGCTAAGAGTTTGTACTTAGTTTGTAAAAAGGATCATATTTTAGGTTATATTTGAATATTTCGATTTCGCTGTAGTCTTGTATTATTTCAACTTTGCCTACTGGTTGCTAGGGCCTAATAAAAATCAATCAATCAATCAATCTCCCTCTCTCCCTTTCACCCTCTCTCCCTCTCTCACTCTCTCCCTCTCTCCTTCTCTGCGTCTCTCCCTCTTTCCCTCTCCCCCTATCACCCTCTCTCCCTCTCACCCTCTCGCCGTCTCTCCCTCTCTCCATCTCTCTCTCGCTCCGTGAGTACCGACAGCTGCTTATTTTCCACGTCTCTTTCTAGTGCCTTTTTCTGCTGCTTTCTGCCTTCGGGCGTTTTTCCTTGTAGTTACGAAGCATGCCACTATACTGCTTTCCATCGAATATTAATTGACATCGCCTCAAATCGCCGGATTCATTAGAAATCTTGATGGAAAGCATAGAATTGTTTGAACATCAGTTCTGGCACGGTATCGGTGGTTTTCAACTTTCTTCATAAGGCAGCGCCTCAATCGTTCATCGGGTTCTCAACGACGCATGCGCAATCAATCGTCATATCTAATCACTGAGTGACTTTCGCGCTTGCTGCCATCTTCAGGAATTCAACATCATCTCCTTCTACTTGCTCATCAAACGAATATCAGCCGATAAGAGTGCTACGCTTCAAACCATCCCGCACTATACTTATTATTGTCTCAGCTCGGACCTCTTTCACCTCGCACCGTGGCAGACCTGGCAGATCTATCTATGCTACCGGCAATCTTGGACAAAATCACAACATCAAATATCAACTGTTGATTTGGGTATGCGGCCGTGTAGAGACCATGGTGAAGGAAGAATCAGCTGCGATTCGGCCAGTAGGTCCAAATGACAGTGAACAATTTTTTTGGTATAACGTTTCGATCCTTATTCGGATCCTCTTCAGATTTATTATTTCTGGGTTTGTATGGGTAATTTTTAACCATTTAGTGAATTTTAGAAAATATTCATCATGATATTATTGTATCGAAACGTGTCGTTCGTTTGTGATCCTTGTTGTCGGTGAATGTTATGTTCGATATTTTCAAAGATTTGTTTCCGATCGAAATTGAAAAAATGAATTCCTCTTTAACCCCTCTCTCTCTCTCTCACACAGTGAAGTGCATATGCAAGGTTATAATATAATCAGATGCGATGCAGAGAATAGAAGTACGGGAGGAGTCGTAGTATACGTAAGAGATGATATTAAATACGAATTATTAATGAGTAATAAGGTAAAGGCAAACTGCTGGAGCCTAGCAATAGAGGTCAATGATAAAATTTACAAGGGTGTCATAATAGTAGTTTATCACTCACCGAGTGCATCAGATTCAGAATTCATAAGATTTATGGAGGATATAACAGAGGAGCTAACAATAAAAGGAAATTGTATAATAATAGGGGATTTCAACATTGATGTTACAGGAAACACATTCTATAAAAAACAAATATTGTCAGGGATGTTAAGTTTGAGTATGAAACAATATGTCATTGAACCTACAAGAATAACACAGGATAGCCAAACAATAATCGATCTGGTATTTTCGAACATGAATGTACAATCACGGATTGAACATGAACCAAAAATAACAGACCATGCTTGGATAAAAATAGAACTGGGAAAGTGCAATTCAGAGAGTAAACAAAGAGAATACAAGACAAGAAATTATAGTAAAATCGATCAGAAGGAATTTGCAACAGTGCTGACACAATCTGTACAACAATGGTCAGATGGGGATTTAGACCAGAGGGCGAAGAGTTTAGTGGATAGTATAGTAGCTGCACTAGATGTAGTTGCACCAAAAAAGACTGTTAAGATTCTAAGCGTATGGGAGGGTAAAAAATGGTACTCAGATGAGATAAAAAGGGCAGCGGTCAGAAGGGATATTGCGTACAGGAGGGCGATTCATGAGGGAACAGATGGTAGCTGGGACCAATTCGAATCAGAAAGGAATACAGTAGTAAGCTTGATAAAGAAAAAGAAAAAAGAATATTATGAGAATATGATAGACAAAAACACAAAAGACCCTACAAGTATGTGGAAAACATTAAAGGAATTAATCGGGGGGAAAATAACAGGAATTCAAGAGACTAAAAAGATAAATTTTGAGATAATTGATGATCGGACAGTGGGAAATACTGCTGATAAATTTAATGTGTTCTACGTCGAAAGTATCAATAATATAATAGACTCAATACAATCAATGGAAAGTCCAGGTAGAAGAAGAATATTGATAAGTGGTGTTAGTAAAATGGAAAGAGGCATGGATAACTTTAAAAACATTGGGGTAGAGGACCTCAAAAAGGTTGTTTATGGGCTCCCGAAGGAGAAAGGAACGGATGAAGGAATATCCAGTGAAATAATAAAGATGCTGTTCAACGTAATGGAACAAACATTTGTTGATTTAATCAACGACTGCCTGAACGAAGAACTATGCCCTGATAGCTGGAAAACATCGACAATTATTCTTATCCCAAAAATAGATAAAGCAAAAAATGCGAAGCCGATTAATATGTTACCACTGTACGAGAAGGTCTTAGAGCTAGTAGTGAAAAACCAACTCGAAAAAAATTTAGAATTAAACGATATTTTAACTGAGCATCAGTCAGGTTTTAGAAATAAGTACTCATGTAAAACAGCGATACAGACAGTTATCGATGGCTGAAAAATAAAGATAAGCGAAGGTAAACTGATGGGGGTAATCTTCTTGGACCTAAAACGAGCATTTGAGACGGTGGATCGAGAATTATTACTTGGAAGGTTGTTGCAATATGGAATAAGAGGTAAGGTGTTACAATGGTTCAGTTCGTATGTAAGTAATAGAACGCAACAAGTTCGCTACAATGAAGAATTTTCATGAATAATTGCAACGAAGTATGGGGTACCACAGGGCTCCGTATTGGGTCCTCTGCTGTTCATTATTTATATAAATGATATACCGGGTGTCCCATTTTAATCTTACAGTTGATTTATTTCGAAAAATATTGCTCCGATCAAGAATTGATTGGGATGAAACTTTTAGGGTCCAGAGGGGGACGTTTGAAATTTTTTTTTGTTTCGGTCCAAAATTTAAAATGGCGGCGTTAAGATGGCTGACATGTTTTTTTAAAAATGGAAACATGATTTTTTTTTCACCAAAATTTTTTTCAGATTAAATCTCACACCTTTTGTGGAAACATTTTTTTGATACAGCCCATAATAGAGGGTGTCCCATCTTAATCTTACAGCTGAATGATCTTGAAAAATACTGCTCCGGTAAAAAATTAAGTGCAAAGAAACTTTGAGAGTTCAGAGGGGGACGTTCAAAAAATTTTTTTGTTTTGGTCCAAAATTCAAAATGGCGCTGTTAAGACGTCTGACATGTTTTTTTTTTGATGAAAACATGATTTTTTTTTGTCTAAAAAATTTTTCAGATCAAATCTAACATCTTTTGTGGGAATATTTGTTTTATAGCCCGGATATTTTAAACTAGATCACCATTTTTGACTATTTTAGCGTTATGCAGCATAATGACGAAGCCGAGGAGGTCTTCTAAATCCTCCTCGTTAGCGTTTTCTGAACTCTTCTTAAAGGTGTTCGAAGATTCCACCATTTCACCATTCCACCATTCCACCATCATGGTTATCCCGGATAATACTAAAATAGTAAAAAATGGTGATCTCTTATGGACTGAATAAAAAAAATGTTCCAACAAACGTTGTTAGTTTTGACTTAACACATTTTTTGGTGAAAAAAATCATGTTTTCATTGTATGAAAAAGCTTCCGGTCATATTAACACCGCCCCTTTAAATTTTGGACCAAAACAAAAAAATTTTTTGAACGTCCCCTTCTGAACCCTAAAAGTTTCATCCCACTCAATTTTTTATCGGAGCAGAATTTTTCAAGATAATTCAGCTGTAAGATTAAAATAAGACACCTTCTATTATGGGCTGTATCAAAAAAATGTTACTACAAAAGATGTTAGATTTAATCTGAACAAAATTTTGGTGAAAAAAAACATGTTTTAATTAAAAAGAAACATGTCAGCCATCTTAACGCCACCATTTAAAATTTTGGACCAAAACGAAAAAAAAATTTAAACGTCCCCCTCTGAACCCTGAAAGTTTCATTCAACTCAATTTTTGATCGGAGCAATATTTTTCGAAATAAATCAACTGTAAGATTAAAATGAGACACCCAATAGTTGACACGCGTGCAGAAGATTGTGAAATAAAAATGTTTGCTGATGACACACTAATATATGTTACGAGAGATAGTAGTGCGGAAATTGAGGGAAAAATGAATAGAGCACTGCACACGGTTGAAGGGTGGATGAACAGGAACAAGTTGAAGATAAATGCGGAAAAAACCAAATATATGATTGTAAGAAGCGTAAGGAAAAAACTGAGAGGGAATATTGTACTGGAAGGCTTGGATGGAACTGAATAAGAAATAGTGGAAGTAATGAAATATCTGGGTGTAATGATGGATGATAAACTGCGATTTAAGGATCATTGTGAGTATGTGTTGAAGAGGGTAGGTAAGAAAATAAGTTTCTTGAATAGGATAGGGCAATATATATCGGCGTACACCAGATGTGTGGTGTATCAAACAATGATAGCACCGCACTTCGAGTATTGTGCAACGTTACTAGTGGGTATGGGTGAGAAGGAATTGGATAAACGGCAGATACTGCAAAACGGAGCGATGCAAGTTATATTGCAATGCAGTCGATATACGAGGGTACGAGATATGCGTGAAGCGGTGCAATTTATGAGTGTAAGACAGAGGTTGTACTATAATGTGTGTATATTTATTTATAAAGCCGTAAGGAGAATATTGCCGAAAGACC